>LPNX011000646.1:1500933-1543536 GCA_001517045.1 Pseudotsuga menziesii | reverse complement strand
TATTATTTTATTATTTTAACCATTATTTTATTATTTTAACTATTATTTTATTATTTTCCTTAGGAGGCCCATTTTAGACCCCAAAATTCCTCTAATGGGTTGTAACTTCCAAATGGATCTACAAGATCAAGCATGCTGTAGATGGTAGCATAGAGAAATATAAGGCAATATTTGTGGCTCATGGTTTCTCACATAAAGAAGGAATAGATTATGAAGAAACCTTTGCACCTTAATGAAACCTCGGTACTTGCTTTGGCTGCAGTAATGAAATGGAAGATACACCAAATGGATGTCAAGACTGCTTTATTGAATGGTGTAGTGGAAGAGGAAGTGTATGTAGGACAGCCACTCGGTTTTGAGACACATGACAGGGAGTCTCATGTGTGTAGATTGAAGAAAGCCCTGTACGGTCTGAAATAGGCACCCAGGACATGGTACGGCAAAATTGACAACTTTCTATCCATTTTGGGCTTTACCAAGAGTAAAGTAGATTCCAACCTTTACTACAAGGTTGAAGATGGAAACCTAGTGATGCTTCTACTATATGTAGATGATCTGTTTGTAACAGGTATGGATGGGTTGATTGCTGATACGAAGAGAAATCTTGCTGCCAAGTTTGAAATGAAGGACTTGGGTATGATGCATTATTTTCTAGGCATGGAGGTGTGGCAGAGTGTAGATGGGATTTCCCTTGAACAAGGGAAGTATGCAGTAGAGATACTAAAGAGGTTTGGGATGATGGACTGCAAGGCTATGGCCACACCTATGGCATCGAACCTTAAGCTATTGAGCGATGCTTCATCAGAAGCAGTTGATGCTACGATGTATCGTCAGATGATTGGGTCCTTGATGAACCTTATGAACACAAGACCAGATATTTGCTTTGCTGTGAAAACCTTGAGTCATTTCTTGACAAATCTGAGACATGTTCACTTGATTCTGCGAAGCACATTCTGAGGTACTTGAGGGGTACAATTGATTATGGTCTCAAGTACGAGGCGAATCAGAAGATATACCTAGAGGGTTATGTTGATTCAGATTGAGCAGGCAGTGCCATCGATAGGAAGAGCACTTCAGGGTGTTGCTTTAGTATGGGATTAGGTGTGATCTCTTGGTTTAACAGGAAGCAATCCTGTGTGGCACTAAGTACAGCTGAAGCAGAGTATGTCGCAGCTTGTTCAGCTAGTTGTGAGGCAGTATGGCTGCGAAAGCTACTGTCTGATTTGTTTGATCTCTAGATGGATGCTACTTGTATACGTTGTGACAACCAGAGTTGCGTGAAGTTGTCAGAGAATCCAGTGTTTCATGACAAGTAGAAGCATATCGAAATCAAGTATCACTATATCAGGGATATGGTGCAGAAGGGAGCAGTGAATCTCCAGTATGTTGCAACGGAGGAACAAATAGCTGATGTGTTGACAAATCCATTGGCTAGGGTGTAGTTCGAGTACTTCAGGGAGAAGCTTGGTGTTCTCCAGATCGAGGTTTCCTCCAAGGGAAAGTGATGAGACCCATAGTCATTCATGGTGATAGGATTGGTTCCTTCCATGGTCATATGTAAGGGATGAGCTTGTCTGTCATGGTGAGAGGATTGGTTCCTTCCATTTCAGATGTGAGTGTTGTCCATTCTGACGAGTAGGTCATATTTAAGGGCAACTACCATTCTCTAGGAGAATGGAGGCACCTGGTCAGTTACCAGGTAGCTCAATTTGGGACTGGGGGCCATTCTGATATGACTGTAGGATTGGTTCCTACAAGATCAGATGTGAGTGCATGCCTTTTCGAACATGCATGTTGGATTGGTTCCTTGTATGTGTTGAATGTAAGTGCAAAGCCTTTCTTGATCATTGGTTGAACAGATGTAAGTGTTGAGCCTTTCTTGATCATTTGTTGAACAGATGTAAGTGTTGTGCCTTTCCTGATCATTGGTTGAATGGATGTAAGTGTAAGAGCCTTTCTGACATTGGTTGTCAGATGTAAGTGCAAGAGCCTTTCTGACATTGGTTGTCAGATGTAAGTGCAGATCCTTTTGGAATGGAGGATTGGTTCCTCGCATGGCCAAGTGTAAGTGCTAGGCCTTTCCGATCATTGGTTGAACGGATGTGAGTGCTGGGCCTTTCTGATAGGGTTGTGGGCTATGTTACCACATGGTTAGATGTGAATGTTGGGCGTTTCCTTTCTAATATGATTATAGGATTAGTTCCTACATGATCAGATGTAAGTGATGGGCGGGCCATTCTGACTTAAGTGTCAGATATAAGCACTGAAGAAGACCTACATGGTGGCTAGGCCTACATCCAGCATGAAAATGGGCTGGCTCTGTAGAACTTCCTGTGACAAGAAGAATCATGAGATAGATCCTATCAAGATTCATTGTTGATGATCCAGCAGAGATGATCCATATCGAGGGATGATCCAGATCCAGAGATGATGCTCCAGAAATGATCCAGATCGAGTGATGATCCAAATCTAGTGATGATGATCCACATTCGAAGATGAAGATGATTTGAAGATGAATATGACTTGAAGACGAAGATGAATTGAAGACGAAGATGACTTGAAGATGAAGATGACTTGAAGATGCAGATGACGTGATGATCCAGAGAAGAAGACTAGTGATGAAAATTGTGTCGAGAGAATACCTTCCTAGTTAAGAGGGAGTGTTGATGTAATTGTAACTTTGGAATGTATTCACCTGTATTTCTTATCTATTGTAACCCGATGTTTATTATGGGATGTACTTATGTCATGTCATGCCCCGATGTTCCTATCAAGAGGATCTATAATGTAAACAAGTCATGTCAAGTCATTGTGGGTAACCCTCCTATTGTCTAAGGGTTAAAGTCCCCGTAGTTCCAGGGCACTAGGGTTATTAGACTCACCTAGTGAAGTCAGCCCTAGTAGGGTTTTAGTCATGTCAGGAATTAGTATAAATAGAGAGGTGACCTCTCTATTTATCACACATCTCATCCACACTCAAGTGTAGCGCATAGTTGAGGAAGGAGAAGACACTGGGGCTAGATAGAAAGAAGGTTATTGCTGTCAGGAGATCATCTTACTATTTTGGGTTTCAATTTAGTGCTGATTCTATCTCTAAGGAAGTTGGGGGGTTTTCTCCATTTATGGTTTCCCCAAGGAAAAACACTGTGTTCATTGTCTCTTGTGTTTGATTGTTGTGCTTGTTGTTCTCTCAATTAAAGATCCTAATGAAATGCTAGCTTAATGTTTAAAATCTAATAGGATACATAGAATATCAATACCAGAGGAAGCTACTTGTCACTCCAGTACAAAATGTTTCGATACATAGAGTACAAAATGCAGAGGAAGGATGATACACTGCTTCATAGAGAGTGAATCTAGAAGATCCTTAAGTTCGACATCATACGACAGGATGGACAACTTCCTGATGGGCCTAGGATTTACTGAGAGTAAAGTGGATTCCAACCTTTACTTCAAAGTCGAAGGTGGAAGACCAGTGATGCGCCTGTTATATGTCAATGACCTGTTCCTGACAGGAGAGGAAGAGCTCATTAAAGATGTAAGGAGGAGAATTTTCACTGAGTTTAAGATGAAATACCTAGGGATGATGCACTACTTCTTAGGCATGGAGGTGTGGCATAATGCGAATGGGATTTTCCTTGGTGAAAGAAAGTATACATTTGATATTCTGCAGAAATTTGGAATGCTAGACGGTAAGGTGATATCCACACCTATGGCATCGAAAATGAAGCTACTATGTGATGCTTCATCAGAGTTGGTTGATTCCATGTTGTATCACTAGCTGATTGGATCATTAATGTATCTCAAGAATACAAAAACATACATATTATTTGTTGTGAACACCCTGATCCAGTTCTTGATGGATCCGAGACATGTTCACTTGGTTTCTGCAAAGCATGTAGTGAGGTACCTAAAGGGTACAATCGAGTATGGGCTCAAGTGTGATATAAATCAGAAGACTAACCTGCATGTTTATGTTGATTCATATTGGGTAGGCATCACCATTGAGAGGAAGAGAACCTTGGGTTGCTTCTTCAGTTTGAGATCTAGTACAATCTACTGGTTTGGTAGGATGCAGTCCTGCATGTCGCTGAGTACAGCCGAGGCAGAATATGTTTCCACTTGCTCGGCTAGTTGTGAGGTAGTATGTTTTTTGAAAGCTACTATTTAATTTGATTGATCTAAATTGCATATTTTTTTATGATGCAGAGAGGAGCAATGAATCTCCAGTATGTGATCCAGATCAATGCCCCTTGAAAGAGGGAGTGATAAATTCTATCATAGTTGGAGACACAGGTTATCTGAATGTAAAAGTCCTGGAGAATTTTGTAGGTTGCTCGAATGTAATTAGTCCTATAGGTTGTCCTTAGATGTAATCAGTCCTAGAGAAGCTCGTGGATTATCCTTGGATGTAATCAGTCCTGATGTGATTCTATACTAAAAATATCTAGAGTGAAGTTTGAGTACTTCAAAGAAAGACTTGGTGTGATCCAGAACAAGACCTCTCAAAAGAGGGAGTGATGAGTTCTAGCATAGATGGAGAGACAGGTTGTCTGAGCGTAAAATCTTGGAAAAGATCATAGGTTTCTTAGATGTAATTAGTCATGTAGGTTGTCCTTGATTGTAATCATTACTGGAGAAGATAACCGGTTATCCTTGTACATAATCAGTGCTAGTATGTTTCTATGCTAGAAATAGCGAGAGACCAGAAGACACAAATGCATGACATTTCACATGGGAAATGAGACAACTTGTCAGAGCAGGAAAAATATTGGTGAAGTAGGATACTCATATGTAATCAATCATGTAGGTTGTACTCATATGTAATCAATCCCGACGAAGCTTACAAGCTATCCTTGGATGTAATCAATCCTAATATGTGTTATCCAAATGTAAATATGATCCTTGGTGTGGTATGTAGGTTATTCAGATGTAATAAGTCTTGTGGGTTTTCTGAGTGTAAAAAGAGCCCTGGCATTGTACACAGGTTACTTGGATGTAATACGCCTTGAAGGTTGTCTGAACAAAAAATATCTTGGACGTAGGTTGTTCAGATGTAATAAGTCCTTGAGAGTTACCGAGAACATAAAATTCTTGATGTAGCAGGTTGTTTAGTCATGATCAGTCCTTACATATATATCTATATATGTGTGTGTTCCCATGTTAGAGATGATAAGGTCACAAAGCATGTGAGGTGCACCTAGGTGGTTCTCCTTTACTGGTAGAACGCAGGTTGACCGTGGAGAGACTTAATGCACTGAGTGTGCTCCTAGAATGTTCTCACATAGTGGTAGATGCAGAATTGTCTTGGTGACATCTTGACATGTTCCTATGTTGATATAACGAAGGTGGTATACATTTGGGTTTTGATCTGTGTGCTTTGTTTTGTTTTGTGTAGAACAAAAGAGATGATCTGGATACGAAAAGATAAAGGTAGGAAACACAGGTTATTGTCATGGAAATGTAAATAAGTTCTTGGAATGTACCTATGCGATGAGGATGAGATGATGGTAGGAAATGCAGGTTATTGCAGTGGAAATGTAAAGAAGGTCCTGGGTACCTACACAATGATATGATACGACGAGAAGACAGTAAGAGACGTAGATTATTACAGTGGAAATGTAAATAATGGTCTTGGTATATACAGCAAGTGAGATAAATCAACTAGGATTCATCCCAGGATACCACAAGGAGGATAAGATAAAGCGCGAAGATCCAAGAAATAAAACATGAATGAAGTAAAATAGGAAGAGAGCAGCAGAAGTTGGGAGGTGATTGGTCGAATTAGGTCAGTAGCCTACTATTAAGGAAACGCCAGGGTTATAATCTCCCTTGTATATAAATTCTCAATGAAGATAGTAACTTGGATTATAAAAGGGCTTAATAGCCCTCAAAAAGAAAAAATCCTAAAAAAAAGGATCCAGAGGACAAACCCGATCATTGTGTTTCTTCAAGAAACCAAATGCCCGAGGGATCAACTTTAGGAGATAAGAAAGAAAATTTGGAGAGGGAGTGAAGGAATTGGTATAGATGCAAGAGGGTATGAAAGTGGCCTAGGGATACTATGGGATCCCAATAGAGTGAGCTTGTTGAGTTTCAATGGTAACCATAATTTCATATCACTGGAATTCAAGGTTATTGGCTTCCCAGTTTTAGTAGTTTTAACCAATGTATACAAGCCTCAAAACCCTCTTGATAAAATAGATTCCATTAACCCTCAGAAGTATCCATGATTGAACATAGGGGTTACATCCTAGGAGGGAACTTCAATATCATTACCTCACTAGAAGAAAATAAAGGAGGAAGACAAAGATTGGAGGAGGAGTGTGAGGAATTCAAAGACACCATTTAAGATCTAAGGCTGGTCGATATTACCCCGAGACAAGGGAATTTCACCTAGAACAACAAAAGGAGGGGTGATAGGAATATATCTTCTTGCGTAAACCACTTCTTAGTTTCAGAGTCAATAATGGAGTCAGTTAGAGAAATTCATTCTTCGGTTCTTCCTACTACTGGGTCTGACCATTGACCTGTAGAATTACAGTGGAGTGGTTTGGGTTCGCAATTCAAACAACCCTTCATATTTGAAAAATTTTGGTTAGGACACCCGGACTTTGAAGAGAAGGTAAAGCAGTGGTGGGAGGAATTAAGTGATGGAAAGGTCCAAAGCATGTACACGTTTCAATAGAAATTAAAAAGACTAAAAGAAAGGATCAAGAAATGGAATAGGAAGGAGTTCAGAAGCATCTTCACAGACAAAAAACTCCTTGAAACTAGGGTGGAGGATATATAAATATCGTGATGAATTCAGGATATATTACTAAATTTTGGGTAGAAGAGGCTAGCTTATGCAACAAGCTAGAGGAAAGAGAGTGATAGGAGCAAATACTGTGGTGCCAGAAATTGAGAATTAGGTGGTTCAAACATGGGGAAAGAAACACAAATTTATTTCATATATCAATCATCCAGGACAGATTGCATAGCAAAATTATCTCGATAAATAATGCCAATGGAGAAAGGGTCGAAAGGAGAGAGGAGATTGAGGTAGTTTTGAGCCATCATTTCCAGGACAAAATTACGGATCCAAAAATGGACAAAAGAAGAGACATTGAACAAATAAACCAAAACAACTCTTCTCTAGTCACTCAAGAGAAAAATGGCATGTTGATGAAGTCGATCACCCTCCTCGAAGTGGAAGAAGCAGTACTCCAAATGGAATATGGTAAAGCTCTAGAGCCGGATGGCTTCACAGTGAATTTCTTCCATCATTTTTGGGATACCATAAAGCATGAAATTTGGAAGATAATGGAAAACTCTAGAGATTCAAGGAAGATACTCCCATCTTTCAACGCTATGCTCCTTACCCTCATTCCTAAAAGTGAAGGGGAAGACTCTGCTGATAAATTCAGACCCATCATCCCGTGTAATATCATATATAAGATTGTTACCAAGGTTATTGCAAATAGACTCAACCCCATTTTACCTTCCATGATCTTCCCAGAATAATCAGGGTTTGTTGAGGTCGTCAGATAATGGATGGTATTAGCCTAGTTCATGAAGTGCCGCATTCAATTAGGACCAAGAAAATATATGGAATGTTGGTGAAGCTTGATATCGTGAAATCCCATGACAAACTCAACTGGTAATTTATGAGAGAAATGTTGAAATCCTTTGGGTTTTAAGGATAACTAAATAGAGTAACAAATGAATCTAATAACAACAACCTTCTTATCCATTCTCATTAATGGAGCCCCTTCGGGTCTATTAAAACTAACAAGGGGCATAAGATAGGGAGATCCATTATCACCCTTCCTTTTCATCATTATGGCAGAAGGTTTGGGAATACTAATCAAGGCGATGCGGAACAACCATAACTTGAAGGGGATCCTTATCCACCCAAGGGAATATAGACAAACTCACCAACAATTCCTTGACGACACTATGCTGATGGGCCACCCCTCTATCCAAGAAGCCAGGAATATCAAAACATGCTTAATAAATTTTGGTAAATCCTTGGGGTTGCAGACTAACGAACAAAAGTCACATGTTTTCTTCTTTAACACCCTTCGGATCACTAGATGTAATATTTGTTGTATTTTGGGCTTTCAAAAAATCTCCCATCCATCCAAATATATAGGTTCCCCCTTGACATATTCAATGTTTATGAAAGGATCCTGGTCAATATTGCTGGATAAAATGAAGAAACTTCTAACAAACAGGACCATGAGTTCACTAAATTTCGCAAGCAGGTTGGTTCTGGTGAAAACAGTTCTCCAGTAAATTCCAATTTATTTATTCTCTACCATTGTATCCCTGAAGGAGATCCTAAGAAATATAAGGAATATGCAAAAAAAAATTTATGGATCAGAGCTACTGAAAAGAGAAAATCGGCCTTGGTGAGATGGGAAATGTTATGTGCCCCTAAGAATGAGGGAGGGTTGAACCTTCATGATATAGAAAATGAGAACAAGATTTCGTGGATATGGGTTAAATATAATCAGGAACCCAAGGAAAATGTGTGGCATAAAAAATATGCACATGGGTGGGAGAAGTAAAACCTCATCTGATATTCGAAAAAAATCACGGGGTCTCACATAAACAAAACAACTAAGCAAGGAAGGATTTTTATACAAGAAAATAGTTTCTGGGAAGTCAGAAATGGGAAAAGGGGTTAATATTGGGAGGATTTGTGGCAACCAATGCCACCATTGAGACAAGACATGGAGATACCACAACTTATAAAGGAATTTACTAATCAAGGCATAACAATGGTCAAGGACATGTGGGAGAACCAGGAAGATGATCAGGAATTCAGGGTATGGGAAAGCATAGAGTGGTGGGAAAGATATGGACTAGAGGATGAAGTAAACTGCACCGAGGGAGCTTTAAACAGAAAAAGAATCCATGTTTACACAAGGGATGACAAGCTTCATTGGGGATTTCACCCAGAAGGATCATTCACTATCAAAGAATCCTATGAATTATGGATGGGGAACAACAACTAGCCAGTGGATTAATAATGGAAGGGGCTATGGAAGATAAAGCTCTGACCCAACATTTCCTTTTCTAGTTGGATTTTTATGAAAAAAAATCATATTAATAGGAGAAAACCTCAAGAAGAGAGGGATGCAGGGGCCTTACCAGTGTTGTATGTGTGATAAGGATGAGGAGACAATGAACTACCTAATGTATTCATGTCCATTTACGGCTAGATTATGGGACCGAGGGGCCATGGCATTCATAATATCCAACATATTCAAACAAAGCACACACCATACGCTCTCTGAGTGGTCAAACAATACTTTATAGAGCCCACTCCTTAACCATCTCTGGTATATTTTTCTGCATTTAGTCCCCTGGTAGATTTGGAGGGAACATAATTCTAGGATTTTTCAAGGAAAAATCAAGAATGCATATGGGGTATGAAACATCCTCAAGAGTAAGATGATAGAAACAGTGAAATGAAAGGCTAGAATAATTCAAACTAGGAAGAAACAGACTCTAAGTACAACATCATGAAGGCCTAGGAAATATATGGACCTTTACACTGTTTTGGCAGACCAAAGGAAGCTACGGGACTTTGGAAAGCATAGACACCTAGGCCCCTCCCCCCTCAAGGTTCTTCAATCTCAATTTTAATGGAGCCTCAAAAGGAAACCCAAACCTAGCCAATTATGGTTGCATTATCAGATACCACACATGAAAAATGCAAGGTTTCAAACTGGATTCATGTGAAAAGAGAGAAACAATGTGGCATGGGTTGAAGGCATTTTGCAGGGTATCCAAAAGGATAAGGAGTACATATAGAACCCACTAACTATGGAAGGGGACTCCTAGGTAGTCATCCATATGGAAAAAAAGATCCTCCATGGTAGCCCAAGTGCAAAGGTGGCTAAATCTTGGAGACTAGAAGGAATACTTGAACAAATGGCAGAAAAATTTTGACCCCTGGATAACCATCTTCTTCAACCATGTAAGGAGGAAAAGTAACAATGTGGAAGACATGCTGGAAAACCTAGGGATGGAAAACCAAAAAACAATTAAAGCGAGATATTGGATGGAGGTGACAAACATCATAGCCCGGGACAGGTGTATCGACCTCACGAATCAAGATATGATGTGAGTTCATGGAAGGTAAGGGGAAGGAAAACGAGAGGGACCAAAACCTACCATGTAGAAGAGGACTTCCGTATCCATATAGCTGTAATATCATGTGAAAGAAGGGCTAGCATAAGTTCATGTATTATCCCAACCAATTCACAGTCTTTTCAATTCAATTGGAAAGCGAACAAGTCATGAACGAGGTGGAGGATTTGGGCAAGCACATGGGAACTATATGCACAATACCACGGAGCATGAGCTAGTTATCATGGAAGGGATGAGTCTCATCATGACTCAAAAGGGAAATTTTATATTTAGATAAGGGTAGGGTGGAAAAAAAGGTAAGAGCAAAACCCATCTGTTCATCCACCTAGTTTTCACTAAGAGCAAAGGAGTGCTGGTGATTTGGAAAATGGAGGACAACCAAGGGAAGAATGTGGAAGATATCATGGTATCACAATGAGGTATAAGAAACCAGGAGATGGATTTGGAAGAGGAGAGAGGTCACAGTACCTGAGCTCAGAAGAAATCCTTATGGGAATATCACATGTTTGAACTTGGCCTGCCAATGGACATCCAACAAAGGAGTAATGAGACTGAGAAGAAAATTTGGGTAGAGTTGGATCGAGAAAAATTGCATGAGGAATGTCGTAAAGCAAAATACTATATCTTGGACCCAGGTACCAATTCCATAAGACTCAATCTTTATGAGAAAACTATTTTTCTTTTCTGGGTTATGAAAAATCTGATGGGGCAGACAATGTGGGAGAGGCAGGAGAAGACCAGTGATGAGAAGCAACCGGGAATTGGAGATTGGACATGAAGTAGGATTCCAAAACACTTAAACATAATATTGATTCCATCATGTATGGTATCAGTATGCAATTCCATTCTGTTCAGCCTCCCTCAAATGCGCAACAGACTCCAACAAGAAGAAGCCTTCATGGTTGCATTCCATACCGTCCTTATATTATGGTGTAGGAGGTTTGCATCTTTGGGAATTATAGCAGTATAGGGTCTTTATGTTTGGTTCTATTTTTTGGTTTGATAAATGTTAATATTGTTAACAATATCTATGTGAGGTAGGAATGTTGTATATCCCGGGCCTTTACTTCTATACCATAGTTACCAGGATTTTCATACCACTTCCAAATATTTTTCAACATAATGTATGGGATCTGGAAGTTACAAATTAAACTTGTAAGGTTCCAAAATTGCTTAATTTGTTTTTGTTTTGAGTAGCCCCTCTAACCATATTGTGTCCCAGTTACCATCCAAAGTGTTTTCTTTATTTTATAATTTCTTTTCTAAATTCTCACATTAGAAGAGATGCCCAATTCATCTTGCAATCAAATTACTCATGTCCAACTAGAGAACCAACCCAGTAGGGTCCATGCATAGGAAAAAATCCATTTAAACAAAGATCCTAAGTCTAGCATTACATGCAATGAAAATAACCAAATAAGTCTATAATGTGTCACATCAAATGAACTCCAGTAATACGCAAGTATCTCTATTTTATTCATCCACAAGTATGCATACATAAGATGGATGAAAAAGCAAATCCCTATATCCATGCATGAGATTACATTAAATAGCCCAGGTTCCATGGCCATTGGCATTCTATATTCCTATGGCCCTTGATCTTTTTTTCCTTTTAATTCAAAAATATTACAAAAATACAAATTAAGTCTCTTGGACTTCCACAACTTTGTCCTTAGTGTTATATTGTCTCGCATTGGAATTTTGACTTCATAGTTGCAAGTTTACTTATCAGGGACTTGCACAACAACATGAGACAAGACATATAAAACCTTCTCAAAATCAGCTATGGGACTGAAAATTACCTGTACAATATGTTCTCACATCATTTCATACTCATATGAAGAATCAATAGACTTTAAAAATGAGCCTTCTTTTTTTATTCATCATGCAAGCATGAGCCATTCCCAATCCCCATAAAAGTAGCATAAAAAATAATTTATTATGAAACTGCATGTTTTGTATGGTCACTATTACTTGTATGACTTTCCTTTAGTGTCTCAAGTAGATATACCAATATCTTAGATTGTGTATGTGATTGATTGTCTCTAATTTCCATTTTAGGAACATTTGTCTTGGCACTAAAATATCTAATTTGAGTGCCATTTGAAAAAGATTGACTAAATCCAGATGAATCATATTCTTTTTTTCTAACTTCATTGTCCATTCTACAAATTACCTTACAACCATGGGAGTCAACTACATATTTATTGGTTGCAGAGGCATTCCCACTTTTTTATTCAACTGGAACCCATTTTTGTGCAACCTACTCCGAGTTTCGATGTATCTCATTGTCTCTTTCACAATAAATCCTATTTCATGTGATTGAAGAAGCCATGGCTTTCAAAATGAGATTTGCTTGCTTCGTTTTCTACCGCATCTCATGGCCTATTAATTTAGATGTTCTTGGTGTGGAATGAGAAACTATTCTACCGCTACAACATCATCGCCATGTGGAAAGGAAAAGGAGGTTGCACTTTTTCCTTACATATTTCTTTATTTTATGCTCTCTATCCTTCTCATGAGCCACATGATTTTCCCTGTTTTCTTTGTTGATATTTAATTTTTTGGATGGTTTCTAATTCTTTTGGTATTAGGAGATACAAAGAAAAAAATTATCATAGGTGGTAGTGTCATTATGCAAAGAGTTACAAAAGGATAGCGTATTTATTTCTAGTGGATTAGATAAAATCCAAATTGATCAACTAAATGCTACCAGATTTCTTGAAGACACCACACTAGAAGGTTATTTTGAAACCTCCGTTGCATCTATGAACATATTAGTAAATTGCTTGGCATAATGATGATGAATAGTTTCAAAATTTCTTTGTAAAGAATGTATGAGATGATATAGGTATAGAGTTGGTATAAATTCATTACTCTTGACATTAGTTTTGCAATTAGGTGCTTGATTGAGGGATTTGGAAATTCATCATAGAATTTAATGCAACTGACTTGAGTATACAAATATATTTTTTGATCAGATCAACCTGATATCATTAGCACTTAAGTCGACCCATATCTAGATCTAAAATACACAAGTATAAATGGATGTCAGATGTGCTTTATTGTCATGGATATTAGTGCCAATTCTTGTTCCTAATTCTAGGAAGTATAGGCCTGAGGCATAATGTGTACCAACATCTCTCTTATGCCCATTTGAGGTATGTTTTTCATGGTTTCCAACCTATCTTGGCATGATTCTTAAGATCTCAATGTAGCTTAAATAATACGACATGGATGGCCTCCCTGTTAGTTGTCCATACACTATCATTGATTTTGGGAATTCCATCTTAAGATGATAGTTTGTGAGCATGCATGGAAGAACAAGCATCTCTAAGATGATGGATATATTATTAATGGTATAAAAAATGGTAGATGAGATTGAATTTTATTTTCCAAAACTTGGTTTGTTCTGCTACATTGATTCTTTTAAAATTAATAATTTTGTGCCATGCCATAACTGATAATTTGATCAGTTAAAACTTATAACCTAAGTTTCCAGGAAACTTGGGGAAACTTGGGTATAGGGATGGGAACAGGGGGACGGGGATGCAAATATTTGAAACAAGGTACTTGGAAATTGTAAATTTGATGATATATCAATAAAGTAGGTAGCAGGTCCTCTTGGAAACAAGGATTCTTTGAGAATAGACACTTGTTTACAACATACAAGCAAGCAGGTAGCAGTTCCTCTTGGCAGCGAGGAGTCTTTGAGAATAGTCACTCATTTAAAACATATAAGAATGTAGGTAGAAATTCCTCTTGGCAGTGAGGATTCTTTGACAACAGACACTCGTTTGCAACATACAAGCTCCATGAGTCTATTTCCTAAAATGGGAAATAATACTCTGGTAGGTGCATTGGCTGGAATGTTTGTAAACCTTTGGTTGCATCCAATATATACTGTGAAGACAATAATTCAATCGTGTATTGTTGGTCATAGGGTTCTCTTTCATAATTTGGGGTCCATTATGTCAGAGAGAGATATGCTTCTTTTAAACTCAAAATTTCTCCTTGTAAACTTTTCATTTGATTTATTACCAAGACTGATGTGTTGTCTAGTGCTTATTTTTTTAAACTTTCAACTGTGGTTGCTTGGGTTTTAGGTATAGCAAGTTTGTACATAGGTATAGGAAGTAATGTTGCGTCATCTGCACCTATATCAAGAATGTATAACTTTACATATGAATCTGTGAAAGCAGCCTTGCTGCCACACTTGGAAAAGGTAAAGGATTCTTCTATGTTACTTCTTGTTCTGCGTTTTATATTAGAAATAGATTTATTACTTCTCCAAGTAGAGCAACATGTTTTAACTTGGAGTGTGGATGTATACTCATTAAGAGACATTCTCTACCATGAATTTCCCTAATTCCAAACAAATAGGTACTTTTGAAGTGGATCAACCCCCTTTTAGAGTTGTTTTTATAACGAGTGTGCTAAGAAACTAGCCCTTTTACTGATGTATCACACACAGATCCACTTAAAACTAGGAAATTTGGGTTTAAGTGTTAAAGATAGAGTAGGATCGAAATTCATTCTCCAAGAGAATAGAGGACCTAGTCAAGGACGAGGAATTTGATCAACTTAATTCAGTCAGGGGCTAAGAACCATTATTTTAGAATGGAGGCACTTGGTTAGTTTCCAAGATGTTTGCAGTTGTGATACCCATTCTCAAGGATAATGGTTCCCTAATCAACTAACTAGGGTAGAGTAAGACCCTAGAAGGTACCCTAGGGCCCTCAATAGTATATTGGGGTTCTTGGTCTAGGACCAAGTAGGTTAATGCCATGGAAAAGTCCCTAACATATGGTTAGGGCTCCTATATGTATCTAGGGTATTCTAGTATGGGACCAAATAGTTTCTTGGACACAATGTCCAAGCAAATTCTGTAGGAGGCAGATTATTGGTCTGGGACCAAGTAGTTCCTATAGGAGCACCCCTGGTCAGTTAACCAAGTGAATCTTGGTCAAGTTGACCAAGATGATGTCCTCTCTCCTAATATGTTATTTCTAGGTTTTTTCTCAAGGGACTGGTCGCCCCTTGATGATGTCCCTAGAACCTAACCCTTAGGAGCAATATTGAGGACCAAAGGATCGTAACATCTAGTTTGGATATTCCCCTTACAAAGTGATGATAAAATATATATAACAATGTACCTTGAGAGAGAAAATAGATGAAAGTCCTTGGTATTGTTGGTCCTATAAGTAAAAGGTAAATTTTTGTCCACCTTTATGGTTCACCTTGATCTTGTGGGTATGTAAGTTGTCTTATTGTGACTCCCTTTGGTTGACTCTGGGTCCTTTAGCTTATTTGGTCCTAGCACTCTTATTGTGTGTACCTTTGTGATGACTCTTACCTTGTGAGTTTTATTTTTTGGTAAACTATCATAAGTGCATTTACTTTATGGTGTTATTAAGGGACCATTGTACCATTTATTGTTTATGTTTTAATTATAAAACCTTTGGACTATTTATTTTTATGTTATTACCATTGGACCATTCATTTTATTTGGACCTTTGATACTACCTAAGTTATTTTATTTTATTAAACCTTTGGACCATTGGTTAGACCTTCAATACCCTATCTTAAGGAGTATCGAGTTTAAAAATTAAATGTTTAATGAAAACATTATATACAGATATGATTCCTTGTCTATGTGACTGCGCATCCTCTCAACATGACTCCACCTTTGCGTGGATTGGGTTTCCAGTAGCATGTTTGTGGTATCCCCCTTCTACGTGGAGTGCATTTTCATCAGTGTGACTGTGTGCCACCTAAAATTTGTGTGTAACGTGCCTTCTACGTGACTGTATACTTATTTTCCACATGGTTGTATCTTCCCTTGCAGCATGACTGTCACTAATAGCATGATCGTGTCTCTTCTCCAGCTTAACTGTGTGCTTCTTCTCTGCTGAACTTTCCTGTGTATCTATGTCCAGTATGACTGATTGTCTCTTGTGCAACATGAGTATGTATCTCTTCCCAGTATGACTGAGTGTCTCTTGTGCAGCATGACTGTGTATCTCTCCCCAGTATGATTGAGTGTCTCTTATGTTGTGTGATTGTATGTATTTAGCGTGACTGTATTGGGTATGACTAAGTTGCTTAAGCCTATGAAATTGATTGAATTTTCTCTTCCTATTGACTAAGAATCTGATGTATGTTTTTGTCTGCTTTAACTCTCTCTCTCTCTCTCTCAAGGTAAGTAAATTGT
This sequence comes from Pseudotsuga menziesii, assembly GCA_001517045.1. Classification (NCBI taxonomy): domain Eukaryota; kingdom Viridiplantae; phylum Streptophyta; class Pinopsida; order Pinales; family Pinaceae; genus Pseudotsuga; species Pseudotsuga menziesii. The sequence goes on along the minus strand of LPNX011000646.1, from coordinate 1,527,176 downwards.
TTACACATTTGACTTGTCCCTTCAGTGACAAGATAAAACCTACAAGTATATGAGTATAAGGCTGATTCAAAATAATGATTATGATTCCTTACTGTTGATCTCTCCTATACATTATTTTATTACTTTGTTATTGTACATAGCATTTGATGAATCTCAAGGACCGACTTTAACACAGTGCCTAATGGAGTGTTAAGTTGAAAGAGATGAAAATTATGTTTGTTTTGTGATAGTTCAAATTTATTAGAGAAGTACTATTTTGAATCTAATTTTATAATTAAGTTCATGCATTAAAATTTATTGCTTATGTTAAAACTCCACTGACCCTCAGGATTTTAGCATTCAACAAGTCTGGGAGTTTAAGGTTCCAACAACAATGTACATATGAGTCCTAAATTTCAAATTTGTATACGGCAATTTGTAGATTAGATATTTTAACAATGTTTGGGAAGAAATGATTTTAATAAACCATTAGTATATTAGGTATGTGAACAAACTTGACAGTGAAATATGACTTCACTGAAACCCATGAGCAGAAAATTAATGCTATCCAAACTTGGATTTTTCCATGATATATCAATAAGATTTGTGCACTATTAAACTCAGATTTTGCTGCATATATCAAAAGTTGGATATCACCTTCAGGTTCATATTTTTAAAGGGTATTTTACATGCCAGTGTGGACTTACCTTATGACCAACAAATCATATCTTTTGTGTATGAGCAACATTGAAGGCTTTGCATGCAACTTCAAATTCCGAAGTGACTGGGAGAATATTTAATTTGCTAGCTATTTCTTTTACCTGGCGATGTGTATTTTTTCAAAATAAGACCCAAAGTTCCTTTTGAAAATGTACAAAAATTTCCCCAAGTACAAATCCTTGGTGGGATCCAATTGCGTCTTCAGTCAAGGCGGCTATGGGAAACTTGATCATGTCAATACTTTTGCAACATAATTAGCTTCATGCATTATAGCTTTCGTAATTATCTTACATGTTGTGACTTGTATAAAATTAAATGGATAATTTCACCTCAATGTACCTATGTCTAAGGATTAGTTATGTACATTTGGGGCATAAAATCTATTTGAGTTGATGCCAATGTTTCCTCATCAAATCAAAGAAATTGGAGGGGTATAAAGTTTGGTTAAATTCAAGACACTCACATGATGGATAGAGGTCATCCCATGGACGATATCCAACAATATTCAGTACTTCATGGTGCAACTCCTCTACATGACCTTATATTATTGATTAGATCCTTCAAAAGGGAAAGCACAATGTCTTAAGTTTATACATTCGAGGAAATTTGGGGTCTAAAATGGGCCTTATAAGAAAACTTGCCAAAAATAAATTTTGTGAGTTGGAATTCAAGAACCAATAGAATTTCAATAAAATGAGTCAACCATAATGGTTGAATTGACATATTTGTCATAAAAGAAAACTATTTTTTTTGTTTGTATTTTCGACATATCTCCCTGTGTTTTAACTCAAATTTCAGGTGGGAGAGCATTCCGCATCCAACGAGTACCCACAATGCATACTTTTGATGGACCCCGCTACCCCAAAAACAAGAAATGTCTAAAAAAAACGTGATGATGATGTCATCATCATGTTTTTTCAGGAATTTCTTTAATTTGGGGTAGTGGGGTTCATCAAAAGTATGCATTATGGGTACTCATTGGATGCATAATTAAATTCTGCATCCAACGAGCTCTCCTGCTCGAAATTTGAGTAAAAACACAAGGAGATATATCAAAAATACGAACAAAAAAAGTAGTTTTTTCATTCTTCCTCCAAAATTAATAACTATTATTTTATTATTTTAACTATTATTTTATTTATTTAACTATTATTTTAACATTTTCCTTCGGAGACCCATTTTAGACCTCAAATTTCCTCTAATGATTTTTTTGACCATTTGATGTCTTCACTCCTTACACTATTAAAAAGAGAGAGGATATGTGTTGAGTAGCCATCAACTAGCAACATAGGAGGATTTCAAAATTGAAAGCTAAGGAGAGTTTTAAGGATTTGTAATACATTGCTTAAGCTAGAATGGAGAATTTTAAGGATTTGGAATAAATTGCTTAAGCTACCATTTCTAACAACAACGTTGCATGGTGGTGGCTTCTTGCACAACCCACTCTTTTTTTATTACAAAAATGTAAATGTTGTTCTATTAATAGTCAAAGGAATATTTAATGGAAATAGTTTTCTTATGTTATTGTTCTACAACCCTTTGGAAATGATTTCTAGGTATCCATGCATGTTGATCAAGAATTTGAAATTTGTGCGTTATCTTTAATCATAAATGGAAACATGAATATGTATCTTGTACATAAATCACCATAATCCCTAGTCATAAACATTCCTTGGCAATTTTCGGTCCAGTCATAATTTGGAAAGCATGCAACCAATGCCTTTTCACATCTCTACATGACCCTAGCGATGGATGGCTCCATTTGCTTGATTAGTAACCTCTCTAGTTCAACTACATTAACAAAATCCATAGATCCTAGCTCATTAAACACATTTAATGCATAACCCAAATGTAATGTCCCTTTCAGGATGACTTTCCATATCTAATTTTACAGTAGAATCTTAAGTGGATATTTGGCTTATTGAGGGAACACTTGTTTCGTTTCTTTTCTACATGATAAGAGGGTGCACCACCTAGAAAAATGATTCATCTGTAGATAGCATACAAGTGGGATTTAGAAATAGAATAAACATGGTCAAATCATGGGGTTTAATACTGCTCAGGAAGGGCACATCTCTCAGTGAAATATAATTCTCAGTTAGTGTTTAGAAGAAAAAAGGATTGCTATAAGAAGTTAATAATTTTCTCACAATTATCATCTCAGAAAATAACAGAATCATTTTCAGTAGTATGAAGAGTTTGATACATTCAAAGAGAAATATTACAATATTTTACAATCACTTACACTAGGCATAATCTATGCTGCAAAATCCCCAATCGAGTTCTGGGATGCCATATTTCAAATATGTTTTTTCACCCAACCTTCTGATACAACCACTAAATATGCCATCGAGTTAGCTTCCAACCCAGGTGTACTTAAACCCAATCCTCTAGACCCTTAACAATTCAATGATATTTTTCATGGTTGACAGTTCACATAGTTAAAAACTTCAAACCAATTCAAGGCACTAGCATTTTTAATCTAAAATCCGACGGCATAGATGTCTGATTTTCAACATCATGTTGTCGACCATTTGACAATAATCTTCTTTTTAAAACATCGGTTGCATTTCAGTGAATATCTGATAGTAAAATGAACACGTCGGATTTCCTACATATACCCGTCATATATCTGACACTAGTTCTCTTAATATTTCCATCGAATATCCGACAAATTTAACTGATAGGATGTTGAAAATACGACGAAGTGGAGAACAAAAATCCAACGGATTTCACGTCATAGGGGTTCAGATAACCGACAAGGCAAGTCGTCGATGGTATGGAAATGTCGTCATATTTCATGGAAGAGGACATCGAAAATACAACGAATTGGACATCAGAAATTCGACGTATTTCACTACATAGGGGGTCGATTATTCGACAAGGCAAGTCATTGGTGGTATGGGAATGCTGTCAGATTTCATGGAAGATGACATCGGATAACCGAAAAGGTGATTCATCGGTGGTATGGCAATGCCATCATATTTCATGGAATAGGATGTTGGATACCCAACAAGGTGAGTCATCGGTGTTATGGTAGTGTCCTCAAATTTCATGGAAGAGGACATCGGATAACCAACAAGGTGATCCATTGGTGGTATGGAAATTTCATCGGATTTCATGGAAGAGGACGTCAGATAACCGATGGATCTGTGGAAATTTTTTTAAAAATGCAGATATCCTATGCCAACTATTATCATTCATTCATTTACTCCATTTCATTTCAACATGCAACAATGAACCCTCAATTCTTGGGTTCATGTAGTTCAAGGTAGGATTAAGTCACCCCAACACATAGAAGTTGAAGAAGTTGTTGAGGCCAAAATCCTAGAGGAGCATACCAAATTAGTCCAAGAACTTAACATGAAGGTGAGGTGGCATCCAACACCCTCATATCCACGTCCAAATCCAATGAAAACAAGGGTTTATTTTCTTCGGGACACCCTAAGGCTCCCTAACTCAACTTTGGAAAGTGTGTGGTTTGTCTCTTTTCCTCTTTTTCGAAGAATAGAGAGATAGACTACATGCCCTTAGGGCTAAGTGGAATATTTACTCCCCCCCCACCTTGTGATTTCTATAAATGTTGACTTTTCTAGATCCCAGCTTGCTAAAGGTCAAACAATGTCAAGAACAAGTAGTAGCAACTCCAAATACCAACAAATGGGTTGTTAATTAGAGACTTAAAGGTAGTTATAAAGATTCCCCCCTTGGATGGACCAAATCAAGGTGCACCAAATGAGACTTTGTTGAGATGAGAGTGAGGTCTCCATTAGATGCTAGAACCATAATGGAATCTTTTGGTCTTCATTGGCTCAATTTACGATGCACTCAGGCCATCAAATATTATATTTTTTACAAAAAACCCACTTGAGCCCCACTAACATCATTATAAGCTACCTAAGTTATCATTTCTTACAACTTTGTAGAGATTAGGCCAGCTGTTCTAAAGTGTTCATGGTTCAGTTGGTGATGCTTGTTAATTCTGAGACTCCCTCTAGGGAAAAGTCACCAACACACTGTTCACCCATTCCACAAATCAAGGGCTAGGGAAAATATGAATAATTATTGGACAATGGGTTGAATAATGTCCTCTCAAAGTATCATTCTTACTTTCACGGTGTGGAGATAGAAATCACTACTACCTACACATAATTGAGTGTTCGATTTTTTGAGCCCATGTTTGACTTGAGGAAATCCCTCCATCCTCAAATCAACAAAGGCTATGGCTCCATAACTCTCTTTAAGTGTTAGTGCTTTAAATACCACTTTCAAGACATTTCATCCAAGATGAACATATTGGGTTCTCAGCAGTAATGTCGTGTTTCTGCTATACCGCTCTATATTTTTTCTTCATGGTCATAGACTAGATCTTTTCTAGAATAGTTTTAGATCTATTTTTGTTATGCTTTTAAATGATTTATACGAATAACCTCTACACTCCCACTTTGTAGTTGACATTGTTGTAATTAGCTTTTCCTTTGACCTATTTGTGGTCAGTGGTTGGACATTAATAAAATGATATTATATTATTCCTTCAACTTTTTTTGGACTCTAAAAAATTACTTTTTTTATGGCAATGGTAAAACCGATATATTATATGCTTGAAATAGATTCATTGTTGGATCAAAACCATTAATCAGAGGAAAACCTCCCTTTAATTAATTGTGAATTTTCAGGTTTTAAATATTTTCCAAAGGGAAAACACAATTTACACTTCTTGCAAAATATTTACTCTACAACAACATAGAAACACAAGGTGTCCCGATCTTCCAAAAAAAAGCAAACAAATCATGAAATACAAGGTTGCATTGAGGTGCAGTTTACAGTGCATCAACACAACCTATAAATATGAAATTCATCCAAACATGTTTGTTAGATCTATGGAAGGAAGCCTCTATGAGACCCACCATGCTTGCTACAGAGGATTTTTAAATTCACGTCTTTGACAGTTCTTTTCTAGATCGATTTTCCACATTAAGTCATTGTTTTCAGTCTGTTTTCCCAGTCTCCGATCAAACCAGGATTATGCAGGATTTGTAAATTGATCTTAAGTTACAAGTTGTACAACATGTTGAATGTTGTGTAATAGTTGAGTTCCATGGAAACTTTTCAAATGCACACAAATATGTTACCTATTCAGCTCCAAGCAAGTATGAGCAAGATGTATGCAATATTCAATGAAAAGCATAAAGCAAAAAATTAAAGCTCGTTCCAAAAAGTAATTGAACGATCTTTGGAAATGTTATGCATCATAATCCATCACAATCCATAATGGTTGAGGGGGCACCAAATAAAATCATTATAACTAGATGGAGTGCCATTTTTGTTTATGGTTCAACTTGAATGTAAGTTTATTGCTAGGAATAACAAACCAAACTCATTTATAATAAAAAATACAAATTTGATAAGCCTCTATTGTCTTGAATATTTTATTGGTTTCTATTTCACATGTGTTGATGCAATCCAGAGGAAAACATAAGATATAAGATATTTTTTCACTTCTAAACTCCTTGACCCTTTAATTACAGGTGGCAACATTGATGCCATAAGGAATTAACCCAACACCTAGGAACCAAAAAATGCACCAAGTATGTATGAGTGCAACAATTAAATAGTCAGTGACATGAATTCCAATAGTTCAGTAAGGTAGTTGTTGAAAAATATAACAGATTTGGAACCAAAAAACATGGAATACTCACCCATATAAGCAAACCCCTAAACAGTTCTTGGGCCCCGAATATATAAAATAGATGCTTGCTATGAGTGAAATAGCTACCTAAAAAAGCACAGATAACAGTAAGGCATCAATTATTAGCAAATGTACTTAGCGACATAGAGTCTAGACCTTCATTTGTTGACATCATGAAATACTATATACTCTAACAGATTATAGGCTTATCCAAATTCCAAAATAAGTAGTAAGCACTTTGCAAAATTGTTATAAAATAGTGCATCCAGCAAAGGAGGAAAAAATTCCATGCTTATGTGGTTTTGTAGTTTTAATATAAGTTGTATTCCTTGATGGCTATAAATGGCAGCAATTTAGGCATAATCCATGGCCAGGGTTTCTATAACTTGGGATTTATTGGTTAAAAAACAAGTTTGAGCCGAGGCATTAAAAATTTAACTGATTTTGCTGATATTTTGAAAAGAAGATATGGATATGTAAAGCTTTATTATAAGTGTTCCTTGATGGAAGATCATCCTAATCCATCAAAAGAGCCATTGGCACATGATGTTGCAGATCAGCTTGCTGAATATCTTGAAGAACTTGTGGAAGCACTTCATGAAAAAACACTTGGTGGTCAAGATTCTAATGAAGATATTCAAACACCCACTACATCCTCCTTTGAAGAAAAGGGTTTGGTAAGCTACGTTGTTAAGGAGAGAAATTCCTATGGCTTGGGGTATCACAACAGACAGAGTAACTCTAGAAATCAATCCTTCCCTATATGCAAGAGAAACCAAACATCTAACACTAAAGGATATCGATTCATACCTTATTCCGGACGATTGATGTAGATCCCCATTGAGTTTTTCCACTCTCGCTTGTATTAGCAATTTGCTTCCTCGGCATTCAGCAAACAAGCCAAGCATGCTATATATACTTGTGTTAGACCTACTCTAGCATATATAATCAATAACATATAAGCATTTAAAAGCATCCATGGATCAAATAGTCATTTAAATATACCTTATTGGACAGGAAAAGGTATTTCTATTGATATAAAATAGAGATTACAATAGTGACAACCTCTATTGGCATGTCTACGAATCGGAGAAACTGAGTCCCCCACTTGGGCCTCCACCACTTCAATCCTCCATCTCTTGATAGCAAGCTCATAAGAAAAAGGCAAGCTTGGGAAGAACAAAAATTGATGCAGACTCAAGTATAATCTCCGGCAACAATGGACTATAGTTTTCTTGCTCTTCAATTCCTCCCCTTTCAATGTATCCAAATGGTTCCTTATATAGCTCTTCAATGGGGTAATGGAAGTTCGAATCCGAGTGATCTCAAGGCATATGGAAGGCCAAGAGACAAGTGACTCAGATCCACATCAAGGAAAACTCCAAAATCATTTGGCCTTTTGCACACATCCCGATGTATGTGGGTTTAAGGGTCAAATACGCGTATATATGCGAGAAAGGGATTAAAAGTCGCGTATGGCAATTATTGCACATTTTTAGGGATGATCTTGGAAACATAAAAGGTACAAAAATGGTCCATGGGGTATAAAGAGTCTGCAGAGTGATAGGGAAGGCCATAAAGGTGTGATCCACCATGTGTGGTAAAATCAGCTGTAACAGATGCCCCCTAATGTGTGAGGTCCAAGGGGTCATACGATGGCTGAAATACATTATAATTCCATCCTAGAAGTGGAGTGATGAAGAACCCAATGGAAGAACCAGCCATCCAATCAATACAATACAATGATCAAACTCTGCACATAACTGCAAGTAGATGTATCAGTCTCGGATACATAAGAGTACAATGGCCATGAATAGGCATGATACAAAATATGACATGTGTGGTCATCTCCACTAGCTCAGAATCTCCATGATGAATATATACACAAGATCATGATCTCCATGTAGGATGAATATATATAATGGATCAAGATCTCCATAATGGCTGGAAATATCTGACATATATTGGAATCAAGTCACAAGAGCTGAAATCTCATGAACACTAGCACGATCAAGGAGGTAGCATATATGAGATGCCACCCATTTGGAAGGTATTCTACACAAACTGCTATGAGTACATGTCCTACTATGTGAATAGAGGTGTTGAGGTCGAACACAGTAGTCCATCGTCTGATTACCGGTCATTGATGTATACCATTAACAGATGCGAGATCACCCATCGATAATGAAAATGGGAATCAAGGTACTAGAGTGAAAACTAACAAGTATGAATAAATGTGCTGAGGTCGAACACTTAAGAGAATCCATTGATGTATTCCCAAAAAATTGTCGATGGCGAGAGAACCTACCACTGATGACTGTAAGTCTCAAGGCACTCAAAAATGACTCTAGGTTCCTATCCCTGAATAAATGATCTGAAGTCAATGGGATGAAATCCGCTGGAAGGAGGGAATTAAGGCATCCCCCATCATCCAACATGAGGTACTCAACAAAGCTGTATAATGTGGAAGGACTCAATCATAATGTGCATGAACCAGTAACCGTACCGGGAATGGTCGACATGCAAAGTCAAGATAACTGAGGAATGGCCGACTCAGGTTTCAACTTCCTTCGAACAAGAGCATAAAGGCGAATGGTGACTAAATGTAGGCAGCATAAACTCGATATACAAAACTGGGACATCTCTGCGACATAGGAGGCATTGACAGAGGCTCCATAGGGACTGGAAGCTTAACCAGTCGGTGGAGATAAACTCAGAGAAATGAGTACAGCTCCTAAAGTCAAACTATTACCCAACCAACTGATGTGATATACAGTGCTCTGTTTGAAGACGACATGACTCGAATGCTGCCAAAGATAACATCTTTTCTTGTCTAGCTTTTTGGTTTTTTTATTTTTTTGGACTTTTTCAAATATTTTGAAAAGCTTGAAAAAGAATAAAAGTGCTTTATAGTTACAGACTAGGAGGAGACGAGTGTCAAGGAACAAACAAACTAGTTCCAAGCAACGAAACATACCTATGCTCAATGCAAGGAAACACGTGTAGGATAGCGACACTCCGGGGAAAGTCCCCTCCCGGTAAAAATAGGGAATCAAGCTGCAAAGGATATACAAAATGGCTTTGTGTGGCTAGAAATGAGACAATATCAGGCTATATGGCTGATACTCAAAGTCAGGGAAGCCAGCATAAGGCTCAATGAGGCAAGCAAAGCTCATGATAATGCAATTACAACTTGACATAAGGGAGTCCTGAGGAAACAAGCCAGCAAAAAGATCAAGAGGAGTATGAGGCTCTTGCGAAATGACATGGCGATACTATACAACAGACTCCCACACCCTAAAGGACAAACTGTCAGCATGGGCGCCAAATGCAAACAAGGAGCTAACTAGGGCACCCATGTAAAGTGAAACTCTACCATTCACATCATGTCACTTCTAAAACAGTAAGAAGGTTCTGTGACAGGATAGAATGGGTTCGTACCTAAGGTTATAATGAAATGGTCATAAGGTCATGAAAAATGCAAATGGAGGTGCAATCTAACCTATATGCTAGTTTAAACATCATACTTGAAATCGGCACGAACGGGTCAAAACAATGGTCGAAACGGCACTCAAAACAATCTCCTACATCATCATATTAGTCAAAAATGGTCCAAAAGGGTCAGAAACGGTTCAAAACTATAAAAAGCGGGTAAAAATTTTCTATAAGTAGTAAAAAATTCAAAAACTATATATCATTTGAAATTTTTACCCAATTGAGCTCAGAACTTCAAACGTGAATTCCGAGAGTTTCGTCCGGTGAAATCCGACACCGTTTTGTCCAAGTAATTTCCCATGCCCTACTCTTCCATTTGCATGTAAATTTTTTCAATTTCCATGGTCAAAAGCAATTTATAGGCCATTCTAAGATAGTCGCTTCAGCCCACGTAGAAATCGAGGATTTTTCCGCGTATAGGGCTGGCTATACACGGAAAAATGGCCCAAAGTCGCGTACATACGCGGCTGTTTTGCAAATAGTCGCGTATGTGGATGCATTTAAGGTTTTTTATGACAAAAATTGACCAAAACTTAATGTAAATGTGCAGGATGGTTCTATAATGGAGGGAGAGAGAACACGGGGATGTAGAAGAAGCTATACGTGGCGATCTAATGACTCAACAAGCTCTACGTGCATGTGGGATTTACAATTTTTTGATGTCTTGGGGGCTTAAGGGCCAAACCAAGACTACTGTAGATGCTAGTAGACTACTGGGATCCTAACTCATAGTATTTCCATATTGACGGGATGTCCCTCACTATAGAGGTGGAGGACATATACTTCATTACAGGATTGTCCCGATGGGGAGAAGTGGTGAACCTACATTCTCACGAGCCCGAAGGTGGCCTCAACATTGATGAGTATATTGTTGTATACTATTTTTAGACACGAAGAAGGTTGGGAGTCAGATCCCAACAAACTCCATACAAGTACTAGGCCTGAAGGCCATACTACTAGCACTAGGAAGGATAGCAGGGCTAGCCTCACTCCAATAGGCCTTGCTGCCATTGATGTTCTATGCAGTGGAGTGCATGAGACCCATAGTTTATGATTGGAGTACTGCACTGTTGAGTAACATGAAGCAACAACTCAGTGACTGCAATATGGGAAGGGTACGAAACTTCGGTTTCGGCAGTATACTGAGCACTTTCTTCTTCGAGCATGTTTTGGGGCTCATCCCTAGAGTGGGCGTTCCTCCTCATGGGGTTCAAGATTTGGCCCAATGATGTTGGGCAAATGCGATGCGCAAACTAGGCGAAGGTAGGGTGTCTAACCCCTACCCAGCTGATTTATTTCCATGGTGGTGGCGGCAGATAGTTGCCATCAATTATTACCCCTATGCGGGGATAGATTTTTGGGGAGATCTCGACATGCCCCTACCACCAGGATCAACATACGGTGACATTGGTAATGAATCCCAACCCTCTTTTTAAGTTTTTTGAATTATTAAATTTTTTTGTGTTTTTTCATATATAGACTCAAAAGACATGTTTTTGCATGACGACACATAGTGACATCCTGTCATGTGTGTGCAGATGTAGGACCATGGTGGCCTGACGGTTTCTCTCATCATAGACAAAGGGGATGAGGAGATGAAATCATGGGTGCGGATGCGGAGCAGACGCTCCAAAGCATCCACACAAACTTTGTGTGGCTAACACATAGGGTACCCATGGTGCAAGTCGAGGACTTGCCTTAGGCCATGCAGTTTCAGGTGGTGGGTGTACCACGAGCATGGGTGCGGTTGTTTCAACGGCTAGCTAGAGTCGTGGTGACTTTCCATGATCAGAACCCCCCTCCTCCTCCCCAGGCTTAGATACCTGGGAGTGACACATTTTTGTACTACCGTGTATTATATTTTGGTGGCTCGGAAGCCCCATTTTTGTATTATGACACTTATGTATTATGACGTCACATTTTGGATGTTTAATGAAAAACTTTTATGATGATCGATTTTATTTATTTACATGTGTAAAAAATGTATGTTTGTGATGAGCTTATGGTCTATGAAACAAATGCCAATCTAACACATAGTTAGCATATGAGTCAACAACTTGATTATAAATTCTTGGAACATGTATGTTTGTTATGTTGTCAAATTTCCATTCTAACAATCTCACATGTAAGAATCTTTGTAATAATGTTGGATCCCTAACATGGTATAAGTCGTTCAGTTGTGACACTATTAACTGCGAATCAAGACATACCTCAAGAGAAAGAACACCATGTGAAATGGAATCCCGTAGAAGCTCAATAACAACACTATACTCAGCAACATTGTTTGAAGAGGGTCGTAAACATACGCCTCCTAAAGACAATACCTGACCCGTAGGAGTATAAATCACCCAAGCAGCAGAGGCTGAGTGTTGAGTGTGACGGCTAGCACCATCAGCGAATCCTATATAGATGGAAGACTCCATTGACATGTGCCATAAGAAAGGAGAGCTAATCAACAAACCTGATCACTATAATAAAAACCTAACTATGCAAAATACTGTACAATAATATACAATAATCAGCCTTGGCTGAGGATCATGCATAGTACTTTTTAAGATAGAGCCCATTTCTAGGCTCCGCCAAGGCTGTCCCCTCGTAATATACTAGCTCATAGGTGCCCTTCTCTAACACATGTTTGACAATGTAAGGACCATGCCACATGGGATTAAAATTTCCTACCCCCAAGGGTTCTTTAGCACTATCCCACAAAAGGACCAAATCTCCTTCACTAAACTTCCTTGGACGGACAGATTTATCATACTCGACCTTAACATGACGCTTATTTACTTCTAAAGCCACTAAGGCATCTCGGCGCTGCTCTTCAAGCTGCTCTAAGTGGACCAAACGTTCCTCCAATGGGGAAGTGTCTGGTAAAAGCTCTATGGCTAGCTTCAATGAAGGGATTTTGCATTCAACCTGCAAGACAGACTCAACTCCATGTACAAGCTGATATGGAGAAAAATTGGTGGCAGTCTTAACTGTGGTTCTATAAGCCCACAAAGCAGGATATAACATGATATGCCAGTTGGTCTTGCTTTGTGCGATGGTTCGTTGGAGAATGGACTTAAGTGATTTGTTCACTACTTCAACCTGTACATTCGCTTAAGGATAATAAGAAGAGGAATGCTCATGTTTATACCCTAACTTCAAGGCCAACTCTTCCATCATTCGATTCTGAAAGTGCCTACCATGGTCAGTGACAAGCTCCTTCAGAATACCAAACCAAGTAATGATCTGGTTAAATACGAAATGCATGGATGTCTCACTGTCAGATTTAACCATGGGCATAGCCTCAGCCCATTTCATGAAATAGTCAACAACAACTATAATATGATGATGCCCCCCAGCTGAAGCTGGGTTGCAATCCATGAAATCAAGCCCCCACTTAGTGAAGGGACCAGCGGTGATAATCGGATGTAACGGGGTAGGATGTGAGAGCATATTGCATGCAAACACCTGGAAAGGGTGGCAATTCTTGACCGCATTGACACAATCATCAAAGATCGATGGCCAGAAATAACCCGCTCTCAAGATTTTTTGGGCTGTAGAAATCCCAGATAAATGACCACCACACGCCCCTCCGTGGCAATCATTCAGCACAAGCTCAACCTCCTCATGAGTTAAACAATGACGTAAAATGAAATCTACCCCACGGTTGTACAATGTGTTATCCACTATAAGGTAGTTATTGGATACATGACGTAACCGTCATCGTTCATCCCGTGAAAGGTGAGTAGGGACCTTCAATGTTTGTAAATATATGATGATATCCCCATACCATGGATCCAAAGTTGAGATCAAGAAAATGTACTCATGGACAAACGTATCTTCACAAACTTCCTCCTCCTCCTCGCTTGGGAAATCAGATATAAGCTCCGCAAAAATCAACGATTTTTTCGATTTTGCTGAAACAAACTCGAGATCGAATTCTTAAAAGATGACAATCCACTTATTATACTTTCCCTCGATCATCCTTCTAGTGAGGATGAACTGAAATGGATTGACATGGGCTACCACCAAGGTCTGGCGAAGGAGAATGTAGTGTCTCAATATTTGAACTACATGAATGGTAGCTAAGGCAAGTTTCTCCACATGGGAATAATGGATCTCTGCATCTACAAGGTTTTGGCTCATATAATATATGGCATGCTCATGGAGCTCCTCATCCTCCTGAACCAAAACCATACCAATCGTCTCCATGGACGCGGCCACATAAAGCAAAAAGTCACAGCTATAGTCAGGTGGACTAATCACGGGGGTCGATGCTAAGGCTCATTTAAGTGCATCGAAGGACTCATGGGCTCACTCATCCCAGCAAAAGGTAGTGTCCTTCTTCAAAAGACAGATAAATCCTTTAGTCAAATTGGCAAAGTTAACCACGAATCTCCACAAGAAATTTGCCATGCCTTGCAAACATTGAAGATGTCTAATGCTTCTCGGGGGAGACAATTGAAGTATTGCCTCAACCTTTAAGGGATCAACTCTTATACCCTCCTTGGAAACAATGGACCCTAACAAGCGACCCGACTTCATGCAAAAGATGCATTTATAAGGATTTAACCTAACCAAGTAATGACGGCATCTTTCGAACACTAATCTCAAATGGTAGGAATGATGCATCCTCTAACGAGAATGAGCAGCAAGGTCATCCAAAAATACTTCAATAATCGATTTGAGATCATGGAAAATCAAGGTCATAGCCCACTAAAATGTGGCTTCGACGTTTTTAAGGCCGAAAGGGATCTTCCGATATGCAAAGGTACCCCAAGGACAAATAAATGCAGCTTAATGTTGGTCCTCGGGTTTGATATGGATCTGATTGTATCCGGAAAAGCTATCCATAAAGGAAAATACCTCACTTCCCACACACTCATCCAAAATTTGATCAATAAATGGTGTGGGAAAATTATCCTTAGGACAGGCATGATTCAAGTCACGGAAATCAGTGCATATACGGATCGCTCCCTACTTGTTATCAACCGGAACGGGGTTTGAAACCCACTCTTTCAAGGGAACGGGATAGATAAAACCGGCATTTAACAGCTTTTCTATCTCAACCTTAATCGTGGGTGCTTTTCTCGGATTCACTGCACGCAAGCGTTGTCGAACAGGCTTAGCATTGGGATAAGTTTTAATTTCATGTTCAACAATGCGAGGGTCGATACCTGGCATTTTCTCATATGACCAAGCAAATATATCATGAAAATATTTGAACAGCTTGGTATACTCTTAAATCTCAGCATGGGAACATTCTGCCCCAATATAGACATTCTCAATCTTGCCAGGATCATGAGAGAAATTTATAGGGATGGTAGGAGATATATTCACCATGTTTCCATCAACCATCAGACCAGGAGAGCTCAATGGAACCATGGGACTACCAATTCTCTCATTAAGAATCTCCCTAAATTCTTCACACCCCAAATGGTCAAGCTCAGGAATAAAATAAGATATATGATGTAACTCTTCCCAAGGAGGCTCAACCCGAGACATGGCCTCAATAATAGCTTCATCTGATGGAAAAACACTATCAAGGCAATCATGTGTGTGAGAAGACTCAACTACCCATGCAAGCAGCACATATGGGTCCTCCTCTTCCATCAGTGAAGAGGAAGGACTAGGATCTACAACACATTCAAGATTCGCTTGATATGCTATCATTACTACAGGCAACGACATGTCCGTTTCGATAGGCTTACTCAAAGGACTCGATGTAGGAAGGATCCAAGGATCTTCCATATGGAAAGTGTGAAAATACACCGAACTCAATGAAGACGAAGCCCCACCGGAACTAGATCCAATCATAATAATGGGGGCAGGACAACTAAAGATTCCCATAAGGGATGGATACATGCCAACACCCACACTCCTACTTGATGGCTGAGAATGATCAATAATTGGGATAGAAGCTCTCGATGATGCAGTAACACTCAAGTTTTTGAATGATGTCTGATCAATCGTAACAATATTCCCATTAAATGGAAAGCATACAACTCAAAATAGAGAAGAAGCTACAGCTTGCATACTATGCATCCAATTCCTACCTAGTAACAGATTTTAATCAAGGGGCGCATCAACCACCTCGACCTCGATCGCGACGGTCTTCCCTCCCAAATGGACTTTAAGAGAAGGAAGAATTTCATGTGGATGAAACGATCTACCATCAAAGGCAGCCAAAATGGTAGCGGATTTAGACAACTCAGGGGAACCCAAACCCTTCCAACATGACAAAGACATCATGGAAGCAGCAGCGCCTTCGTTAATCACAGTGCGTCTAATGATCATGTTAAGACATTCTACATGAATCAAGAGAGACACATAGTAAGGCAAGCGAGGTTGTAGTCCTGCAGTTTCAAATTTGATGATAGAGGAAGGGTTATCATCGTTAACACCAAGAGCAAAAAGCAAATCCTTCCTTTACGAAGGACAACTCTGAAGTACTTCAAGTGCAAACATCGCACAAGGAGTGTAGCCCAAAACCTCAACAACTAAATAGTTCCGGGTGGCTCGGGCATTAGGATTGTGTCCCGAACACTTTAGGACTCCCTTAGGAATGCGAGGTGTGACTTCAAGTTTATCCACAAGGTTTTAAATATGCAAAGGACTCCCAGGTGGAGCAGGTTCCTTTCCAAGGTCTGGTTGTGACAAACCATAGTCCTTCACACGAGTCACAACCTTAGTAGCATGCACAATGTTGATGCAACCATGACCACTACTGGCTTCCGACGGATCTTGATCTCCACCAAACTAATCATGGGTCCTCGAGTTCATGTTTTTATTATGGGGTAAAGGGTTGGTCAGCATAGCTAGGCCCTGTGCTATGAACCTCGAGGCATCTTCCATACAAGGGCACAAGTGAGTGAGGTGGTCATCCTTACACAATTTGCAAGGAAACTTAACCTTACATTTAGATTGCTTGTCCCCCCCAGCATTATGGGAGTTCTTGTCATTAAAATTGGCACCTTCATTCCTGTTCCCACCCTTACGATTGTTTTTACCCTTTTTCTTATTCCTTCCAGGTTGCTGGTTACCCTTCTGGTCCGACGATTGCACCGAAAGCACATCTGCCATTTAGGTGGATTGAGACGAAGCTGTGGCTTGTCCCAAGGCAGATTGGTTGATATACAATTGACTCACCTATTGCACAACCGAATCTGTAGGTTTGGTACTCGTACAACCAACAATGCCATTGTCATGTGGTCTAGGTTTGACTTTGGGGTTGAAACTAGAACGTGAATCATTAGGAATGATCTCATATAACAATCCAGATTGAGCATAAATCAAATCCAATTCCTGCGCCTTAAAAATGGCTTGTTCCTCGTTCTGAACTTCGGACTTAGAAGCATCCTTCGCTATATAAGGCAGTAACAATTTAGGGAACCACTCAAGGAGAAACTCCGGCGGTATGAAGGCTTTAATCAATCTCTTCTATCTATGCCACTCTTGGATATGGTCTGGGATATGCGTGGCTTTGGAAATGTCAACAAGAGTTCTGTACCAACATCGTAACACACTAGTAGTTGGAAGTGATTGAGAAAATTCATATCTAGGTCATCGAACAAAATGAATGCCCCCTTAAGTAACTCTATGTACCATTTCATTGCAGGCCCGGTGAGGGTGCGTTGAAACAGCCTTAAACGAATTGAATCATCATGTAAGGAATTAGAAGAGTACCAAAGGTGAAATGTAGTAACATGTTCACTAGGATCTTCTCCCGGTTTGCCCTCGAATTTGGGAATGTTCGAGGGAAGCTTGGTAGGTATAACCAGCCAAGCCAGGTCATGAAATATCCGATCGTTCATTAGTCTTGACAAGTCAGGTAAATTTAACGTTGCGAGGAAAGGGAGCCTAAGTTGAGCAGGTCAATGCCACACTCCCTGATAGTTTTGGTTCACATAAGACTGATTACCGTAACCACCATGGCCATGGCCATAGTATCCTCCTCATGTTTGACCCGTGTAGGGTGGCATGGAAGCACCATAATGTGGTGTACCTTAACTATGTGGAGCTACAAAGCCATAATTTGGGGAGTAAGCGGGTTGTTGATACTCGTACCCATAAGGTGAATAACTATGTCCATACTGCGGTCCATAATATTGTCCATGAGAAGCTCCATAAGATGTCCCATGAGATGTCCCGTGAGAAACTCCATAAGTAGGAATGTGGGGAACTCCCTGCAATAGACCATAGGATGTTCCAGAAGTAGGAATATGACCACCCAAGACAACAGGAGGTACTTGACTCTGAGACATGACTATGCGAGTAGTAGCAGTACGAACATGACTAGTAGCAACATTCCAGCCCAAAGGACCATGTGAATGAGGGGGAGGAATAGCATTCGAAGAACTAGGAATAGTGGACGAAGGGACATGTGAAGTGATGTAAGTGGTATTCCCTATAGTCACTTGTCTTGGCTCTGGTATCTGAATAGGACTACTAACACCAGGTCTTGGACGAACATGTGATGTAGCCTCCACCGCCAGGATGGAGGGTGCAATGTGACTCATGTTCCCAAATCTCTCCACATGGAAAGGAATAGGATTTCCCCCAGGCGTAGTGTTAGGTTCAAATTCCGACTCAGCATGCTATGTTGAATCATGTGCATGGATACCAGACATGCCATAACTAATAGAACTAGTGCTCGCAGGTTCATGGTGAGTCTCGTCGCCCAGAAACCAATACCAGTGACCTGTGAATGAGGGATCATACCCATAGTGTGTAGGTATATCAGGAGAAGGATCATATGTAGGAATAGGATCTTCTTCCCCAACCTCGTGAGGTGGAGAATTCAACTCAGTAATTTCATCTTCATGATCTCCCATCGTGTGTGAATCAATGTGAGAAGTAGTCCACCTGGACTATCTGTTTCTCTCTTCCAAAGGAGGAGGAGATGTAGAAGGCGGAAGTCCTGCTAAACAACGAAAATGGTGAAGTGCCGCACCCGAATCCATAATGACTCAAAAAAAATGAAAAGACTCTATCTAATTACACAAACCCTAAGCAAGCTAGCATGCACAGAGCATACACCTATATAATCTAAAGCCAATCACAAGCAAACACGAGTAGGATATGTGAACTCCCAAATGAATTAGGTATGTCTCGCCTAGGAGAGGCTTGAGACTCCCATACACAACAAGTGGAGTTTCGTAACCAATTATTGTGGCCCTCAGCTTCAACGCATATAGCGACTATGTTGTTCGACCCCAACCTGGCCGGGACACCTACAGAATAACCCCTACGAAGTATCCCCTCGATAACCTAGGTAAGGAAACTAAGGTCACCTCAATACAATCAATGCTTAGGTGGACAGTCGCAGGTGGGATTGACCGTATGGGCAGGGTAGCAAAGCCCGAAACTCTCGAAAGAGCCCCCAGATATGAATACAATCCTATAAATATCTCCGGTGCTACTCAGTTATGACCAAGGGTCATCCCAATCATTAACCACTCACACTGCCTCATGCTTAACTCCCTTGTAAGAGGAGGATCCTGAGAAACACTAATTATAGCAAGGAATTTCACACTCTCACCCAGACAGACACATACATGTTGTTGTTTAGTGGGTCTTGGAGAATTTACTCACAATGAACTATTCTAAGACCCTAAAACCTAATCTTGTTGGTGTACCCTATAAAAGAAAATAGTGTAATCCATTTTAATTAAGCGTTGATTTTATTTGGTTTATTACTCGAAAAGGTAGATGATCGTGCAACCAATGGTGTTATGACGCAACATGAAGTAAAATGCACACCTAACAATCAATGCAAATGCATTGTGTCGAATGAAAAACAGGGGATGCTACTACGTGAAATGCAAAATTTTCTTCAAATGACAAATGCAATCATTCCTATATGAAAGCCTGACTAATACTTCTCTAAGCAAACCTAGTGCAATTATCATGCAAAATGCAAAGTGCAATGATGCATAATGATGCAAAGAAGTAAATATTTTTGTATTTTTTGAATAAAAATGAGATAATAAAGAAAAATAATGACTATACCAGCCCCAGACTCTGCAAGCACTATCAAACAGCACCCATGCAAAGCACTAAGGTAAAAGAGACCTAATGCACTAATCCCAAAACAAAAAATAAAAAATGCAATGACAAGAACATTCTTAAAAAAAATTACCCTAAAAAGCGTCTCTGGTCAGAAATAGAGGTGTATACAAACTCTACAAGCATCTAAGGAGACTCAGCAATCATCAAAACTCACCCAGCAACACTTAATCTTCCTCTAAAAGGAAAAACTCAGGGCATACGCGACTATGTGCAGAAAACCCGTGTATATACGCAGATATCTCAGTCAAAACCACGTGTACACGCGACTGTGAGGCAAAAACTCACATACAGGAAGAAAAAGAGATAAAAATGAAGGCAAACAGATAAGCTGAAACAAAATTTACTCCTATCAGACACTACCAGGAAAACATGCCCACATACCCGACTCAGAAATAGAGAAATCAGAGCAATTCAAGAACATTGAATGCCGATAAAAAACCCCAAAGGAAAATGACTAGGAACTCCCCAGCGGAGTCGCCAATTCTATTACGGAGAGAAATTCCTATGGCTTGGGGTACCACAACAGACAAATTAACTCCAAAAATCAATCCTTCCCTATATGTAAGAGAAACCAAACATCTAACACTAAAGGATCTCGATTCGTACCTTATTCCGGACGGTTGATGTAGATCCCCGTTGAGCTTTTCCACTCTCTTTTGTATTAGCAATTTGCTTCCTCAACATTCAGTAAACAAGACAAGCATGCTATATATAATTGTGTTGGACCTACTCTAGCATATATAATCAATAACATCTAAGCATTTAAAAGCATCCATGGATCAAATACTCATTTACATATACATTATTGGACAGGAAAAGGTATTTCTATTGAAAGAAAATAGAGATTACAATAGTGACAACCTCTGTCGGCATGTCTGCGAATCGGAGAAACTAAGTCCCCCACTTGGGCCTCCACCACTTCAATCCTCCATCTCTCGATAGCAAGCTCACAAGAAAAATGCAAGCTTGGGAAGAACACAAAGTGCTCCAAGGGACAAAGGGATGCAGACTCAAGTATAAGCTCTTGCAACAATGGGCTATAGTTTTCTTGCTCTTCAATTCCTCCCCTTTCAATGTATCCAAAGGGTTCCTTATATAGCTCTTCAATGGGGTAATGGAAGGTCGAATCCAAGCGAACTCAAGGCATATGGAAGACCAAGAGACAAGTGACTCGGATCCACATCAAGGAAAACTCCAAAACCATTTGGCCTTTTGCACATATCTTGATGTGCGCGAGTTTAAGGGTCAAATCCACGTAAATAAGCGAGAAAGGGATTAAAAGTTGCATATGGAAATTATTGCATGTTTTTAGGGATGATATTGGAAACATCAAAGGTACAAAAATGGTCCATGGGGTCTAAAGAGTCTGCAGAGTGACAAGGAAGGCCATAAAGGTGTGATCCACCATGTGTGGTAAAATCAACTGTAACATATGCTCCATTTCAAATGTTTGAATTTGATGATGGATTTTTTGATGATTTGAAGAGGATAGTTGTTGCACAAAACCCTAGGAAGATCAAGAAATTGTAGATGGATCCATTAACTTTTGTGATGAATAAAGTGACCAACAAAACCACAATGATATTGAGACTCTTTTATGGATTGATAGACATAGATGGGATAGTGATTGTTGGAATTTTCATGAAGATCACATCTACAATAGACAGAGAGAAAGTGTAGGGTTGAAGATTCATATTTTATGTCTCTTGGTTTTGGACAACCAAAGTATGTTCATCTATGCAATACATTGTATTCTATTGATAAACATCCATATATTTGAAGCAAAGGGGAAAATCTATTGTTGCATAAGTAGGACAATTATCATGAATTAATGGTCCATAAAGAGAATTTCCAACCATTTCCATATTTAGCTAGAGTACCTTATTTACACATTAAAAATCAATGCAAATTTTCATTTTCATGACTGCCACATACTTGGGAGTCGAGAAAACAACAGAAACAGTCACTGATATGTGGTAGATATTTTCAGCCATCAAATAATCAAGGGAACCAAACCATATTCTCAAATCTGATTTGTACAAATGTGTATTTTCATGACTGCCACATACTTGGGACAATAGCAGAAACAATCATTGATTTGTTAGTGATTTCCAGCCATAAAATCAAAGGGAACAAACACTACACTCAAATCTGATTTATTTTTCTAGATCGATAACTTTAATACCTTTAAAAAGAGTTTAATTTGATAGTAGCAATATTTGGGAGCCAGGTTTTTGCAAATTTATGTTGGAGACACATTCTAACCCTTTATGGTTTGAATACATGATGGATAAACTTTATGATAACAACATAGAGAAGACATGGGATCTCTCAAATCATCTTTTCGACAGCCCTTTCTCAGCTTCTTGCTCTGATCGGAAGTTTGATAGTGAGTTATTTTACTCCTCTATGGATTAATGTTATATTCAACAATGGTTGGATCTTACATGCAACAGACCCTGGTATAAGCCTGATATTCCATTATTTTTTCAACAAACACCCTCATTCTTCTTTGACACAACTTCATAGTTTTCAGCTTATAAATTGTTGCAGCTTATGGTTTCCTTGTTTTGGTTTTTCACAAAACACAAAGAAAGAATTTTTAATTTTTATGATTTACAAGCAACTGCCTCTTTGATTATACTTAGGATCATATATTTCATTTGTAAAGTACGGGGGAGATAAGCTCAATGTTTGGAGAATTAGGTTTCATTTATTATATGTCCCCTTTAGAACCTTGGCTTGTGCCTTCTTTGTAGAGTCTCTCGAGATTGAGTAGTTAGATATTAGAACTCTCAAGCTTCTTTGTACTAAATATGAATTGCAGAATTGTACTATGGGTTACAAATATGTGAATGTTTCAATTTTTCACATCACTTATTTCTAACATTTCTATCAGCTTCTTAGCAAGCACTTATTTACTATCTAGCCAAAAATTGTATACGCACGGTTTGGATTGTTTACCACCATATGACACAAAGGTAACATTAAGATGTATTCTTACCTCCTAAAATATTTATAGTATTGGTATATAATTAGACGCGTAAGATGGTTTCTTATATAGTTTTACATGATGTATAAGTATTTCCATGACATTTGACTAGTTTTTCTTCCTTCTAGATTTGTTGCTAATTTTAAGGGTTACCTAGATAGTCTACCCACCAATGATGAGTAGTATAATAAGTCCTACAATGGTTAGATTTATATATATTCCTCACGAAAACAAAGTTCATACAACCTTTTACATTTTATCCTACCTTTCATTGTTCATGATATTGGGTTTTGTGTTAGAAAATATCTACCCATATTTTCACTTCTCATTGCAATATATTAAAATTATTATAAATTTCCTCCTTATTCTCATCCATGTTCTAACATCAATCTTTCCTTCCCTTGGAATTGCAACATTCATTTCTATCATTTATGAGTTTGTTTGAAAAGTTTGGAGCCCTACCTTAAACACGGGTTCACTTCAATATGTGGATTTGTGGCTACTCTTTCATGTAAAAGAAGTTAACATAGGTTGCCTTAGTTTCCTAGATTGGGATATGCCTCTATTTTATTGTTGATTCAAGGTGTTTTACTATTTGTTGCTAATTAGAAATGCTCCCAATGTGATCAGAACTTTCACACGTTGCTACATGGGTGCTCAGAATTGGAAATTAATCCTCAAATTCAGCCCAGAATTAGGAATTAGGCCTATTACTGCTAAAATTTACCCATATTTCAAAATGATTCTCTTCATTGCTGATTAGATACACAAATGTGGAGAATTAAGGTTGCTTTCACACCCAAGTTTTCCCAGACTTGAGGGATTAGATTTGTTGTTGCTATTTCACACACACATGGCTAATGAGATTTGAGAAATTAATGCCTAGAATACTGCTACAGGTTTCTTTTATTCCCAGAAAGTTCCAGAACTCCTTGGTGGACACCCATGCAATATATAGATATAAAAAATATAATCAATAAATACTATGTTATTGTTGTAGATATAAGTGAACTAGTTATACAAAACATAGTGAAAAGTGAACTAGATGTTGTAGGTGACTACAATGTATAGGCCATGTCGATATTGACCAAGTTTATAACCAAAGGGATACACCTTCAACTTGTCATCTATAATGGCCATAAATGCCTCCTCTTATCACTATTTCAAGCCTCCTTCAGATAGTTGTATATAATTGTCCAGATTGTTTCATGGTTGCAAGTGACTTTAGGGTCATAAAGACTACTTATATGTTCTATTGGCACTTCCCACATTGCCTAGAATTACTCCATACTCTTCTTTTTTGTTGTTATAAGGTGCATATGATCTGAAATTTATCTTGTTGTTATAGACTTATTCTTTTAATTTGTTGTTTCCAATAGGCCTTTTCCAAAGATACAAATAATCTCTAACTCCTATAAGGAATATTTCCTCAAAAATAACAAGACCTTCAAATACTGGTTACTATTGTTGTGTATTATTTTCCTTCTTTTACTTGTGGACACTTTTAATCTATCCATGGCTACAATATTCAATGACATTTAGTACAAATGTATGTCCTAGGTTTAATATACACCTCAAACTTTAACCAACGTTCCTCTATATAATATGAGAGTCCTTCATAATTATCACATGAATTTGTAGCTTAGATTTGTTGATTAAGTTGTCATTGATGCCAACAGTGCCTGGTCATTGATGACATCAGTTGAGTCTTGGTGCCCCTTGTGGAGCCCTTAAGGGTCAGTGTTTGTTTTGTGGTTGTTAGTGTCATGAGGAGACCTTTTGACTTTGCCCAAGCCCAAGTCTGAAGCCCTTGGAGGCCTTGGGACAATGACAAAAGCCCTGATCTTCCTGGAGAGTGGTCAAGTTGGTTTAATCAAAATATTAAGGTTAATAATTAATTTTTTTTAAGGTTTTAAATCAAATATTAAAAAAAAGGGGGTTTTTATAAATAAAACAATTATTTATTTAGTTTAATAAATAATAATAATTTTTTTTTAAATATTTAAAAATAATTGTTTATTCAATATTAAATTCATTAAAATAAGGAACATGGAAATCGTTCATCAAATATACTCATTCAAAATAAATAAATAAATAAATTTTTTACTCATCAATTTATGGAAATCGTTCATCATTCTCCATATAAATATACCTTAATTCTCCATATAAAGGAACCTTAGCTTTTCGATGGAGGTTAATGTGAACTGCGATTTTTGATAGAGGAGATTACGGGCTGTTCAAGCGATTTTTGATAGAGGAGATTACGGGATGTTCAAGCGATTTTTGATAAAGAAAAAAAAAAAACGGGAAAATACAGCTACGAATTACTGTTTGTATTTCTTTCAAGAATCTGGAAAACGCTGCTGGTTATTTACAAAAAAAAGGATCGGGGAAATTACAGGCTGTTTAAGAGATTGGAAAGAGGAAAACGCGATATCAGCTATCCCACTAGCTTACACATTGTATGCTGTAGAGACTCATTGAGAAACTTGGCCTGTGTGAGAAATATTGAGCCCGAATCAAGGATCACGAGCTTGCTCTTCTCTGAGTTGCCGAAGTCACAGGAGGAGCTGCTAACAAGTTTTTTTTTCAAGGTGGTGAGCAGGATCCGAATTCTTTAGACCATATTTTGGGTGAGTTTTAAAACAATTCTCCTTTTCACCCAGCCCGAGCTCCGGAACAGCCGAAGGTCTATTTTCACTGGTAAATGATTGAAGTTTTTTTTTGGGGTAAATAACAGCAGCAGACTCCTTTTTCTTTTAAACAGTTAGCAACATATTTTTGGGTGTGAGCAGAAAGTAATTCACAGTTCTGAACAAAGAAAAACTCTTGGGCAGCAGAGGAAGAAAACGCAGTTAATTTTTGGAAACCCAAGCTTTGATTGGAATATTCAGACTGAAGACTAGATCTAAGTTTTAGAGACACTCAAATCTTACAGTATGCACAAGACCAAGCAGTGATGATGTGTGAGAAACTACAGTCTAGTATTTGAATGTTTTGAAGTCATTAGGACTGCTTCTATTGATGCCTTCCTTGCTAACGAAGTCAAGCAATCTGAAGCTCATACACAGCCTGAGATCATCCATATCCTAAGAGATATATCACTGCTGCTCTGGGGTGCTAGAACAGCCTAAGTCATGGTTGATGAATTTCTACAGTCCAATGATAAGTCTTGCAGGATTTCAGGTTATGTGAATTTCATGGATTTCAAGCCAAATTCGTTCGTTGGTTATTGATTTTCACTTGGTGAAGAAAAAGATCAAGTGACAGAGATTTTAAATCTGAGCTGCGGCAAAAGAAGAACCCATG
>LPNX011000646.1:1386751-1495549 GCA_001517045.1 Pseudotsuga menziesii | reverse complement strand
TCAGACCAAGTACATTAAAGAAATGTTGAAAAGGTTTAAAATGGAAGATTGTAAGCCTGTGAGCACTCCTATGACTACTAGCTGCAAGTTAAGCAAAGACGATGTATCAAATGCAGTAGATCAAAAACTTTACAGGTCAATGATTGGAAGCTTACTATATGTGACAGCTTCAAGGCCAGATGTGATGCACGCTATTGGACAGGTTGCAAGATTTCAAGCAGCTCCGAAGGAAACTCATGTTATTGCAGTCAAAGGAATCTTCAGATATCTTAAAGGCACTATGGACTTTGGATTATGGTATGCTAAAGGAAATGAGCTGGACTTATTTGCTTACTCAGGCGTAGATTGGGCAGGATGTGTGGATGACAGAAAAAGCACAAGTGGAGCAGCATTTTTCTTAGGAAACTGTCTGGTATCATGGTCTAGCAAAAAGCAATCCTCAGTATCATTATCTACAGCAGAAGCAGAATATATAGCAGCAGCAGCATGCTGTACTCAAATTCTTTGGATGAAACAGAACTTGCAAGATCTACAAGTAACATATGATGAGCCGATTCCAATTCTATGTGACAACACAAGTGCTATCAGCATCTCCAAGAATCCGGTCATGCATTCGAAGACAAAGCACATCCCTATCAAATATCACTTTCTTCGTGAACAGGTCACAGAAAAGCACATCAAGCTAGAATATATTGAGACAAAGGAGCAGATCGCAGATATATTCACCAAGCCACTTCCTAAAGGGACATTTGAGTACCTCCGAGAAAAATTGGGGGTCATTCCTTCTTCCCACTAAATTGATTCTTCACACAGAAGTACCTGGTGTTTGAGAGAGCATGTTCTGAGGGGGAGTGTTACTTCTAGGTAGTACCCTTTGCCATTGATGCCAAAGGGGGAGAGAAGTCGTGATTAGGGGGAGCCTATTCTCAGGGGGAGCCTGAGTGTTGTCATCAATGACAAAGGGGGAGTTTGTTGATTAAGTTGTCATTGATGCCAACAGTGCCTGCTCATTGATGACATCAGTTGAGTCTTGGTGCCCCTTGTGGAGACCTTAAGGGTCAGTGTTTGTTTTGTGGTTGTTAGTGTCATGAGGAGACCTTTTGACTTTGCCCAAGCCCAAGTCTGAAGCCCTTGCAGGCCTTGGTACAATGACAAAAGCCCTGATCTTCCTGGAGAGTGGTCAAGTTGGTTTAATCAAAATATTAAGGTTAATAATTAATTTTTTTTAAGGTTTTAAATCAAATATTAAAAAAAAAGGGGGTTTTTATAAATAAAACAATTATTTATTTAGTTTAATAAATAATAATAATTTTTTTTTAAATATTTAAAAATAATTGTTTATTCAATATTAAATTCATTAAAATAAGGAACATGGAAATCGTTCATCAAATATACTCATTCAAAATAAATAAATAAAAATTTTTTTTACTCATCAATTTATGGAAATCGTTCATCATTCTCCATATAAATATACCTTAATTCTCCATATAAAGGAACCTTAGCTTTTCAATGGAGGTTAATGTGAACTGCTATTTTTGATAGAGGAGATTACGGGTTGTTCAAGCGATTTTTGATAGAGGAGATTACGGGCTGTTCAAGCGATTTTTGATAAAGAAAAAAAAATATCGGGAAAATACAGCTACGAATTACTGTTTGTATTTCTTTCAAGAATCTGGAAAACGCTGCTGGTTATTTACAAAAAAAAGGATCGGGGAAATTATGGGCTGTTTAAGAGATTGGAAAGAGGAAAACGCGATATCAGCTATCCCACTAGCTTACACATTGTATGCTGTAGAGACTCGTTGAGAAACTCGACCTGCGTGAGAAATATTGAGCCCGGATCAAGGATCACGAGCTTGCTCTTCTCTGAGTTGCCGAAGTCACAGGAGGAGCTGCTAACAAGTTTTTTTTTCAAGGTGGTGAGCAGGATCCGAATTTTTTAGACCATATTTTGGGTGAGTTTTAAAACAATTCTCCTTTTCACCCAGCCCGAGCTCCGGAACAGCCGAAGGTCTATTTTCACTGGTAAATGACTGAAGTTTTTTTTTTGGGTAAATAACAGCAGCAGACTCCTTTTTCTTTTAAACAGTTAGCAACATATTTTTGGGTGTGAGCAGAAAGTAATTCACAGTTCTAAAGAAAGAAAAACTCTTGGGCAGCAGAGGAAGAAAACGCAGTTAATTTTTGGAAACCCAAGCTTTGATTGGAATATTCAGACTGAAAACTAGATCTGAGTTTTAGAGACACTCAAATCTTACAGTATGCACAAGTCCAAGCAGTGATGATGTGTGAGAAACTACAGTCTAGTATTTGAATGTTTTGAAGTCATTAGGACTGCTTCTATTGATGCCTTCCTCGCTAACGAAGCCAAGCAGTCTGAAGCTCATACACAGCCTGAGATCATCCATATCCTAAGAGATATATCACTGCTGCTCTGGGGTGCTAGAACAGCCTAAGTCATGGTTGATGAATTTCTACAGTCCAATGATAAGTCTTGCAGGATTTCAGGTTATGTGAATTTCATGGATTTCAAGCCAAATTCGTTCGTTGGTTATTGATTTTCACTTGGTGAAGAAAAAGATCAAGTGACAGAGATTTTAAATCTGAGCTGCGGCAAAAGAAGAACCCCTGGATTCTGAAGACACCACAGAGGTACATGTTGCTTTGAACTATCCTACATCTACAAAGTCATAAGCTACAGCAAAGGTATGTTACTATCCTGACATGAACAGAGGTATGTATGAAAATTACAAGAAAATGCATGTTCAGTATTGAGTGGTCAAACAGTTTTGTGTTTATGTGTATATGTGAAAATATACAGGCATGTGTAGTTGTGCAAATGAATGCACAGATAGAAGCATGAGGCTATCTTGTATGATGATGATTGTGTATAGATATCAGTGAGTGCTCAGCAGTGAACAAATTTTTAGAGTAAGATTTATTATGAATTTACAGCAACATGTACAGTGTAGTGTGAATATATGCCACAGAGGAATGTGATTGTAGTGACATGAAATGGTAGAGTGTACAGCATATATATGTTTGTAAAGAAGTCAGGGTTTGGTACGTGCAAAACCAGTAAGAATATAAATATGTTCAGCCTGTGCAAATTGAATGAACAAGTGAAAGTACAAATGTGTATTCCTAGATAACTTTGACGTATAACCTATGATGATATTCAGCACCAGTAACGCAGAAATAATTCAGTAATTGTGATCGGTAGTGAACAGTGTGCACTAGCAGATTCAGAGATTGGTACATGACATATCTACAGGTTCACAGGTTCGGCATATCAGCAGTGAGTACAGGTTTTGGTATGTGACAGGTTCACAGGTTCGGCATATCAACAGTGAGTACAGGTTTTGGTATGTGACAGGTTCACAGGTTCGGCATATCAGCAGTAAGTACAGGTTTTGGTATTTGACAGGTTCACAGGTTCAGCATATCAGCAGTGAGTACAGGTTTTGGTATTTGACAGGTCCACAGGTTCGGCAATATTCTACTTATCAGGGTGGCAGGACGAGGCAAGGAAAGGAGGTCGTAGCCTCCTTCCGGTAGAAGCCGGTAAACTAGGGAGTGGTTGCTTCCTTCAGGTTGTAGCCTGTAAAACAGGGGGTCGTAGCCTCCTTTCAGTTGAAGCTGAAAAATTGAAGTCTATACAATAAGACAGTTGTACTTTTTATCCAGTTATTTCTAGACAACTATTATTAAAAAGGCTTCCGTGGTTTTACCCCCAGGACTTGGGTTTCCACGTAAAAATCTTGTGTACTGTGCATCTTGTTATTTTCATGATTGTTGATGATATGCTGCTATGATTGGTGATTAGCAACTTGCTCTTGATCAGATAATTTTTTATAATTGGCAAATACTGATTCACCCCCCTCTCAGTATTTCAACAAGATTGATTTTGATTGGCTCTCCCCAGCATGTGGTCATTTTCCTTTAAACCCTGGTCGTCCCCTTGAAACCCTAGATTATTTGAAGGTTTTTTGCTAGAGACTTATAGGATCTAAGAATATATTTGTATATGTATCTAAGAAGAGAAAATGGAGTTGGAATAAAGGAAATTCCAAACATGGTGTTGAGATTGGTGTCGGTGGAAAGAATTGAAACTGTCAAGTATTGATATTGAGCTTCACGTTGAGTCTCCACTGCCTGTAGAATGGTAGAAATGTTTAGATCTTCAGGTTTGTTTCCTCCTATTTTTTTTCTTGATAACATATTGTGTTTCCCTTTTATTCATGGTTTTTTGGATGTTGTTGTCATTGAATTCACCTTTAGGTTTGTTTGATTCTTCTAGTTTTTTGTTGATTACAAATTGTGTTTCTCTTTTATTAATGGTTTCTTTTATTGGTGATTGAATTCATCAATGATTACAGTTAGAGAAAATATGTTATTACAATTCAGCCAAAAAAAAAAATACTTGGCATGATCCAAGAGAAACAATTCCACTTTATGATTGTCACCTTATGCACTTGGACCTCCAAAGGAATCTTCTAGAAAACAATCAGATATGAAAGCATCAACAGAAGGAAAAAACTTGTAGCTGGAGGATAGAACTTGTCTGATCTCTTTGATGAAAAATAGTGGTGAGATGATTGCAGTGGCATGTGCACATTCTCACATGTTTGTGATGTTTTAAAAGGAATTTCCTTCATTCCCCAACTGCAAGTACATTCATACAATCGACCTTAATTTGGAATTTAAAAAGAAGAATATTATGAAACCCAGGTAGACACTCAGTTTGCTTGATTATGATCATGCCAGTGTACACGACACAAAGTAACAATGAATAAATGTGTTTTGGAGCTCTGTAGACTGTGTCTTTTCCACTATACAAGACACAAAGTAACAACAAATACTTGGCATGATAAAAGAGAAACAATTCCAGTTTATGTCTAGCACCTTATGCACTTGGACCTCCAAAGGAATCTTCCATAAAATAGTCAGATACGGAAGCAACAACAAAAAGAAAAAAACTTGCAGGTGGAGGAAAGAACTTGTCTGATATCTTTAGATGAAAAATAGTGGAGAGATGCTTGTAGTGGCATGTGCATAGCGCCACATGTTTGTGATTTTTTAGAAGGATTTTCCTTCATGAACCAAATGCAAGTATGTTCATCCAATCAACCTCAATTTGGAATTTAAAAATAAGAATATTATGCCACCCAAGTAGACACTCAGTTTGCTTGATTATTATCATGCCACGGTACATGACACAAAGTAACAATGAATAAATGTGTTTTGGAGCTTTGTATATTTTATATGGTACACTCTCTCTCCTCTCTATATCTCTATCTACATAACATGTTATATTATACTATGCATACTATACACACACACACTGTAGTGCATGCACAAAGAAAATATTTGAGCACAAGTAATGCTCTTTTGAGCATACCTCACCCCAGAATAGTCCAAAAATAACATCAAACAGCAACCATGAATAGTTTTGAACGCATTTGGTGATTTTCATGTCATCATCCAGCCCTAAACATCCCCAAACCTTTGATGCTAGGTGTAATTCCTGGGCATATTTGTGCCTAGAACAACTTTGTGGTAATTTCTGGGAAGTTTGGGACATTTTACACCCTTATAACCAAAATGGTGAGTATCATAAGGACCTTATTCTCAAATCTAGGCATGAGTGGAGAATATCCATGGAAAATTAGTAATTCTTGGTGGTTTACCGACATTTTTTATGAAGTTCAGATCCCATGCAACATCTAATCAATGGTTTGGGCATGTTGTATCCCTATCCTACCTTTCAAACATCATTTTGGGTGTTTTTTTGTCATGAAACAAGGTATAAAAGGACCAAAAGGCTAAAATACAAATCTAGGTAAATTTCAAACCTCAAAAGGCAATGTTTGATAGTGAGGAGGGTGTAAACAACCATTGAAAAACATAATGTAAACAACCATAAAAAATAAAAAAAAGATCTAGGCACTTTTGAGTTAATTATGGGCCAATTATAGGCATTTTGCATTCCTAATTATTATCTCTTTGAAAAATATAATGGGTAAAATTGGTATAAACAGTCCTAAACATGAAATTTGGACATACATTGACTTGTATCATCCTTCTAGCAGCCAATGTTGTCAGATCTGGGTGCATTTTGTGCCCTAGAACAGTAGTATGTAGCCCTTAACTTTGAATCTAGGCAGCCTTGAGTTCATGGAAGCAACAATTCTAAGCATATCTATGTGCATCAAGCTTAAAATAGTTCCTCCACCACACTCTATTAGATGTGTAGAGATTTTTTGATGGATCTAATGGTCGTGGTTTAACATTTCAGGCTTGTAGGGCTTGTCTTCTAGCAGCATCATCCCTTTGGAGGATTTTTATGAATTCCTTTGTAGTTGTTGATCTAAAATGGATTATGACATAAATTGTGTTATGTTTTATGGTCCTCATTCAACCATCTTTGATGTATTGATAAACCGTAAGGTTCACCCTTACCTAGACCGCACCTGGGGATCATAGGGAGTGTTATAGCAAAAAGTGGATGGCATGAAAAATATTTGGGCATTGGTGAATTGATTTGCGAAGTGTTCGCTTTGTATTTAATTTGTTAATGGCTTATTATTATGGTTGCACAATAATATGGTATGGACACAATTTTTTCAATTATGGTGTCACACTAATTAAGTCATCTTTGGTATAGGTGATGGTTATTGGAACGTTTGTTTTTGCTAATGGATCTTCCTATTGAATCCAATGGACCTAGATTTATTTGGGTTTAAGGATTCACAAATCTATGAGAGAATTTTGTTTCTTTGAATACCATATGATTTTCTCAATATGGAAAACATCATGGGAAACATTTCCCAACTTTTGGAAACATTTTGCAGGCCAAAAAGATAAACCATAAAGGAAGCAAAAATATAAATAAGGGACATGCTATGGGAATCATGTCAATAGTTACTTCACAGAGAAATAAATCCTATCAATAT
This sequence comes from Pseudotsuga menziesii, assembly GCA_001517045.1. Lineage (NCBI taxonomy): Eukaryota > Viridiplantae > Streptophyta > Pinopsida > Pinales > Pinaceae > Pseudotsuga > Pseudotsuga menziesii. The sequence continues at coordinate 1,488,593 of LPNX011000646.1, read as the reverse complement.
TATGTCATGTTTAAAGTTGCAGGAAAATCACGAAATTCAAAATTTTAACGGAATCCTCTAAGGTTGCTTGAGACATAAAGAGCCATGACAATTATATATCCTCTAAAATTTCCCTAACATGCATCATTAAATCATGAATATGGTGCTCAACACCATGATAGTTTGGTAATTAATGATTGTTTTCTCAATATTTTTCATACCCCCAAGTATTGCTCGGGAGTACTTACAAGTGTGGCCAATCACATAATACTTGGTCCAAAACTCACATTGACCGAGCATTGTTTGGTCAATACTTTCTTTACCCGTGAATATTGGAAAATTCTATGGAGTACAGTGGAGTATGGAAAGCCCAAATGAGTGGCTGCCAATTTTTTGTGTTGCTGACAGTTTTAGGGATAATGGGGCCTTTTATTTTCCTTTAAAAGTTTAAAATCACTTAAACTTAAAGATATATTCCTCATTTTGTGATAATTATTTGAAGGCCATTTCCAAGCATATTTTCAAGGTTTCAAATAAATTTTAAAGTGATTTAACTACCTATTGCTTTGATTAATTATGAACATCAAAAACATATGCTACAGGAAAATATCCCTAAACTCATCATCCATACTATCGAGAAGATGAACCCAAGTGAGGTTTGAAACATCAATAAAAAAAGATAGAGTTATACCTAAAAACCTCTATCGAAAATTATGGAGACTTAAATCAAAACATAAAACTTGGTTCTACTGGCTCATATCTATTTGGAAGTCTTTTTGGGAGCTGAAAAAGGCATCCTTCACTTGATTGTTAGCCCTTGACATCCTAGCTCAAATCCAACGCCTCAACAAATAGGAGTGGCCCAGGTAAAATTCCCACTGTGTGTCAAAGTAAATTGTAAATAATTTGTTTGAGTTTTGTACTTTTACCATATTAACCTAAGAATGGGTTTCTAAGTTCTATAGTCCACTTCTCCCTTTCCCCACATCCTTGAAAACCACCCTTTTAGGAGGTAAACTTCCTTGAGTTGTTGATTTCAATGCAACTTTCTCTTTGATTATACTTAGGATCATATCTTCCATTTGTAAACTAGGGGGGAGAATAAGCTCGATGATTGGAGAATTAGGTTTCATTTATGTTATGTCCCCTTTAGCATCTTTCCTTGTGCCTTCTTTGTAGAGACTATCAAGAGTGAGTAGTTAGATATGAGCACTCTTGAGCTTCTCCGTAATAAATATGAATTGCAGAATTGTACTAGGGGTTACAAAGATGTGAATGTTTGGATTTTTCACATCACTTATTTCCAACATTTCTATTGTCTTAGCAAACACTTATTTCCAACATGTGGTTTTGATATAATGAAAGTAAGACTTGGAAATCAAAATTGTGTACCTTACTTATGCAGATTGGTCCAAGATTTTAGTAACCCTTCAACTTCAGATTCCAAACATTCAAATCCTTCACTTGAATACTTGCAAAATAGAAACAATACCTTCCTCAAAATCGTATGGCTACAGTAAAATAAGTATGAATTGAGACAAAGATATAAGCCTACTTTTAACCATACATTCCAACTATAAATTTGATATGTTTAATTTTTAAAGAATGCTTCAGAATTGCATATGTAATAGCAAGCATGAACAATTTTCTTAACAACAGTTAAAGTTGCAAATGATGGCAAATAAATAGTATTAAAGCTCATATTCAAAGCAACAATATGAGAGTAAAATATATTATGTTTCTAACATGTCTGGCAATAAAAATGAAATATGAAAAGATGCAAATTTGCATCTATAAATAAAAATGTTTTAAAACAACTACATTTTAAAAGTATGTCATGATATTGCATCATTGATCTTACCCGTGTCTTGTAAATACGCATATGTGGTCGATACTTATAATTTCTTGGAACAACTTCCATTGATTTGTGGAGCTTGACAATGTCTACATTTGCTTTACCTTTCAAAACATCTTTCAACATACTATAAATACTTTTTGTTACAATAATTTCATGTTAGGACACCTCAAATAAAGATTTGCTTGTTTATGAAAATAACAAAATGAAGCTAAAAAAATACAGTCTCGGTAGTCTGTCTCAATGAATAAAAACAAGATTAATAATGAGCATTTTACATTTGATGAAAATTTGTAATTTAATAATGTAAATTACAATAATATTCAAGTAAAATAATGGGTAATAAGGGTACTTCTGAGGAAACATGGAGAACACCAAATCAAATTATATAAGACCATCGATCACATCAAAACGCCAAATTTTCTTCTAAAATTTCAAAATGTTTCCTCAGACTATATGTAACAAGTTCCAAGGGATGAGTGAAATAGTAATAGTAAAATTTCAACACTACAATTATATACACCAGAAGAAATTTTATAAGTGATGGAATGGCATGCTATGAAAATAATGCTTCAAAGAAATAACTGTGGGAAATGGATAATTCCTTACCATTCATTGAGATCCTCTTTGTTTTGAGAATACTTTAATATTCTCTCCTAAACAGGGACAACTACGTGAAGGTGGAATATCTTATGGCCCCTACCCCCTCACATCTTCCCCATACCCAATGCATGTACTTGAAAAACAATTACACGAAAATTCATATAGATTTCATCATAAACAAATATTTACCATTCATTCAATAAAAGCTAACATTCATTAAACCATTCATTCATTCAATCAAGCCATTCATTCAATAAAATCTAACATTCATCAAACCATTCATTTAGTCAGTCAACACATTCATTCAATAAAAGCTAACATTCATTAAACCATTCATTTGTTCAATAGCCAAAAAACCATGCACGACATTATATTATCAAAAATAATTACACAATATGTGTTCAATTACTTATTTCTAATTTTTCTTCTCTTTACAAAATCAACAAGAAGTGTATCTTCTCGAATTTGTCGTTCAGTTATTGGTGCTTCATCAACTTGTTGTGATGTCTGCCTAGTAGGCTGCTTGCCGCGTGCATTTTGTGGCAAGGAGTTCGGATTTGCTGCAATAATATGAAAATGTTGCATTAATATATTTTGTTATTTTAATTGCAAGTATTTCATTTAAAAAAAAAACATTGCAAATGTGCTTTTACCTATTGTGGCCACATCATGTTCTTCATATTCATGTCCAGGCTCAACCTCTATAGTGTGACCCTCTACATGCTCTGCAGTTGAAATATGGAGAAGTACAATAAATTTTCATCATATGCAATGCTATATATAAAAGTTTAGCATATGAATAAATTCATTACCAGGATTCGAAGCATGATCTTCGATTGGTTTTTTTCATCATCAACATTAAGGCCGGGATCATTACTTTTTCTGCTCAAAACAGAATAAATATTTTATGTCAATTATTTATAATGAATAGATTGCACAAGTAATAAATCTTCATTAAACTACATAGATTTTATATACATGTGCACTAGATGGATCACCAGAAGACTGCGTTTTCTTAGACAAGCTTTTTTCGGCGTTCAACAACAACTTCAAAGTCATGCTGGAAGCCAAGCTTCAAGTATTCCTTAGTGGGAACTTCTTTGAATCGGTTGACCTACATATTTACATAACATCATTAATTTTACATTTTGCAGCTCATTAAAATGAAAATAATTTTCAATTTAGTATTTAGATGCATTATCGAGTTTTAGATACTTACAATTCATGCTGCCAAATTCGAATAACCACCAGGCCTAAGCTTGTGCTGGCCAATTTTTCCTAGTCTTTCCTTTGTGGCCTTTGATGTGTCTGGCAGCCTATGAAAGTGTTGAAATATGTTACATGTTTCAAATTCGATATAAATAATAATAATAATAAGGGTTTGCATTACATTGTGGAAAGTATTGCATACCTCCCTGTGCCTGGTGGTAGCTTTACTTGTTTTCTTAGAGCCCTCTCATTTCCATCTTCCACTAGGGATTTCCACTCCCTTGTTAAAATCATTGAAGGGCACTCATACCTAGGGTTCCTTTCTAGGTGAACCCTATATTCGTCTCAGACAATCTTCATATGTTGTCAAACCTTCTTTAAGACTGAGGCTCAATCGAAGGTCTCGTTGTCAAACATGCAAACCAATCGATTTGTCATCTCATCCTTTAATTTTTTTTTGTCTATCCCACCTTGTGTGGATGGTGGGCCCAAAGATATCCAAGGACAAATCATTTAGATTTTTATAAAAAACATCATTTCCTGTAAAACGATCATGCCATCATTAGTTGAAAAAAAAGGTTTTATCGGTATATTACAATCAAATTATAAACACTAACTAGAACAATGTATAATTACCTGGGATATTATCTATCTTTATTGGAACGAGTTCTTCGTCCACCAAAAATGTTTTCTGAATTGTACCCGTGGTAGTGACACGGGAAGATCCAGGAAATGTTGCTTCATCATTAGCAATACTAGGAAGCTCTGCATCCACCCCTTATTTTGCACGATTTGGTGTGTGTCAATCGCCAGTGAGTGCACTCTTTGTTGGCCTCGAGGGTGTCACAGAACATGTTGTCGACTATTCAATCGACAACAATGGTGCATTAGTCAGTGCATGTGGAGTTATTTTCTCATCTGACAACCGATATCCATGAGCATCACTAGGCCCAACACCGCCTTAACCACTAGTGTGTGGTTGCAGAAAATCCTGTAAATACAAACCATATTTTATAAGTTCACTATCATATAAAAGTAAATATTATAAATTTCTAAATGAATTTATACTATGATTCAATATTTTGCAACTTACTTGCAAGACACGAGATCTCTTTACCAACACTTCAACCTTGGCTTTAATATCGTCTGTCTACAGTATAATGAATAGAAGACGAAGGATATCCGCATTAATTGTTTTCAAGGTATTCTCTATCACCTTATTCGGGTCTAGAGAAGAACCAATGTCAACATCGCTCAACAACTCATGCACATCCAAATCTATTGATTGTTGTGAAGTTGTTTCATACATCGAATCATTGGTTTGCAACAAAAATATATAAAATATTACTGATGTGTTAAAGCTGGAATAGATTGAGGAAAAAATTATATTAACAAAACATATCTATCATGGTAGGTTAATAAAATTACAACTAGGTTTACCTGATGCCTGGATGATGGTGTCGTCTAATCCACAACTGGTGACTTTCCCCGATCATCCACCTGCAAAAAAGAAGTAGAAAACATTATCATAATGAAACCAATATACACACGAGAAATACATAACAAAAAACCATTATGCTACATATTATATTGGTACAATTTTAACGTATTTAAATTGTACAATTACAATCAGGTTTACATGTTGCCCTGATGCTGTTGTCATTTGATCATTAGTTCGGTGGCTTCCTGGATCAACACTATGTATCAGATATAGATAATATTATATAAATCAAATGAATATGGTCATGGAAAAACACAACAGAACTTTTTGTACATATTAAATTTGTACAATTACATCGATGTATACATGTCACCTCGAGGAAGGTTTGGTATCATCTATTGTGAGGGAGGTGCCCCTCACAGAACCTTGCATCAAAAACATAGAAAAATTTACCTAATGAAACCAAAATACTCACTGAAAAAATATAATAACAAAACATTTTGACGTATTTAAATTATATAATTACAATCATGTTTACCTATTTCCCCGAGGCTATTGTCGCCTGATCAACAGCTGGGTGGTTTCTCTGATCAATACTCTGCAACAAATATAGATAACATTATATAAACCAAACAAAATACTCATGAAAAAACACAACAACAAAAAACTTTTATTTTCAAATTATATTTGTACTATTACAAAGATGTATATTTGTTGCCTCAAGGAAGTTGTACTCCTCTGAACAGCTGCTGGGGAGATGCCCCGATCACTAGCCCATGAAGTAAATATAGAAAATTTAAACAAAATTATAACAATTTACTATCGAAAAACCCTTAAGAGTTTAATTAATTAATAAAAGGTTGGGTAAATTGTTGGATGTACCACACCCATAGTAACTGTGTTTGTATCTACTCGATTCAAATTGTAATTAATAAGCAACTCTTCCCCTGCAACTATTGATTTAATGGCATATACAAATACACGGTTAACTTCACACCCCTCAAATATGCAGTTAGGTTGCTTAAGCGTAGAACCTGGTTGTGTACTATTTATAAACCCTGCAATATTCCCAATGGCCTTTGGACTTCCTTCATTGTACAATGTTGCTCCTTTATTTTGATCTTTGTCTTAAAGTTGTAAATAATTTGCTGATAACCCATATCTACGCATACTTCATGTATATTGGACCAGGCGCATCCAATCTTTGTAGTTGTAACAGGGTCCAACATACTCCATCAATTCTATATATCTGTCATAACTGAACTTTATAACTTCCATGCAAAACTGTAGAAATAATAGATCAATGCTATGAGCAATGATGCTAAGAAGAAGCACAGGAAATAGATCTTGCTACTAAGAATTCTCACAAGCATACACAAGAAAAATAGAGAGAAGAAAAGAGACTGAATCACATGAATGAAGAGGTGAATATTGGTGTGTATCCTTACATTGAATAATGATGAATAATAGTGTACATAAATAGTACATCCCTCATAGGAAAATCAAGTTGTATGGAGACAACTCATAAAGCTCAAAAAGGATGACTTACCAAAATATAGCAAACCCCCATAGGTGGCTAAAGCACTTCCCAAATCTATCAAGGACCTCACAAATTTGAAAAATCATGAGTGAGTTGTCAAGGGAGATGGAAAAACATGCTAATCCTAGAAAATGGAGAAAAACTAATGGAGGATGGGTTGGAAACAAAAGATGCAAGTTTCCTAGTTGACTAGCTTTTATCTTATCCATAGAAAAGCAGAAAAAGAAGAATAAAGAAGAATCTGTTGTAAAGTGTTGTATACTAATTCTGGATGGTCAAAAGGTGGTCAAGATCAACCCAAAATTATAAATAAATCATTCCTAGGATATAGATGGCATGTATTGACTTTAAGGTGCAAGTGGATGCCAACTAATTGAGCTAGTGGGTGAATAATTAATCAAATAATGATTAATTATTTTATCCTAAGTTATGAGTGGGTTTAATATATTCCAATACCCCCCTATAAGTCTGAATTTATGATGGTATGACAAAAAATATGGATGCATATAGATACATATAGGGCCCAGCAACAAGGCTATGGTCACCCTTTAACAATTATTATGTCCAGAAAAGTGAGGAAATAGGAAAAACCACATGGGGAAAATCCTCCCTCAAGATAGGACAAGGCACAAAATTTGAAATATGTGTTCAACATAACTTCATATTCACTTTAATGAGCTAAATAAACTACTTATGGATGAAGTACTTGCTGAAGAAATCATGAACTTCATGATCATACGCTGGAGTGTAGAACCTGCAAGAAGGAATAGGAGAGACTCCTTGTATCTCATCAACTGATGAAGTAGGAGAATTATCTGAATGCTTCTTTCTACTTTCAAACTCTGATCTACAAACATATTCTGAAATGGAAAAGAGATTTGTGCATACTCCTTCCCAAAGAGTACAAAAATTAAGACAATTTATTTCACACCCAATTCCCTAAATAGCTGCAAAATTGTGATGTGAATCACATGTCAATCTTCCAATATGATATATCACCTGTATATATCTTTTATGAGGCTGATAAAACTCTGATATATCATAAATATTATCATATGGAATAGCAAGGACAAAGGCTTCAGTGGCTCCATGAGGATATAGGGCTAGACTAGGAAAATTATGAACAACTGAGGAAAACTGATAGGTGTAAAAATATGAATGATGGATGGGCATAAGATATGAACCATAAATGTTTAGAACAGATCCAAACATGTTTAATATCAGTCCAAATATGAATAAGTTCATGGATAACCAGCCACTGAAAGATAGGAAAGACTTCAAACCATGTAAGATAAATATCACTGCATAAGAGACCAATGAGGAATCAACTAGTGAACTTGGGATTTGTATAGTCTTAGGATTATTCAGAGGTATGGTAGATGGTATGGATGGTGGTATTATATGTGTATCAACCTGAAAATATGCTTCTAAATTAGAATCTAAAGGATCGCATATAATCATATCAGTAGACTCATGGGAATACACTGGTAATGAATTCTCTGTATGAAAGGAGGAAATAAGGAGATGTTCAAAATCTTCAAGAAGGCTCTAAGTATTGATGCCAAGAACAAAGGAGTATATGCTGAAACACATTATATCAAGTAAGGTAAGTGGTATGACACAAATAAGACTTGATGTGGCTAAGCAAACATCCTGGAGAGGTATGCACAAGGTGTAAAGAATCTAGCACATAGATCTTAGAATCTAAGATAGGATATTTAGATAACAATGAATGGGTTATAGGATCATCATCAATATAAATAGCAGATCCATATGTTACGTATTTTTCATCAATAGTATCACAAGAAGAAAAATCACCTTCAAGAGACACAGAAAAATATGGCTCTTCAATATTTGCTTCTTGATTGAAAGAGGAAGCATTCGAATCAAAGAGGGCAGCAGCAACATGAACTGTATGAGAACCTTATTCATCACGATCAAATTCATCAGAGAATGTAGAGGCCAATAAATCTTGAGAGAGAGAACAAGAGGAGATGTTGGGTTCGCTCCATGCTGCATCTTCTATTTCCTGCAAACCAAAATCTTTGTCCAAAATTTTTCAAAGCTCAAATGGAAACTCAGCAGAATCTATGAGATGATATATATTTGGATACATTCCCAAACACATAATTCCATAATATTTATCACAATTATTTATCCAATCAATCTTCTATTCATAAGACTCAGTTTTGCTCAATGCACCAATGGAGACATCAAAGAGACATTGCCTCTTCAAGTATGCACTCATCTCTGGCTTCCAATCAAGATAGTTGAAAGGAGATAGTAGAGGAAATTTTGAATCCATATTGAATTTGTTGATATTCTCTAGGAGATACTCTCTGCAACCTGCAAAACAAGCTAGGAGAAAATCTTGTAAGCTAGACAAGCTCTTCTTCAGAGAGGGATAGGAGATTGGAAGCGCTCCTCAACTCTGTAGAACTTGATCAACCTTGTTGCTCTATAGAAGATGGAAAGGTTGTGTTCCCTGTAGCTCTAATACCATGTAGAAATAATAGATCAATTCTATGAGAAATGATGCTAAGAAGAAGCACAAGAAATAGATCTTGCTACTAAGAATTCTCACAAGCATACACAGGAAAAATAGAGAGAAGAAAAGAGATTGAATCACATGAATGAAGAGATGAATATTGGTGTGTATCCTTCCATTGAATAATGATGAATAATAGTGTACATAAATATTACATCCCTCATATGAAAATCAAGTTGTATGGAGACAACTCATAAATCTCAAAAAGGTTGACTTACCAAAATATAACAAACCCCCATAGGTAGCTAAGGCACTTCCCAAATCTATCAAGGACCTCATGAATTGGAAAAATCATGAGTTAGTTTTCAAGGGTGATGGAAAAACATTTTATTCCTATAAAATGGAGAAAAACTAATGGACGATGGGTTGGAAACAAACACTGTCATTTTCCTAGTTTACTAGCTTTTATCTTATCCATAGAAAAGCAGAAAAACCAGAAAAGGCAGAATAAAGTAGAATCTGCTATAAAGTGTTGTATACTAATTTTGGATGGTCAAAAGGTGGTCAAGATCAACCCAAAATTAGAAATAAATCATTCCTAGGATATAGATGGCATGTATTGACTTTAAGGTGCAAGTGGATGCCAACTAATTAAGCTAGTGGGTGAATAATTAATCAAATAATGATTAATTATTTTATCCTAAGTCATGAGTGGGTTTAATATATTCCAACAAAAACAACCCCAATCCATGTAATGACGACGGTGCAATTCGATATATCCTCTCATTCACACAAAAATCTGTGTTCAGTTGAGGAAGATTCCTAAGTACCCATATTTTTACTAGATATTTGTACCTTAAGGGCACCTCGATGTCGCCTATTGTCTCATCATCATAGGAACATGACCCCCCTTCAGCGAGAAAAAATTCCATGCATTTAAGGAGTTTTCTTCTGATCTTCTGACGTCTATTTGATATAGCCCATTACCAATTTTAAGCAAGAAACTTTAAAGAGTCTCTTTAACTAAATCCAAATCAAGTTCACCAATATCAACCTACCAAAAATTTCTTAATATAGTTATGGATTACTTAAATGAGATAGGAAAAGTAAGGACCTCCAAATTAATGACAAATGGATGATTACTATGTCATGAATTCAGGTCTTCCCTTAAACACTGAAATAAGAGAAAAATTTAAAGGTTTCCAAATGTATGCTAACAAAATAGAACTTAATATAAGCCACCCGACAATGAGCTAGGTTTTGAAGTGATTTCAAGTAAACCAAATCTCTTAACAATGAACAAGGGTTTGAATGTAGTAGATTTTACACTTCAAATTTTAACAATACAATTGGTGTCTAAAAGATGATGAATTTGAATATTATGACAGTCCACAAGAGGAAAAAATGGTAGTCAATCTAGGATACTAGAATCACTTTTGTATGTGAAGTGAAAAATTAGATATGAGTGTCAAATAAATTTAATATCATAACAAATAGAGATGCAAAACTCAATTTGGGTAAGGCATGGATTAATTCATCATTCAAAGCACCATATATACAGACTTGAAAACTATGAATTTGGGAGATAGAAACAACACTATGGTGTTAACGATATCAATCTTAAACCAAATTATAATTTTCCAAATGCATATCTTAGTATGTTGAATTGCTTAGCATGAAAGGGAGAGTCTAGAGAAATATAAAAGTAAAAGAAGATGGTCAAATTGGTCTCCTTTAAGGATTCAACAATATGCAAGAATATTGCAAACAATGATCTCTTTTAAAGTTTTAAAATCACCAATAAATGTGTATAGGTTCTAGCTCAATTCAATCACCCAAACCATGTTGAATCCATCACTATTATATTGGCAAATATAATTTTTAAACTTGCAAGTATTTGCAATATATCTTGCTCATACCAAGGTTTTAAACTCGAAACTGGGAGTTGAACTGGTCGAGTGTAAACTTGGACTAGAACCGGAACCGGTAATGAACCAGCGCGCTTGATTTCAATGAACTGGGCTATTAAGAACTAGAGGTAGGAATCAACATAGAGGATACATCTATCACTAATAAATTCTAATTGAATGCATGCGGACAGATTGTTACATTTTATTTCTCATGGAGTTTGGATACTGAAATTATTCATTGAACTAGCTCTCCTGAATTATGATGGTTAATGATACACCCTATTTTATGACCTCTCTCATTTTTAATTTACACCAATAGACACCATTATTTTTATACTTAGGGACGCTATGAAATATAATACGAAAAAATAGTAGAAATGGACAATATTTCAATCCTTAACAACCCAAACTTTTAGGAAATCTAAAAATAGAATATACCAAAGTGTTCTCATAATTTCGATCCCTCTAGGGTAATCTTATCATGCATAAACCAGATATAAAAAAAAAAATATTTACAATTGTAAATGCAGTAGTAAAGAGACCCTTATCTTCTTCACTTACAATTTTAAATTACTTAACAGAATTTCCTTTAACTTAGAAAGACATATATAGTTGTAAATTATAAACCATTAAGAATATAGATGGCTAAAAATCAAATATTCAATTTACAAAAGTATTGAATAGTTGAAAAATTCATTAATATGCATAAGATGAAGTTCCACCAAGGAGGTCAAATATGCATGAATCACTCAAACAAGTCCTCCAAGGCAAGATATTTCCTCCTCTTCATCGTCATCACCAACTACACCCTACAGTTTCATCTCAAAGCCCTAATATAACCTCAAATGTTATAGAATTATCAAGTCTACCATTGCTTAAAACATGCCATTAACCCTATGAACCATGAAAACCATTGAGGATTCTTCCAAAAAATGAATTTTCTTAGCCCCTGTCATTTTCCTATTAGCAACTCATGGTGGCCCATTTGTTTTCTTAAAGCAGCACATGGGGGCATCTCCAAAATTGCTAAAAATAAATAATAAGAGAATTAAATATGTTTTCCTTAGCATTTTTTTCATGTTTTGTACACGTGGACATGGATGAATTGTACCAACTACTTACACCACTTTCTACAAGTATAAAAGAAGGCATTGAGTTGGGGAAGGGGAACCACTTTGATATTGCACCCTCATGTTGGAGGGATGAAGTAGTGAATGTTTGTGGCTTTTGCATTCCCATTCCATAAAAAACCATTGTCTTTGATTGTCTATATTTTCAAGCTTGAATAAGGATCTCAATTTCCTGAAATTTCCCTTTGCTTCGAGATTCAAAAGCAACCACATATTGGTGGTTTGTTAATGGTCAAGGTAGGAGAAAAAAGAAACCTATTGAAGAAGGTTCTACAACATTAATTTAGGTATATAACTACTTTTGTTGTCACTTCTTATAATAAAATGAATATCTCTCTTCTTCCCCACCCCAACACCTAAATTCTTGTGTGAAATTTATTATGCATTGATCTAGTAGATTTAGTGGACAAACTAATTTTGTTGAAGAGTTAGTTATTTTAGTTAGTTATTAATTTTGAATTTTTGTTGGTTATTTCTATTAAAAGTCATTAATCTGTCACAAATCTAGGGACTAAAACATAGTCTCATAAGAGATTTCAGACAATTAAGCATGAAAATGGAATAATAGTGCTGCAATGAAAGTAGCAGCTCTGTATATTCAATAAAGAATGAGTAATACAATACAATTATCATGCAAGGTGCATGAATTCCAAGACAATTTGAATTCCCAAGGAGGTCATTTGAATTGAATGAATGGGTGTAGCTTAACTGAATGTAAGCCATAGTAAACACCCCTAGTTAACCCACTGATCAAGTCCAAATTGACTCAACTAAGTCCTAACTGAAGTCGGAGTGCAATGGATGACTGAGTCTAACTAAAATTAACTCAGACACATGTCACTACATTCCAACCAACAAGTGGTAGTGCATCATTAACTCCAATGAACCCCAATGAGGTTAACTAAAGTCAAACCGGTCATCAGAGGTGGTTGGAGGCACCCTAGTTGACTCCGGTTCATAAATATTAATAAAAATAATCAATATAATGAGTGGAGGCACATTCACCACTTAGATTAATTGATTGTAACAAGCAGTTAGCAATTAGGTGCATTTATGACACTCATACCACCCCTGGAATGCTCCCTGTTTGAAGGAGGAAGCCTGGTTAGCCTCCCCGAATGAAGGAGAAGGCTTAGTTAGCCTCTTTGACTGAAGGTAGGTGTGGGTGTGCTCATGCTGATTTCATAGTGTGCTCATCTGATGCTGATTAATTCAATAAAAATTAGGATAGTGGTTTAACAAGGCCAAATTGACCAAATTAAGTGTGCATGTTGGGTAAATGTCTCCAACACCCCCCCTTAAGCTATACTCAGGAGAAGTAAAAATAAAGTGCATGAAATGCTAGGGCCTCAGTAACAAAGTCCATAGGTCACCCTGTACAATAATGTAACTCAAACAATGCTCAAAAATAAATCTAAGTGGGGAAAAGAGGGAAAACCCGGTGGAAAAAAAAACCCCTCAAGATGAACACTGAAAGTAGTCTGATCACCCTGATGAACTCACCCCCAACAGTGAATGGAGGTAAGTGAACTTATTTTATGAAAATCTCTTGGTGAAGATGTCTGCAATCTGCTCATCAGTAGGGCAGTATTGCAGAATGATGGTCCTGTCATGCACTAATTCCCTAATATAGTGCATGTGTATCTCTACATGCTTAGTCCTCTTCCTGGTAACTGGATATGTGGATATTTAAATATCACTTTGATTGTCACAAAATAGTAAAGTGGACAAATCACTACCAAGATCCAACTCTAAAATAATTCCTTGCAACCAAACAGCTTGGATGCAAGCATTCACCACTCCTTGGTACTCGGCCTCTACTGAAAACAATGCTATGGCGACCTGATTTTTGCTATACCAACAAATGGGGACACCAAAAAACATGAATACATATCCCTAAGTAGACTTCCAATTAATATAATCACCCGCCCAATCGGAATCTGTGTAACCAACCAGCTCTAGCTCAGAGTCTGCAACATAGTGAATGCCGTAGGTCCTAGTTCCCTAAATATACTGGAGGATCCTCTTGGATGCCTTCCAATGAATATCATGAGGCTTATGCATGTATCTTAACACATCATTCACATCATAACAAATATTAGGCCGAGAATGAGTCAAGTAGAGAAAGCTACCTATCAGTTGTGGATAAATAGTGCAGTCCATGGGAGATGTTCTTTTTCCTTCTTCAAGGCTGATCCCTGAAAGGAAAGCGAATGGAGCAGCCTTACATTCAGCCATGTTGAACTTAACTAATAGGTCTGATATGTATTTGTACTGAGTGACCATTATCCCATCAATATTTTGCTCAATTTCGAGCCCCAGCCATTGCTTCAAGAGCCCCAAATCGCTCATTTCAAATGCATTGTGGAGAGCAGTTTTGATGACTGAAATAGAAGCAACTGTGCTGCCTGTAATAAGTAATTCATCAAAATATAAAACAATAATAATCAAATTACCATAATACTGTTGTATATACACATTCGGATCTAGTTTACGGCTTTGGAATTTTTGCGAGAGAAGGAAGGCATCCATCTTGGAATACCACTCTCTTGGGGCATGTTTTAACCCGTATAGTGACTTCTTTAGTTTGCAAACCAAAGATGGATCAGAAATGTAGAAATTAGGCTGCTTCATGTATATATCATCATGAATATCTCCATGCAGAAAGGTAGACTTAACATCCATATGATGCAGTTACGAGTTCTTAGATGCAGAAATTGCCAAAACTAGGCGGATGGAGTCCATTTTTGCAACCGGTGCAAAAGTCTCATGGTAGTCCACACCTTGGACCTGGGAAAAACCTTTTGCTACCAGCCTTTCCTTTTATTTTCAATTTGTGCCATCAGTGGAAACCTTATTATGAAACACCCACTTCCATTGAACCAATTTCCTCCCCGGAGGAAGAGAAACTAGCTCCCAAGTAGTGTTTTTTTGAAGAGAATTCATCTCTTCGTCCATGGCAGCTTGCCATCTCGGATCCTTCCGAGCATGGTACTAAGACTTAGTATGCAAAATTATCATTAAATAACATTATTTGGACAGCAAATAATCAGGAAAAGAGAGTGCAATACCTGCTCTTTCGAAATCAGACCAGGTTCTCCTTGGATCATCCGGATTTCCAATGTTACCACTTGCGGAGGAGAGTGTTTGTCGGGCCCAAGTTGGAAGATGATTTTGTACTTCAGGTTCTGATTCAGCATCATGTGAATTTTTCTATTCACTAATATCAAAAATCAGAGGATCCAAATTAGGGTCATCACCCCCAATTCCATCATCCAAATATTCAGTAGAATAGGAAGGAAATTCAACAGTTTTCTCCTTCACTAGTTCTACCTCCTGAAGAGGCTCATTGAACATGACAATTCTTTCAATGATGATATGTTTTGTTCTGATTTCCAACAGATTGAAACCTTTAGATTCATCAGGATATCCAATAAATAGACATTCGATGCTTTGCGGTTGCAAATCCATCCTTTTATCAAGCGGAATTCGGGCCCATGCAATGGACCCAAACACCCTCAGATTCGACACATCCGGCTTGTGTCTGAAATATGCTTCAAAAGGGGTCTTCCCTTTCACGAATGAGTGTGGCACTCTATTCTGAATATATGTCACAGCATTCATGGCTTCAACCCACAAATTTGCAGCCAACTTCTTTGATTCGAGCATACAACTGGTCATCTCCTTGAGAGACCAATTCTTCCTCTCTGCTACACCGTTATGCTGGGGAGTGTAGGGGACTGAATGCTAGATATGAATACCACTTTGAGAACATATATGCAGTAAATTATTACTGATATACTCCTTGCCATTATCAGATCTCAAAATCTTGATCTTTTTTCCAGATGCATTCTCAATCAAAGCCTTAAATTCAGTGAATTTTTCCAATACTTCCGACTTCTTTTTGATAAAAAAGACCCATGTGTATCTAGAAAAGTCATCAATGAAAGTGAGAACGTACCTTGATCCATTCATGGATATGGTAGGCATGGGACCACTCATATCAGAATGTATAAGTCCCAAGATGAATGATGCTCAGCTTTCCTTCCCCCGATCAAACTTATGCTCAGGGTGCTTTCCAACAACACAACCCTTGCAAATAATGGTGGTAGCTTTGATGACCAGGAGGCCTTCAACCATGGAATTATTCTGTAATTTCTGCAAGTACTTAAAGTTCAGGCGGCTGAACCTCTCATGCCACGGTCTACTAACCTCATTTCCATGAGTCAGCAATGCGATGGGCTTTGCATCCGCCACAAAATGGGAGAACTCGTAGGCTTTTGCATGATGCTTTGCAAGGACTTTTGCTACAAGTTTTTTGGATGCAAGTTCTATGATATCTAAATCATTTGGGCTAAAGGAGACTCTCTTGGGCACTGTTGTATGTGTCATTTGATAAACACTTAGGAGGTTTGATGCAATAGATGGTACATACAGAACATTGGAAAAATAACCATGCTCAAGATTTACAGTACCTTGTCCTTCGGATATGATTGTGGAGTCGTCTCCCATGTGGATGGGAATGGATTTTCTGGTCTCCAAAGATGAGAAAGAGTCTCTTTCAGCCATCATGTGATTCGAAGCTCCAGAATCTATCAAGAGAGCTTTGGATTTGAAGTGCTTTCCATGAGAGAATGACCTCTTTCATGTTGTGTTCCCGATCTTGTTGATCTCTCCTCCGAAAACTTTCTGGAAGATTGATGTGATTTTTATCAAGAAGAGAAGTAGCTTCATCAAGTTTATTTTTCATGTAGGCATGTTCAGGGTGGAATCCCTTCCCGCAGTATGAACACTTGACTTTTTCCTTTCCATGATTCCCTTTGTTTTTTGTTCTTCTTTGAGCCAGAAGGCTCTTCATGCTTCTGGTTTTCAACTTTAGGCTTAGGAGCTTCGAATTTGGTTTTTGGGTTCTTTTGATGCTTTCCTTTACCCTTCATATCTTTGGGCCCCAAAACATAGAGGGCTTGATCACAAGAGGATCTGATGATCCCCTTCTGGACAAGCTTATCATGTTCACTTGTTAGGGACTCAATGAAGGCATTGAGTGAAGGCATCTTCCATCCAGGGGTTGTGAGCTTCCCCGCACGAAATGTAGAAACAAATACTGAATAATCAGCTCCAATTTTGGAGAGAATGGCGAGGATGAGCTAATTATCCTCCTTATCCACTTTACACTGCTTCAACAGTAAGACAGTGTGCTTGAACTTTGTGAAAAAATCATTTAAGGTCTCGAAATTGGAAGGTTGGAGAGACATCAACTTGTTTTCAAGCAGGTAAACTCTCAAATCATCATTTTTTCCATACAGGGTGTCCAATTTGTCCCAAATTTCCTTTGGATCTTCAATCCTGAGAGATGGAAAAGAAGATCCCTGAAAATACAAAGGCACAAGAATCTGAATGTGTCATCTTTCTTGTTCAAGAATCTAGCTTTGTCGATCACATGAGTAGGCTCTTCTTCAGTGTCCATAGTGACCAGGTAGATTCCTTGGCACGTATTTGGATCTCCATATCTCCTTTCCATGAATGGAAATTGAACGGAATCAAGAGTTCGACAGAAGAAGCCATCTCAAACTGCTGTAGCGAATGATTTCACTTGTTAAAACCTACAAATCACAACAAAAGGGGCATTGTAAGGTCAAACATCCTGCACATTTTAGGCTTTCATCGCACCCAGCATAGTTTCTCAAGCAAGCTTGATCAACAATTCCTTAACTTGGGGTATTAAGTGGTAAGCCTTGGCTTCTGGTGCAGTGCTGGAATTTTGAACTTTTGCTCAATTTTTCATGCAAGATCTATCAAAAACCATGTTTTTGAGAGATGTGAGCTCTGTTCCACCGTGAAATATGATACCATATTAATCCATCACAATAATATAGGGACTAAAACACAGTCTCATAAGATATTTTAGACAATTAAGCATGGAAATGGAATAATGGTGCTTCAATGGAAGTAGTAGCTCTGTATATTCAATAAACAATGAGTAATACAATACAATGATCATGCAAGGTGCATGAATTCCAAGACAATTTGAATTCTCGAGGAGGTCATTTGAATTGAATGAATGGGTGTAGCTTAATTGAATGTAAGCCACAGTAAACACGCCTAGTTAACCCATTGATCAAGTCCATATTGACTCAACTAAGTCCTAACTGAAGTTAGAGTGCAATGGATGACCGAGTCTAACTGAAAGTAGCTTAGACACATGTCATTGCATGCCAACCAACAAGTGGTAGTGCATCATTAACTCCAATGAACCCCGATGAGGTTAACTGAAGTCAAACTGGTCATCAGAGGTGGTTGGAGGCGCCCTAGTTGACTCCAATTCATAAATATTAATAAATATAATCAATATAATGAGTGGAGGCACCTTCACCACTTATATTAACTGATTGTAACAATGAGTTAGCAATTAGGTGCATTTATGACACTCATATCACCCCCGGAATGCTCCCTGTTTGAAGGAGGAAGCCCAGTTAGCCTCCCCGAATGAAGGAGAAGGCTTAATTTGCCTCCTTGACTGAAGGTAGGCGTGGGTGTGTTCATGCTTATGTCATAGTGTGCTCATATGATGCCAATTAAGTCAATAAAACTTAGGATAGTGGTTTAACAAGGCCAAATTGACCAAAATATGTGTGCATATTGGGTAAATGTCTCCAACAAAAGTTAAATGGATTTGACAAGGGTTTGTTGTTGATATATGGGTATGTTTTTGTGTGTTTGACTTGCAGGAGGGATTAAAGCTTGGATCAATGGATCTCAACAAGAAGGCTAGATTACTAGCCAAAGGTACTCCTTAACAATCTCACTTGCTTAATTATTTATTAACTAGATAAATTGGAAAGTAGTGTTCTTCTATTTTTCTCTGTTGGTGGTTCAACCTAACCATTACAAACAATTTTCTTCAAAATAGGATGAAACCCTAACCATAGGCATCAATATTCTCCAAGAAGATTAAAAGAACGCTAATGATTCCAAGAGAAAGAGAGACCAACTACAAATAAGTATAGAAGAGAGAGAAGATGACTAGTGTTCTCCTCCTCCTAGTTGCATGTCTAATCACAAGATGAAGAAGTATGGTGAGAACAATAATGAATGTGAACGACTCTCTCATTCATCTATTTATATGAAAGATAAGGGAGAATAAAATTGCAATGTAGCTCAATGCACTTACAAGCAACCTACAATAAACACATGTAGACTCACACAAGTGAAGCACTCCACTCCAACAGTACAGGTGTTAATATTCGAGGTGTTTTCATACACAATAAGCAATATAATATTATGTGGGTACACAAGGTGTGTCCACATCCCTTTGTCACAAGATTGAATTGACTCCATCACTCCTCCTAAGCAATATAATCCCTTATGTCCACTCTCCTTGTATGAACACTATCACATCCCAAAATTCCTCAAGTCAACTCAATGTTGATGTATTTGTAACTTCAGAATGTATTCACTTGTATATTTCATATACTGTATTTCATTGGTCCCCGATGTTCCTATTGGGAGAATCATTAATGTAATCAAGTCATGTAAAGTCATAGAGGTTAACCCTCCTTTGTTGATCAGGGGTTAAAGTCCCCACAGTTTCGGGGCACTAGGGTTATTAATTAGACTCTCCTAGAGAAGTCGACCCTGGTAAGTTATTGTCAAGTCTAGGATTAGTATAAATAGAGAGTGATGCTCTCTATTTATCACACAGTCACTCACACTCAGTTGTAGCGTATGAGTGAGAGAGAAGGAGCTAGGATAAGAGAGAGAACAACTGTTGGAGATCATCTTACTGTCTTTGGGTTTTACTGCTGCCATTGGTGCTCATTCTATCTCTGAGGAAGTTGTGGGGTTTTATCCTGTATGGTTTCCCCGAGGAAAATATTTGTGTCCATTGTCTCTTGTGATTTAATGATGTGCATGTTATTCTCTCATATAAGATCCTAAGATAATATTGTCTAATTGATAAAAATCTAAGATGGTATTAGAGCTAACTTGAGAAGAAGACACTATGCAGCTGTGGAATCTAGGGCTTCTTACTTTTTGGGTCTCTCTCCACAATCCATCACCAAAAAGAGGCTAGGATAAATCTCCATTGAAGGGCGCATCTTTCTGTCGAAGCAGAATCTGATTCTAAGCACTTTCAGTTTTTTACCTACCACTACATCAGGAAATTAGGGATTTTCATAGAAGTGGAATTTTTGAGTGAGCCCAGGATAGGATTTCTCTCCTCCTCAAAATTGAAGTTTAGAGACAAAAATCAAGGCTTTTTGTTGGGTAGAACTCTGGGAAAGTCAAACCCTAATTTTCCCTGGCACCATAAAACCAGCACTGTAGAAGATCAGCTCCATGTCTAGTTTTTAGCTTCTCTAATTGGTAAGATCTAAATATTTTGTATTTCCATTTGAGGTTCTCTGTTAAAATGTCTCATCATGCCAAGCTTGATGAGAATATTGAGGGAGCTGGTAACTTCCAAGCTTGGAAGTATAGGATCTCTCTGGTCCTAGAAGAAAATGAGTTGGACTCTTACATTAGTGAAGAGGTTCCAGTTCCAAAGGGAGATGAGGCTAAGGCCTTACACAAGAAGAAATTGGTCATGGCTAAGAGGATTATTGTTGATTCTATCAAGGATCACCTCATACCACAGGTGTCCTCCCTGAAGACACCTAAAGAGATGTTTGATGCCCTAACCAAGATATTTGAAGGGAAGAACATAAACCAGAAGATGAATTTGAGGAACCAATTGAATAATGTGAAGATCTAGAATGCGGAGACCATACAATCATATTTTGCAAGGGTCTCCCAGATCAAAGAACAACTTGAAGTAGTGGATGAAGAAGTGGAGAATGCAGAAATTGTGATGACCACCTTGAATGGTCTCCCTAGGTCATGGGACTCCTTCATTCAAGGAATTTTTGCTAGAAGAAAATTAGTCACCTTCAGTAGACTGTGGGAGGAATGCTCACAAGAAGAAGCTTGAATAGTAGCCCGAGAAGAAAATATGGGAAGTGAAGATCAAGCTCTCACAGTACACTCCAAGAAAAGCATAATGGACTATCATCATCACAAAGGTAAGAACTCTCACCAGAAAGATAACCCTACAAGATTTAATAGAGATCTTTCTAGTATCAGATGCTTTACATGCGATGAGAAAGGACACGTCTCCAAAAATTGTCCCAAAAACAAAGGTGGCTCTCAAAAGAAGAAGAACTAAAAAAGAAGACATCATGCTCATGCTGCAGAGGATGATGAACCTTCCAAGAAGAGAGCCAAACAATAAATTGAATATTCTTCAAGTGATGAAGAATATGATTTGATTTCCTCTCTCACAGGAACTATCACACATGGAAGCAATGATTGGCTTATAGACAATGGGGCTTCCAAGCATATGACGGGATTCAAAGAATCCTTTGTGAAACTGTCCAAACATGAGTCACCTCACAAGGTGAAACTTGGGGATGACTACTAGTATCCAATAAAAGGTGGTGGTGAATCCTCATATAAGATAGACTTTGGAAAGTCTATGAAGATGAAGGATGTATTGTTTGTACCATGACTAAAGAAGAACCTCCTCTCCATCTCTGCATTAGATGCAAAAGGCATAAGGGTTGCATTTATAGATGGCCAAGTTCTTATGTGTCCAAAGGGAAAGACTATGGATGATGCAGTAGTGATTAGAGAGAAAGAGGGAGGCTTATACAAGCTAAAGGCCCAACCAGAACAAGCCTTGGTCCATGACTCAGTAGAGCCAAATGAACTTTGGCATGGAAGGCTTGCGCATGTGCACTATAGAGCACTACCACTTGCAAGCAAAATGTTGAAGGTCTTCCGGAAATACAGGAAAAGCATGAAGGTGTTTTCAAAGGATGTGCGAAAGGAAAGAACACAAAGAAGACATTTCCAAGTAGCGAGAGCAAGGCAAAAGGAATCTTGGAAATCATCCACTTAGATGTATGCGGTCCAATGTTATCTAGTTCATTGAGTGGGTATGTATACTATGTTTCTTTCATTGATGATTTTTCTAGGAAGACATGGATATACTTCTTGAAAAACAAAGATGACATATTCAGCAAGTTCAAAGAATTCAAAGCCTTGATCAAGAACCACACAGAAAAGAAAATCAATACTTTTCGATCAAACAATGGCGAAAAATTCACATCAAATGAATTCAAATAATTATGCAGAGATTCAGGGATTAAGAGGGAGTTGACCACTCCATATAATCCACAACAGAATGGGGTTGTAGAAAGAAAGAATAGAACGATCATGGAAGCTTCAAGGGAAATGCTTCATGATCAAGATATTCCCATGCATCTATGGAAGAAGCTGTTAGAACAGTTGTGTATGTATAGAACCATACTCCACATAGAGTAATCAAGAACAAGACACCTGAAGAAGTCTTCTCCGGCAAGAAACCAGAAGTCAGTCATCTCAAAATATTTGGTTGTCCAGTGTACATACACATTCCGAAATAAAAGAGGACAAATTTAGATCCTTCAGGGAAGAAGGGTATATTTGTGGGATATATTGAAAGCTCGAAGGCTTACAGAATATAATTCCTAGGATTCAAAAAGATTGACATCAGTAGGGACGTAACATTTGACGAAGACTCAGCTTACAACAAATCCAGAAAAATACCTGCTGAAGACCCTGAAGAAATAAAAGTACCAAGAATTCAAGATACAACTATGAACAATGCAACTCAAGAATAAGATTGAGAAATAGAATAACCCCAGGAACCTGTAGATCCATCCCATGAGAAGAATCCTCACAAGAGGAAACTTGCATGGGTACGAGAGGCTATCCAAGGTGCAGAAAGATATGGGGCTCCAGAAGAAATGCGCAGAGAGAGTAAGAGAACTAGGTCCTACTCCAGATATGTAGCCCTATTATGTGACATCGTTGATAAAGAACCTTCCAACTATGAAGAAGCAGCAGAGAAGAAAGAATGGAAGGATGGTATGATCGAGGAGTATCAGTCGATCATGAAGAATGATGTCTGGGATGTTGTCCCAAGACCAGAAGGGAAGTCTTTTGTGACTTCCAAGTAGATCTACAAGATCAAGCATGCTGTAAATGGCAGCATAGAGAAATATAAAGCAAGATTTGTGGCTTGTGGCTTCTCCCAAAAAGAAGGAATAGATTATGAAGAGACTTTTGCACCTATATCCAGATACACTTCCAACATATCAGTACTTGCTCTGGCTACAGTAATGAAATGGAAGATACACCAGATGGATGTCAATACTGCTTTCTTGAATGGTGCAGTGGAAGAGGAAGTGTATGTGGAGTAGCCACTCGGTTTTGAGACACATGATAGGGAAACTCATGTGTGTATATTGAATAAAGCCTTGTACGATTTGAAACATGCACCCAGGACATGGTACGGTAGAATTGACAGCTTCCTACCCATTTTGGGCTTTACCAAGAGTAAAGTAGACTCCAACCTTTACTACAAGGTTGAAGAAGGGAACCCAATGAAACTCCTACTGTATGTAGATGATCTATTTGTAACAGGTGTAGATGGGTTGATTGCTGATACAAAGAGGAATCTTGTTGTCAAGTTCGAGATGAAGGACTTGGGTATGATGCAATACTTTCTAGGCATGGAGGTGTGGCAGAATATAGATGGAATCTCCTTGGGACAAGGGAAGTATGCAGTAGAGATCCTGAAGAGGTTCGGGATGATGGACTGCAAGGCCATGACCACACCTATGGCACCAAACCTGAAGCTATTGAGTGATGCTTCATCAGAGTTGGTTGATGCTACGATGTATCATCAGATGATTAGGTCCTTGATGTACCTGATGAACACGAGACCAGATATTTGCTTTGCTATGAACACTTTGATCCAGTTCTTGATGGATTCTAGACATGTTCACCTAATTGTTGCAAAGCTTATTCTGAGTTACCTAAAGGGTACAATTAATTATGGGCTCAAGTATGAGCGAATCATAAGATTAACCTAGAAGGTTATTTGGATTCAGATTGGGCAGGCAGTGCAATTGATAGGAAGAGCACTTTGATGTGCTTCTTCAGTATGGGATCAGGTGTGATCTCTTGGTTTAGCAAGAAGAAATCCTGCATGGCACTGAGTATAGCCAAAGCAGAGTATGTCATAGCTTGTTTGGCTAGTTGTGAGGTAGTATGGCTAAGGAAGCTATTGTCTGATTTGTTTGATCTCCAGTTGGATGCTACTTGTATATATTGTGACAACCAGAGTTGTGAGAAGTTGTTGGAGAACCCGGTGTTCCATGACAAGTCGAAGCATATCACGATCAAATACCACTATATCAGGGATATGGTGCAGAGAGGAGCAGTGAAGCTCCAGTATGTTGCGATGGACGAGCAAATAAGTGATGTGTTGACCAAGCCATTAGCCAGAGTGAAGTTTGAGTACTTCAGGGAGAAGCTTGGTGTTCATCAGATCAAGATTCCTTCCAAGGGGAAGTGATGAGTCCGTGGGACTTTCTGACATAGTAGTAGGCAGGGCCTCCCATGGTCAGATGTAAGTGATGTGCCTTTTTGACATGGTGATAGGCGAGGCCTCCCATGGTCAGATGTAAGTGTTGTGCCTTTCTAACATGGTGGTAGGATTGGTTCCTCCCATGGTTAGATGTAAGTATTGAGTACTGCATCTAGCATGAAAAATGGTTAGATCTGTAGTGGAAATCCTTACAGAGGAAAGGTACTGCATCCAGTATGAAAAATGACTGGCTTTGTAGTGGAAATCCTTGTAGAGGAAAGGTACTGCATCCAGTATGAAAAAGGACTGGCTCTGTAGTGGAAATCCTTGCAAAGGCAAGGTACTGCATCCACTATAAAAAAGGACTGGCTCTGTAGGGGAAATCCTTGCAAGAGGTAAGGTGTTGCATCTAGTATGAAAAAGGACTGGCTCTGTAGTGGAAATCCTTGCAGAGAAAAGGTATTGCATCCAGTATGAAAAAGGTCTGGCTCTATAGTGGAAATCCTTGCAGAGGCAAGGTACTGCATCCAGTATGAAAAAGGACTAGCTTTATAGGGGAAATCCTTGCAAGAGGTAAGGTGCTGCATCCAGTATGAAAAAGGACTGGCTCTGTAGGGGAAATCCTTGCAAGAGGAAAGGTGTTGCATCCAGTATGAAAAAGACTAGCTCTGTAGGGGAAATCCTTACAAGAGGCAAGGTGATGCATCCAGTATGAAAAAGGACTGGCTCTGTAGGGGAAATCCTTGCAAGAGGCAAGGTGTTGCATCCATTGTGAAAAAGGACTAGCTCTGTAGGAGAAATCCTTGCAAGAGGCAAGGTGTTGCATCCAGTATGAAAAAGGACTAGCTATGTAGGGGAAGTCCTTGCAAGGCAAGGTAGTACATCCAACATGAAAAAGGGATAGCTATGTTGATGAAGACCTATGTGGAGTCTAGGCCTACAACCAGCTTGAAAAAAGGATGTCTCTATAGAACTTCCTATGACGAGAAGAATTGAGAGATAGCACTAGTTGATTGAGATAGCGGAAGCAGTGATGATGATGATGATCTAGTGATGATCCAAATTTGATGATGATCCAGTGATGATCCATACTTGATGTTGATCTAGTGATGATGATCCAGACTTGATGATGATCCAGACTTGATGTTGATCCAGTGATGATCCAGTGACGAATACTTGTGCTGATGAATTGTGTCAAGAGAATACCTTCCTAGTTAAGAGGGAGTGTTGATGTATTTGTAACTTCCGAATGTATTCACTTGTATATTTCATATATTGTATTTCATTGGTCCATGATGTTCCTATCGGGAGAATCATTAATGTAATCAAGTCATGTAAAGTCATAGAGGTTAACCCTCCTTTGTTGATCAGAGGTTAAAGTCCCCACAAATTCAAGGCACTAGGGTTATTAGACTCTCCTAGAGAATTCAGCCTTGGTAAGTTATTGTCAAGTCAGGAATTAGTATAAATAGAGAGTGAGGCTCTCTATTTATCACACAGTCACTTACACTCAGTTGTAGTGAATGAGTGAGAGAGAAGGAGCTGGGATAAGAGAGAGAGCAGATGTTGGAGATCATCTTAGTGTCTTTGGGTTTTACTGCTTCCATTGGTGCTCATTCTATCTCTGAGGAATTTGTGGGGTTTTCTTCTTTATGGTTTCCCCGAGGAAAATAGTTTTGTCCATTGTCTCTTGTGATTGATTGCTGTGCATGTTATTCTCTCAGATAAGATCCTAAGATGATATTGTCTAATTGATAAAAATCTAACACTCAAAGCCTCTATAAAAGAATCAAAACTATACCACGTTGTCAAGGGCCTAATTCCCTCTTCCAAGTAGTATAATTCTCCTCCTATGTAGGGAACTTTCCAATAAAGTAAACTCTCATAAAATGTACATCCCACAAAATGTCAACACAAGTCCAACGCCCTATGTAAGAATTCCAAGCAAGCGCCCAAGTGAGGTTAAGTAACCACTGATCAAGTTATCTTCAAAGTGAAAATCCATCAAAAACCATCTCCCATTTTCAAATATATCTCAATACATACAAAGGTTGAACCATCATGTACCCCAAATCCCATGAATCACCCCCAAATATGGTGTAAATACTCTTAGAGTAACCCAAAATCTAGCAATCCCTCTTTCTGAGGAAAGTATTTACATGAACACCTATCGACTCTCTATCCAACTACAACAAACCTGTTACCTAAAAATCTATACGAGTTGTAGTACCAAAATCAACCAGTGTCACCTACAAATAAATTCACTGCTACCCTTAAGGAGAGAAAGGGTTGAAATGGTATTTGAGTTGAAATTGCAATTTAAAATCCTTATTTAAAAGATATTATTTGTGACTTTTAGATAAATGTGTTTATTTGTGAAATATTTTTTTTTTTTATTTTTTATTAAAAATAATATTTTTCAAGTTTGACGGGTTAGTTTAAATAACTAAGTTTAATGTCTTGAAGTTTGAATTTTGTGACTTGAAAACTAAACTCTAGAATGCTTTGAGCTTTATATAAAAAGCTTAAAACATAATCATTTGGAGGAAGGCCTTTATTGTATAAACTTTCTTTTTCAAAATAAAATAACTTTTTTTAAAGTAAACTTTGTGTGAATACATTGTTAACCTGAATATCAAACAGTTTTCATAAAACTTCAATTAACATAAGTGGAAATAGGAAACACAAACTTGGGAAATCCAAAAGTAATATAGACAACAACCCATTATAATTAAGTTTCAAATAAATTAAGGCAAGGCATAAGGGCATTTTCAAAAAGAAATTCACTTTATGAACCATTATAATGATAAGTTCCTCTATAATTAAGTCGCTCTATAGATTCTATTGTGGACTTTAGATGGGCTTCACAACAATGCGAATTTATAATTCTTTTTAGTATATTTAAATTACTAATTTGTACAATAATTTCAATTTTCTTCTAAATTTTTATTTTGGTTTTTTAGAGGTATGGACTTTGTTGCTCGTAATTCTTGTTATAATATCGGTAGATGTAGTTGCCACATGTAATTTGATGTAGTGGAAAAAAAGAGATCAATGGTCGGTGTCTAATTCAACAACTAGTTAATGGATAAGGTACTTGATTAGGCTACTTTGCATATTTTTCAACTCCATCATTTTGACAACTTAAATAAAGATAAATATATTTTGATAACTACTGTTAAACATGTAATCTCTACCCTATCACCAGTGTTGTGTTCTCTTGCTCTCATAGATGGTGGTTGGTCCATGCAAGTTCGTCAAAGTAATATTTACTGTAGTGTATTAACTTATCTAGGTTGGCCACTTCGTTTGGCTTAAAATTGATACTGGGAATACCATATTATCGTAAAATTGCACTTTATATCATGTCAAATGTTACTCCTGTCAGGTTTCTTTAGTCAAATGCTCCCACCCTCAGTTGAATTCATATTGGTCATTTGAGTTGGCGAAGGTATCAAGAAAAGAGTCTCCCATAAATGAGTTGTCAATATCATTCTATTCTATTCTTTTGCAGATTCAACAACAACGTTAAGGATCACTTCC
This sequence comes from Pseudotsuga menziesii, assembly GCA_001517045.1. Taxonomy (NCBI): domain Eukaryota; kingdom Viridiplantae; phylum Streptophyta; class Pinopsida; order Pinales; family Pinaceae; genus Pseudotsuga; species Pseudotsuga menziesii. Next base: position 1,460,438 of record LPNX011000646.1, on the reverse strand, counting down.
TCTCACACTTTCATATTTCTTTAGTAACTTTTCCTTGTTCCTCTCCAACTGAAAACTAACGAATCATCCAACTTGCAGGTTCTTTGCATCATCATCTTCGACTTGGCTTGTCCATTTTTACAGACTACATTCCATGCATAACTATTATGATCATGATTGTTACTCCATTTGGGGTGCTATCAAAATAGAATATTTTTCATTTATTGAATGAAAAATAATCTTTCAATACACAAATAATCTATCCGTAGAGGGTTTATTGTGCGATCTTCAATCATTTTTTATTGAGCATCTGTAGAGAATCATATGGGCGACATCATTTTATTTTACTTGCAGTACATATCGAGAAGATCAATTGGTTGGCTTCCCATGACATCCATAGCAACCTCATGATCATTAAAATTACATTATGTCAATCCACAAACAAAACTTTTGACTTGCATGTTTTCTTGCATCTCACGATCTCTTTCTGAGTCAATCTTCCCCAATTTTCTTTTGCTATTTCTATTGCTATCACCCAAACCAGATGGAGGAGGGAATGACACCAAGATGTTGAAAGCCTCAACTTCAACTCAACATTCAAGAAAAGAGACTACATTGGAACCAAGCATAGATGCATAACCATCAAGAAGTATCGTGGAGAACATTCAACCGCTTGTAGAACATTCAACCGCTTGTATTCATTCATGAATACTAGTATTTATACAAAAGAGAAATGGTTGGAGTGGTTGCACCCATTCTCTCTAATTTCATATTAGAGTTTTCATATGCTTTATCTATTGCATTAATGTGATGACATTTACGATGCCTAAAAGGTCCCCTCCGCACTTCTCCATAGACATTCAACAACATTGAGTCTAGGAGGTTGAGTTGAATCATTCTTCTCACTTTTTTATTTATTTTTTCCTAATCTTCTTTCAATGTACCTCTAGGTTTTGTACCTAGATCCACAATGACCCATTGTTCTCTATCTACAAGGAGATCTTCCATATCTAGTTTTTCTAACTTGAAGCTATGGTCGGTAAAACTATTTATATCTATTCTTGAAATGCTCACCATTTTATTTACAAATGATTCATTATGCAAAGATCCCACTCGATCACAAGTTTATTATACACCCAAAATACCATTGCTCTTCATGAACTAAGCTAAACCCTAGAAACAAAATCACCCCCCTTAAACTAATCTAAAACACGTATAGTTCACCCACATTATACACAAAGATTTACCCTAGAAAACCTTAACTAGGAAAACTAGCCTAACTAAGAGTTTATCTTCTCTCTACAACATTCTATTATATTTACTATTTGCAAAACAATATCATAACATCCAAAACCATTGTCCATCAACCGAGATTATAATACAACTATAATTCCTTAACTGGAATAAATTTGCAATGGGTTGAAAAGCCATTGGCTAAAAAAGAACAAAATATACCAAAAATGGAATCAAAAATTTATTTCAATGGCTCCCCCTTTTTCCCCCACCCGGCGGGCCCCCTTCACTCTCAAAACCTACAAAAAGTATAACACGTGTCCAACAAGTTTCTTCGTTTATTTATCCACTAATTGATTGTGGTCATTTCTCCTCTTCTGATGGACCCTGTCCTTAAGGACCTCTAATTGTTGCAAGGTATTGACCTCATATCTAGAGGAAAACCCCTATGTAAGAGGCATGGATTCAAAAAGATACTTGCAAGTGCATGGAGAAGAAGACGTCTTTCCTTTTCTAGATTAAGGGTTTGGGTGCCTCGCTTTGTCCTTTCATTTAATTTAGGTTGCCTCTCTCACTTAACTTTAATCCCTAAGGTCACTTGACTCAGACTTATGCGCAACAAAAATGGATTTCACTCCTATAGGTATGGCAACATTATTCTCCATTATTTTCTCACCTATAAAGCAGTTGAACCAGTAGCAACTTCTAGAGTAACAATCTATGGAATCCATCACCTCATGTTGAATGAAATAAATACCACATTGTACACACTACTCAAAACAAGGTGAGTTGCTAAACGAAGCAAGTCCCTACTTTAAATGGAAAGAAACAAAAAGTTATGATTATTGGAAAAAATTAGTTATTTGTACTTCGGATCGGAATGTGAAGGCATCTTTTAGTTCATTGGGATGCCAACAAGTCAACAAGAACTTCAAATAAAAAATGGAGTTGTTTGTCAATCTGAAGCTCACTGCTAATGACTCCAATGAACTCTAAGCTTGCAAAGTGCTTTCTTGAACACTTGGATATCCTCGATAATGAACTTTCTCGATATTATTATGCTCTTCAAAGGAGCCATTAAATCTTCCTCCTTGAACTTACACTTTGCTTGCCTTGAGTTTTGCGTCAAGCTTAAGGTTGCTATTGCAGATTTTTAAGAGCAAAGGATGTTGTACAAGTCTATTGTATTCCAATGGGTAGTCACTTTCAAACAAATATTATTTACTTAAGTTGTTATTGCAGTTTTTTATTCCAATGGATAGCCACTTTCAAACAAATATTATTTTATTATAGATTTGTATTCCTATGGGTAGCCACTTTCAAACAAATATTATTTACTTAAGTTGTTATTGCAGTTTTTTATTCTAATGGATAGCCACTTTCAAACAAATATTATTTTATTATAGATTTGTATTCCTATGGGTAGCCACTTTCAAACAAATATTATTTACTTAAATTGCTATTGCAGATTTTTAAAAGCAAAGGATGTTATACTTTTCTATTCAATAATAGAAGCATTCTTATCCATTTCAGCCATCACCCTTGAATAAATATTTCTTAACCAATTTCAACCCTCACCCTTAAATAAATATTTCTTTTTTTATGGCTAATTTAATAAATATTTCTTCTTTTTATGGCTAATTTAAAGTGTGTTTTTTCACATCTCAGAGATGACTATTATCACATTGCTATAACACCATAATTATTAAATTCCAAAGATTTAAACTATTTTTTTTATGGAAATCTTACCACTAAACTACAATCACACGTTGAGAAATATATTCTTATATTTACATACCTCAAATGAGATAGAACTAAACATGTTATTGATTTATTCAGCCGGCAAAGATCCGCAACATCCATTCTGAAACATTTAGCAGATCCAATAAAGAATGTTCTTGATTTTAGATTTCTTCGTAGCAATGATTTTGCTCCATCAACTGGAACTTGTTTTCAAAGCTTTTGTATTTTCAACTATAATTAAAATATTCATATAAGCTCAACGGCATACCAAAAGAACTAAAATGTAAAAAAATATGTTAATCCAAAGAAATTTATATTTCTTCGTAATAAAAACACTGCTTGAACTATTATTAACAAGAATTAAAGAGTAAACATATAGTTTACATTTATTCCCAACCTAGAATTCTTATTATAGAAATAGCTCGAGGAAAACGAGAATTCAAGGGATAACATATAGTTTACATTTATTCACAATCTATATTTCTTTTTATAGAAATAGCAAGAGGAAAACGAGAATTAAAGGGATATATATAGGGATTTCATTACTTACCCGGCCATTTGCACTGATCGGACGACCTGGCTCGCGTGAGCGGTCACATCCGACGTTGCCGGTCGTCCGATCGGTGCAAATGGTCGGGTAAGTAGGTTGCTGCTATATATAGTTTACATTTATTTGCAATCTAGAATTTTTTTTTTTATAAAAATAGCTAAAGGTAAAAAAGAATTAAAGAGATACACGTATAGTTTACATTTATTCATAAGTTAGAATTCTTTTTATAAAAATAGTTAGAAGAAAAAGATATTTAAAGGAATAAACATATAGTTTAAATTTATTAGCAACTTAAAACCTTTTTATAGAAATAGCTATAGGAAAATGAGAGTACATGCCTACAATAAACATGTCTTGGTTGTGGACAATTTGAATGAAATATGAGACGATGGAAAAATGTAAGTGCCAAATGATGATATGAAATAAAACTTTGGTTGAGACATGGAGAATGCAACAAAGATTATCAACAATGCTTAATTATTATTATTTTTTAACTCTTACCATATTTTTTTTAATTGGAAACCATTTTGTGTATGACGTTGTGTATGTGAAAAGTAGGCATCTTAATTATACATTGAATGGATTTATTGTCGGTGAGGCAAGTAGACTTTAAGAGTGGATTGCATTTCCCTTCAGAGTTGTCACATATTGAAATCACACTTGTTAGCTATTGTGTGTCTTACACTACACCTCTAAACTGAGCTTGTTACCTTAAACCCATATATATCAATAGGTAGACATAGAACCTATGGGCATAATTGTTAGTAGCATCTTGCACTCATTTGAGCTATGATGTATAACATTGGTAATTTTGGAGAAACTACAAGCCAAGGGTAGATGCATTGGTAATTTTGGAGAAGTTACAAGCCAAGGGAGATGCAAAACTTGTAAAGTCCACTAATTAATACACCTCTCGATTGGAGCCTGAGTGGAGGTTTCCTTTATGTAATTTTCTGCATGATGTTTAATTTATTGTTTAGTGTGGACACATGGGGCTCTATGAAGTTCACTTCCTATTCCTTCAACATGACTATGTGTCATTGTTTTGCATAGGGATTTCAGACAAATAGACGTTGTTAATGGCTTGAGGATGGGATGGCGCTATGCATGTGGAACAACCGACAGAAGACTCTGCCATGTAGACAAGATGATGACTCGGTGAGAAAATTTTATGACACAATAGGCTCAGGATACAGGTAAATTGTTATGTTTCGATGTAGTTCTAGCAATATATGCGAGAGAAGATTCTCTACTCTTTGGTTTTTTCATTTGGTTGGCTGCAGATATAGTGGAAATAGGGCCGATGTGAGTACGGATGAGGATCAACATCCAAATTGTTGTGCAATGTGTGAATTTTCAGATGCTAGGAGAGGAATTCAACACTATACAAGGCATATTGAAGTAATTCAAGAAAGTCGTGGTTTGTTGGTCCATAAATTAGATAAATGGAAGTGAAGCTAGGAAAGAGGATGTGATGAAGAGAGACATTGTTTGTTTAGTCAAGTGGAAGAAGTTGAAGCCATGTAATTCAAGCCACACAAGAAAGAGATAGAAAAGGGAAACAATAGTCTCAAGCTTGATGACTTGGAGGAAAAAATGAATGTTATGATGAAGAAATTGGGACAGCTGGAGCTGGAAAAGAAACCATGTGAAGACGTAGTGTATAATCCCCCCATGCACTCGGTTGACATATGTGGGGAAGTTGGGGCAAGGTAACATGAAATAACCACAATTCAACATACAACTTAACGTCAGTCTAAATAATCTTAGTGCTCAAAGATTGGAGGTATCATAGCCTATTATCATGGAAGGAGTTTTTATCAAGAATATTGTTTTAAATTATGTTTTTACATTTTTTTTATTTAGATATTTTAAGGAAATTTAATTGCCATATAAGAAGTAACAATAGTAACCTGACAAGCCCATAAGGTGTAGAACAGAGGGTGAATGGGTTACTGTCAAGACACTCCTTATATAAAGTAGGCTAGTTTAAGACTTTTAAAGTGCAACTACAGAATTATATCACTTTTTTTTAATACAAACATACATTTTTATTTTTTTAATTGCTTTATGTATTCTTTATTATTTATTAAAAAAAATTACTTTATTCTTTACATCAAAATCAACCTTTACATTATTATTTATTAAAGAACTTACTTTGTTGTTTGAATTGAATAATCAACATTTACATCTAACCAATATAATTATGAATGTAATCTTGTTTTTATTTTGAACTTATTTAGATATAAACATATAATATTTACATGTAATTTTTCTATGATGATGTAATAGGAGTCTCGATTGACACTTATAAGACTCGAATCTGACTGCACTAGGGTTTGTTGCTCAAGCCCTATCGTTGCCTATAGTTTCTTGCTCTCCTGACCATGGATCCGCCTAATCCAACATCAGACGACCATTGAGCCTGCTTAGAGGAAGGATTTCAAAGGATCGTGGCCTCTCAACCCCCCAACAAACCTCCTCTTGGTGACTCCAAATTCATAAAAAGGGATAAAGTGTCACACGTGAAGCTGTCCTCCCTAGCGTCCAAGTTCAAAGTGACCGCTCTCCATGAAAGAGGTTTGTTTGGGAATTTTACCGAACTCTGGCCCTCTCCCCGGTCTATTGAAATATGGTTGAACAAAAACTAGAGACCCCTAATCCAGGGAGAAGTTTAGCAATATTTTGTGGGCGAAATTTTTCTGTTTTTTTATTTGAAAAAAGAGAAGATAGAGATCTAATCTTCAGGAATGGGTCGTACTTCATGGGTCAAAGGGGTATGTACCTTAACAAATGGGGCTTATCCTTTGACCCAGAAAAGGACATTCCCTCCTCTATTCTAGTATGGGTTAAACTGTCGCATCTCCCGCTCCACTGTTGGAACGATGAAGACCTCAATGCCATTGGAAATTCACTAGGGAATATGTCGATAAATCTGAACCCAAGCCACCTATGTTCTCCTACACTCGCATCCATGTAGAAGTAGATTTGGAGAAGGGTCTTCCATAAGCAATAAATCTCTCCATGGAACGCTAGAACCTTCTCCAACCAGTCAATTATGAGCAGATCCCATTCAAGTGTAAGGTTTGCCATGAATACAGGCACTTCGCAAAATCTTGCCAAAAGAAATCCCAACAAGAAGAAGGAGATGTCCCAAGAGAAGAGTGGAATTAGGTTAGCGGGAAAAAAGGGAATAAAGAAAGCACCATCCAATCAAATACCCCAGCAAAAAATAAAGCTCCAGTGAACATATTTCAAGTTCTCTCTACAGAAGGTACGGAACAGGATGATATATCAATGGCGGATAAGGAAGTCAATCATAGGGAAATAAAGGAGGATGACCTAGTCCAAATAGAAATAGGGAAAGAAGCGAGCTATGAACCCACCCTCCCTCAGCAAGCATATGTTGAAATAAGGCCAAAAACATCTCAAAACTCTGGGGGATCTGTAACTAGATATTGAGCAAAGGCTCAGATGGAAGATACATCAGAAAGTAAAGAAGAAGAAGCAAAACCTTTAATAAAAAAAAGGATTGAGCCACGGACCCACCCTCCCTCAGCAAGCATATGTTGAAATAAGTCCAGAAACATCTCAAAACCTTGGGGGATCTATAACTAGATCTCGAGCAAAAGCTCAGATGGAAGATACATCAGAAAGTAAAGAAGAAGAAGCAGAACCTTTAATCAAAAAAAGGAAGGAAACCCAATAAATTTCACAGAGAAAAAGTCACAGGGAAACAATCGAGCCTAGATCATTTGGTGAAGAACTTCTTATCAAAAAAACAGTTAGGAGAATGGGTAGAAGGGAAAAAGGACAGAGTAGCACCACTAATAACAAATAAATAATGAACCTTGTCTCCTGGAATTATAGAGGATTGCGAGGAAACCAAAAGATCGAAGCTATCAAAGGACTTAAACACTCAGAAACAGTTTCCATCATAACAATTCAGGAGACAAAAATGCAAGAAGAAGACAATTTGGCAGCTATCAATAAAATATGGAAGAAAGGTGAAGGAAAAGCAGTAAGCGCTGACGAAGCATCAGGAGCTATGTTAACTTGGTGGGACTCAAATTTATTCAATTTTATCTCTGCTGTTGAAAACCGTCATTGGTTGTTCGTTGAGATAGTGAGTCTTGAAACTCAGGAGGTTTGTTGGGTTGGTAATGTGTATGGGCCTACATTGCATGGGTCCAAAAAAGAGTTTTGGAATCAATTAGAACAAAGTCACAGCAAGATGCATTGTTCATGCATCATAGCTAGGACATTCAACACTACCATCTCTCTAAATGAAAGAAAAGGAGGATCTAAAGTCAGATACCCCTTCGGGGAGAGATTAGAGGACTTAATGAGTATTTGGCGGCTTGTTGATATCAAACCCAAGAGAGGAAAATATACTTGGAGCAACAAGCGCATCGGGATAGGCCACATTGTTGCAAGGCTGGACAAAATCTTGGTAAGTTCCTCCTTTTTAGACAAGCCTTTTTTTCCCACTACTCGACTCCTGGCCTCTACGGTTTCAGACCCTAGGCCTCTTTCATTCTCCTTAGAACCTATTGGAAATTTGGGGCCTCTCCCCTTAAATTTTTCCCCAACTTGGATCTCATATCCAGGTTTTTTTATATAGTTTTCCAAGCCTGGAAGAAGTTCATTCAAGGATCCCCCAGTGTCATATGGGAACAAAAGCTAATAAATGTAAAAAAAGAGCTTAAAAAATGGTTAGCAATTCGTAATTACAATCCTAGAAGAGAAAAATCCTCCTTAATCAAATCCCTTGAAGATATACAGGATCAAATGGAGAAGGTTGAGATAACCAAATAAATGTTGTTGAAAGAAAAATAGGTGGACAAAAAAAAATTAGCCATCCAACGAAGGGAAGAGGCAAAACTGCGCCTAAAATCCAGATGCTTGTGGTTGAAAGGGGTAGATCAGAACTCAAAATTATTCCATTATCATTGCAAAGAGTGAAACAGGAGGAACACAATAAAGGATATAACTAAAGAGAATGGGGAAAATTTGACAGAGCTTGAGAAAATCAGAAGGGAGATTAAGGATCACTTCGAGGACCTTTACACTAATGAGGATGATGCCTCCCAGGAGAAAATGACTTCCCTAAGCTATGAAATCACCGACTTACTAAGGGAAGAATCTAATAACCTTGTTCAACCTATCTCTTTCACTAAGGTTTTCTCAGTGGTTTGGTCCTTGCACCCAGATAAATCTCTTAGGCTGGACGATTTCCCCATAAGCTTTTATAGAAGCTGCTAGCATATTATAAAAAAATATTTATTAAGAATGTTGATATGGACCCAATCAAAGCATAGGATAGGAGGAGCAACTAATTCTACTTTCCTAATTCTTATTCCAAAGGAAAAGAATTTGACGTCCATCAAAAGATACAGGCCAATTTCTCTCTGTAATTCCTCCTACAAAATCCTCTCCAAAGTTATCTCTAACAGAATTAAAAAGGTCATCCCGCTTCTCATTTATGATAATCAAGGAGGATTCATCGTTGGAAGGAAGATCTACGACAATATCTTGATGGTGAAAGAATCTATTCATTCAAGTCAGGGCCACAAAGAAGCAGGTATGGCAATTAAATTAGACCTTGCAAATGCTTTCGACGAAATAAGACACTCTTATATTTTTCAAGTTGTGGAAAACTATGGTTTTCCTCCAAACTTCATAAGATGGGTCAAAGCCTGTATAAGCAAACCCTGGATAGATCCTATGGTCAATGAATGACCAACCTCCTTTTTTCAACCACAAAGAGGAATTCGCCAAGGTTGTCCAATTTCCCCCTTCCTTTATATCCTTATGGAAAACTCACTCAGTAGAAGACTCAATAGATTGAAGATCGAAGGAAATATCCCAATTACCAACCTTGCCAGAGGTGTCCAACCTATTAATCATGCTCAGTTTGTTGATGACACTATCCTTCTGAGATGTGCATCGACTGAAATAGCCACACGGTTCATACTCACTTTAGATCTCTTTCTCAGAGTTTCTCGAAGTCTAACCAATTCCTCTAAGTCTTGGCTTTATGGTTGGAATAACAATCCCCTCATTCTTTGAGAAATAACCAGTATCTTAGGAATCAAGGTTAATATTCAATGGACTTCCTTCACTTTCTTTGGAGTCCCTTATGTCAAAAGCATCCTCTCGTCCTCAGCCTGGAGTCCTCTGATCCAAAAACTAAAAAAGAAAATTTAGGTTTGGGGGTCAACCTGGCTCAATCTAGCTGGAAAGGTCGTCCTCATCAAATCTATTTTAGCTTATATCCTATCTTCTCTTGTGTGATCTTCTTCGCGCCCAAATCTGTCGTCAACATCCTAAACATTGCGATCAGAAAGTTTCTTTGGAAAGGTGGTAAGACACAGGGGAAAAAATTCAATTTGGTGAACTGGGAAACTGTTTTGGAGGACAAGCACAACGACAGATTGGGAATCAAAGATCCAGACTTAATGAACAAGTATTTGGGAGAAAATTTGGTTTGGAGGTTTATTACAGGTGAAAAGGAATGGTGGAAGGAGGTTATAAGAAAAAATATATCAAGAAAACAAGATCCAAATGTTTAGATTCTCCTTGGGTAGGTAAAGGAACCTCCATATGGAGCCTTTGCAAAAATTCTATTGGCCTAATTAAAGATAATTTGTTTTGGATACCAGGAAATGGTCATAAAATAGATATATGGTCAAATTCTATTTTGGGATGTCCTCCTCTAGAATCTAATGCCAATATTCATAACCTTCAAATATGGATGCAAAGCCACAACATAAAAAAGCTCAAAGATATAGTGTCCTGAGATAACAACGGAGCCTCAGTCGGTTGGCAAAATCTGCAACCCCATCCTCACCTGCAAAACGACTACGCTATCTTCTCCTCACACCTCCATGGAATTCCCCCCCTCAATATCAGAACTCGAGACTTTAGAGGCTAGGGTAAGACGGGTGCTTACACAGTCAAAGAAGGGTACGAGACACTGACAAGAAACAAAGGAAGAAACCAGAAATTATTTTGGGGGAAAATTTGGAATTCCGATAGATCCCCAAGATTAATATTTTCTTTCGTATCCTAGCGAAAAACAAGCTCCTGACAGCAGATAATCTAAGAAAAAAGGGTTTTCACGGACCGTCTAGATGCTCTCTATGTCTCTATAAAGAGGAATCATCTTCACATCTCTTTCTTGAATTCCCTTTCGCTATTCAAGTTTGGAATCATCTTCATGGCTCAATAGGAAGGAGCTTCTCTCTTTGAGGAACCATCAATGATCTGATTGCAAATTGGAAGAGCTTCTATACTGGTAAGATAGGAAAGAAAAATACTCTCCTAAGAATTTGGAATACTGTGCCAAAAAACGTCTGTTGGCAAATCTGGCTCGCTAGAAATAGGCTTATTTTTTATGGCAAGAAGGAAGACCCTCAACAAGAAGCTTTCAAAACCATAAATATGATTCATGAAAAAATGGCCACAAAACAGGTTACTCTCCCTCACTTTGAGGATATTAAGCCTGAAGAACTCAATTGGTGTCAATATTACCCGAGTCAATTTTCTATTCAAACCAAATCTACCCCCAACTTACTCTCTTGGGAAATTAGGAAAAGTCCAGAATATTTCCATCAATGGAGGCAGAGGAAAAACACAGCTTTTCTATTCTTTGATGGGTCCTCGAAAGGAAACCCTGGGGAGGCAGGTGCGTGTGGGATTATGATTGATCCCAGAGGAAATATAGTTTTGACTTACGCTTGGGTAATAGGACACAAAACCAACAATGAAGTGGAATGGTTAGCGCTTCTCTTTGGGCTGGATCTGGCAAGAAAAAACAATATTACAAATTTCACAGTCCTTGGAGACTCGAGGCAAGTAATGCAAAAAATGAGATCAGGATACAGTCAGGGTGCTATCAGAATTAGAATAATTTATGATCATGTTTTTCATCTCTCAGTAAATCTCCAAATTTCCAATTTTCATATCCTTAGAGGTAATAACTCCAAAGCCGACAAATTATCTAATCAAGGAGTTAAATTGGAAATGGTATTAGCATTAATCAAGGATCAAATTAAAATATGGTATGTGCCCTAGCCTATCCTCCACAAGCACATGGAAGGGCGTCTTGTCCCCAAGCCCTTCTCGTCTCCGGCCACCTTCTCAGTCTCCGGCGAACATCTGGCCTCCTTGGCGTACAAATGGAAACGATGTCCATGTGAATGACATAAATGTTAAGGCATACGACATGCCCTTTGGTCGTTTGAAAAGGTTCTTTGCACGAATCATGGAGGACAGCTTCGGTAAGAAGGAAACCCCTCAACAGTCCATTGATTATTGTGTTCTTGGAAAGAATTTCGAGTTCATGCCCTCTGTGGAAACATTCCAAGCCCAGTCTCTCGGCCTCCTCAGTATTGACGATATTGGAAGTGGCTGGTCCGGCAACCAAGCAGCTTAGATATCCCCCTCTACGTATTCAAAACATCTCAACTCCCGGATTCCAATGGTGAATAAGGGCAGGGATGTTAACCTAAATTATTTGCAAGCTACCTTGCAGGACATTAAGCAAAATATGCATTGGTTGTATGAGTTGATGAGCAGGGGCGTTAAGGAAGGTAGTGTTATTGCAGCGGACGTGAAATTCCTGGCGAACCAAATGGGATGTCATGACACAAGAAATAATGACAACGACAGATATTTGTGCGAGATTATGGGGACTGTTGACGTCATAAAGGAAGAAGTTCAGAAGCTAGCTAAAATGAATCACTGCAGAAGTAGCCATTGCCAAGATTCTCTTTCCAAAGACCATCCAATGGAGGATACCTCTGTAATGCAACCAACCCGTGAACTAGGTGATAAGAAGAAGAAGTAATCAAAGTTTGCTATGGTTTTCTTATGTTTTTTTGCATACTTCTCAACAGTCAATTCGTCTGCATTTACCCTACGAAGGGAATCGGTTGCCTCTTTTGGCATAGAAAAATTTTCTTAATCAATGTACTTAGCATAGGAAGTTCAGTTTTTTCTTTGCTAAACAATTTGAGAAGCGAGTTCTTCTTTTTGTAAGCATGGTTGTGAACAACCTTTTATTTCAATCAGGGTATTTTTTAAAGATTCTAATATTACACTTAAGTATAGTATTCTAAGCGATTGTTCTGGATTGAAAGAACAAGTTTATAGATAGGTAGGCGAATATTAAATATGAAACATAAAATAAACACTGAAATGTATAAATTTAGGTGAATATTATGATAAAAAAAACATATTTTATGTAAATATAGGCAATATTAGACACCAAATAGCGAATTTATTTTTTGAAAAAAACCAAAAAAATAGCCAATTGGCGAAATTTCACCACTAAAAAATACCCTAATTTCAATACAATATATTCCCTGATTTTTGTTAAAAAACAATATTTACATGTATTTTATTTTATGATAAGGATTGAGCTAATGTATTAAGATATGTACTAAGACAAATATCGATAAGAAGTCGACCATTTACTATGGGGAAGGTGTGAGTAGTATAAAAAAAATAACTAAAACACATGGCTTTTTAGGCAATTTTTTAATAAAAACGGGTCAAAATTGTTCCTGGAAATTGCTATTCCATTAATTTTGCAATTTAATAATAGTGATTGTTAGTTCTAGACTAAATTCTCAATTTGAAAACTACCTAACTTGCTCAAATTACAATTTGAGCACTAAAAATTGGAATTTCAGCAAGATTTGGATTGTCGGATTCCGACTGGTTGGAGGCGTTTTGGTTAGCCCTTATACTGCTCCATGGAAGGTGTCAAGGTGCATAAATATGAGTGGGTTGGTTTTTTCCATATGCGAACGTAAATATGGAGGAGGGACTAAAATATATTGGCTATAATCTAAATCCCAACAGGTATGGAAAGGCAGATTGGCAGTGGTTGGTCTCTAAAATTCAACAATGGGTGAGTTGGTGGTTCAATCATTTTTATGTTGGTTGGTTGATTGGATTTGATTAAATTGGTATTGGAAGTAATCTTGGTTTCCGAAGTAATTTTGGCGTATTGGAACATGATGTTTCTTATTTTATTGAGAATTTTTATTAAGATTAGATAGATATCTTTTAATTTTTATATTGATAATTTGGGGTGGACTATTACCTAAGTTTTTAGTGAATTGCACGGGAACTACTCAAGTATGTTCAAGTTATTTCCTTGATTAATGAAAAGACTTGGCTAAATCATTTCCACATAATTATACCTTGGTGTTAATTTGATGGTGCTTGTCAAGGTCAAGGAAGATTATGTGATATTGGATTTATCTTGTACATGTAGAAACATCATTATTTTGCAATTAAGGAAGCTTTGGGAACAAACCCAACAATTGAGTTGAGATAATTCTATGTTCTTAGCTTTGAAGTTTTGTACAGATAAAGGAGTTGAATCCCTTCATATTTTGGGGGACTTAGCCCTGATCATAGGGTGGATGAAGGCAAATTTCCGGACCGATGATAATGGGTTGTTGCAATTGGCAGTCCATTTAAAAGAAATAACCGACGCTTTCCCAGGGATATCATTTGAGCATATTTACAAAGAATTAAATTCAGGGGCGAATATGTTAATCAAAACAAGCCCTCTTATTAAATGAGGGATTCTGCAAGTTGAGCCATGGTGCTTTGATAACACATTTGGACAGAAACTTATAGGACGCTCTCATGGTCTTAGTCACAACTTTGAGTTTATTTTTTAGATTGAAAAAGCTTGTTAAGATAGTGTTTTCTCTTCTATAGTTATGAAATATTTGAAGAACCACTAACAACTCGAAAGGGAATATTTTGCAGTGCTTTGTGTTCAACTCATTAAGAATGTAAATTTGGTTCATTTTGAATAGAACTTATATTTTTTTATAAAAAAAAATGTATTTAATATTTTTTTATTCATGTAAGTTTAAATATTGAAAACTTGTAATTTAACCAAAAATTTATAACTCAATTCAAACTACAATTTTTTTATATTTAAATTTTAAATTACTAATTATTAATTATGTCCATAGACATTTTTATTTTAGATTTGGGGTGGACTACGGCCTATGCTTTTTCATTTATGGACGAGCATGAAACAATTGTACTGTCAATATTGATTCTATGGCAATCGTTCAATATTTGAAATAAACAATTATAAAAAAAGGAATATAAAAAATAACTGGTAACTAGCTGATGAAGGGATAATTGGTAGCAATGCATGGATGACTCATAGTTGAGGAATAGATAACCAACAGTTCATGGCAGATAACTAAAAGAATGTGAGACAAAAAGAAAAAGAATATAAAAAATAACCGATAGCTGATAAATGGATAAGTCAATGATAACATGTAGTTGGGCATGGATAGCTCACAGTTGAACCCGTTTAACTAGAAGAATATGAGGAATAAAAAAATATTTCCAAATTGTCTTCCATTACATAACTATCTCTCAACCATTTGATCCCTATCTAAGTGATCCAACCACAAACTATGTGGGTGTTCTAGTATTAACCTACTTCTATTTGATCCATTTTAACCCTGCTCTGTAATCAGAATCCTTGGAAGTAATAATTGAGAAAGCATATTTTTTAATGGGGCTTCTCTTGTTGACAACACAAATACATTACTCAAAGAAAATCATGAAAAAAACTTGGCTCAACAACCTATTAATAAAGCCAACACAAGGTTGCAGGAAGATATATAGCATAACACAGTGTTGTCACTCAAACCTACTCAAGTTGGACGTTTTGCGTTGCACTTGTACCCAACACACCTTCAGGTGTACCACATGGAGAGAGGGCCAACTTTTCAACCAGGAGGGGTGTTATTGAGCGATGGTGGTCATGGTTGGACCCTTTGGTCCTCCTTTAAGGTTACTATAGCTTAATGGCATTGTTGACTGCCCTTTAAAGGAAATTCTAACCTCAGGGTTGGTGTCTGGGGCCCTTAAGGGTTGAACACTAGGTCTCATGGCTCCATATCCTGCTTGACCGCTCTTGTGGCCTCTGCTTCAGCTACAAGACACTTGTCTTCAATCGCGGCCACTTCGTACACCCTCATGGCCCTTCAGTTAGTGGATCCTTGCTCTCCCTGGCCTTCTTTCCTTGAAGGAAGACATCCTCCATGCCAATCCATTTTTGTGCTTTGAGGACGGCGTTGAGGGATTTTACAACATTCTAGGTGTTAAATGGGGCATAATGCCCTCCCTCCGGACCACTCCAACCTTTTGTTTGGAGTGATTTTCTTATTTGAGTGTGTTTTGGCACCTATGGATGCAAATACCCTTGGTATCTTACCTTAAGCCTACCCTAGGCTATATTTTATTATTATTTTATTTTAATTTTCAGTTGACATTTTATAATTTTGAATTAACTTATTTTAAGGCATGGCGGTGTGGATTTTATTTGTAAAAGTGAGTGTGAGATCATATAAATAGATCTCCTCACTTTCATTTGTAAATCAGAACTTATGGGATAATACACTATGCACTTGTTTTACCCTTCTTAGGCTTTGTGTGGATGGATGCCCTCCTTTTGAGGAAGTTTTTTGGTTAATGCAAGCTATTTTTCTGGTAAATTCTTTGGTGAATCCCTGCTTTGGTGATGTTTTGATTTGTTGGATGAACACAAGCACAAGGAGGTCATGCTTCTTACCTTTTTGTTGGATGTTGGTAGATGTGCATGTCTAAGTTTTAGTGGTATCCTTAAAGCTACACTTTGCCCTAGGATAGGTCACTACCTTCCTTCCTCTCACCTTAGCAAAAAATGGCACATCTCCTGGTAAGGGTGCCCTCGGGTTTTTCCTTAGTTTTTTTAGGATAGATGCTTTTAACCTATGACACTTCTTCATTAGGTTATCAATTTTCTTAAGAATCCCTAGGTTGGGCAGGGTTGTGCTAAAGTTTGCCTAAGTCCTCACACTACTTTCTCTTGCAAGCCTAGTCTACAATTAGTCTTAGGTTAGCATAGCTTAATATTTAGGTTAGTTTTTAGCTTAAGTTAGAGTTATGTTAGATTTAGGTTTCCTAAGCCCCTGAATATGCTAGCAGCAATCCTTTTCCTTCCACTAAAACCCTCGCTAACCCTCCCCTTACCTTCGTGGCCTTCTGCTCTCCCTCTTTTACCCCAGCGTTACAGTCCTATTTCCTTCCACCCTCGGTCGTTCTTCTTACTTCCTCGCCACCCTCGCTTTGGACTTTACTACCTTCGCTGATTTAGCGTATCCTCACTGCCACCTCTATCCTGCAGTCCCATCTTTCCCCGTCCTTGGACCTGTACCAAAGGCCACCGTAAACCTCACCCTCGATGCCTCCTCATAACTATCGCATGCTTTCATGAATATTTGTCTTCAATGTTGCTATGTTATTGTCTTGTTCATTTAACTTGGTAAACGGCTGCTATGATGTATGGAAAGAAATGTTGATTGCTGCATCCATTTATGACTGATTGTATATGATTGCATACATGCACGTCATATGGGATTGGTAAGAACGACTGTAGGAAAGCGACTGAGTATAAATGGAAATATTGTTTAACCAGATGAATGCATGGTTGCTATTATAATGCTTAAATTATGTTATACTGCTACACATAGGGTTATGAAGTTGTTTGATAACATTGCATTTCTCATTTACTACTTGCTTATCATTGAAGTAATGCATTCCTTTCCCACTCTCGTATCCAACTCGCACTCAACAACAGTCGAAAGAGACATCTTTGGCGTTTTGGTGTCTTTTGCAAAGTCAAAGTCAGATAGAGCTCTCCCTAGAAGGTTTTGACTTCCAAAACAGTTTCGAAAGAGTGGCTCAGGTGACAGTGGTCTCTCCGTCATATGTACTAGCCCTTCTAGTTCATCCGGTAACAAGACAAGAGACAGAAGAGTGATTTGAGGACGAAAAATTACATTACATTATAACTGGTTTCGCCACATACCAATACCAAGACTCTAGAAATCATGAATAGCCTTCCCTTCTTAACACATTCAGAAAGAAATTTAATCTAGAAATCAATATTGGTTGCATTGCTCAGTCATGCAGATTGTAGGTCCACAGCAAGAAAATGCCAAGTTTGTTCCACAACAATGGGGAAAAAAAAGGACTCCTTTAGTTCACTGTTCATTGGATATATTCACATTCATTCTGAGTATGGAAACTTTGAAATAGTGTTAATAGTAGAATAGCTTGAATGCTAATAATTTTACAGAGGAGTTAACAAACCAAACCATTCAAAGTGGAATAAATTAAGATATGTCACTTGTCTACTTGGCCAAGCTTTCCAAGGCCATTGCAGCGGGGGCACACGATCTGAGCCTCGTCCTTTCTTGCAGCATTCGCTCTGAGGGTTCTGCCTGCCTTTCTGGTGAATCCTGCTCCGTCACACTCTGGGCACCTGCAGCACAGGGCCATGAAAGCAACACCAGTGTTAGGGTTACATGTAAATCATTGCAGGATCCAAAATAATCAACCGTTGTGCTCATCCACACAGTTACATGAATGAGAAGAGAAATAATGCAAATCTTGTTGATGAAAAGAGGAGGGATTATTTAATGGAGAGGTGGATGATGTTACTTACAGGTCTTTACGAGAGAAGAGAATGGGAAAAGCTGTTCCAAGAAGGGCAGCGGCCACTGCTCCAGCCACCAAATAAGTAGTACCCTCCGACGATACATCTCCCAAGGCACACACTACTACCGATCTTGATCTTTTCGCGGTGTTTCTTGATTTTGAATGTGATGATCTTCTGGAGTTCCAGATGCTGCCTGATCGCTGCAAATTACAGACCGCTGGCACTTGAAGTTTGCTTGATCTCATTAAAGATGGACTTGACCCACTTCCACTTGCTGCAAAACGTTGTGCAGATGATGTTATTGAAGGGAGGACTGGACTGGATGCAGCCATTGGGATTGCCATTGCCGTGAATTGCCTGGAAGCCTTGCCTGTTCGTACTGCTGTTGGTAGAGCTTTACGAGATTTGTGTCATGTGGTGTTTCAGGCGAGGTGTGTGGATAAGAAAGTGGCCACTCAGTAGTGAGTGGATAAGGACACCGCCTCACAATCCAGAAACAAAATAATGCCGTAATCTGAGTCATCCACATACATTGATAAATAGAGGATAGGATTTTTTCTTCTCAATGGTAAGCAAGATGTGAACCCTAGTGAATATAAAAACATTGTTATGTCACACCAATCCACCTACCACATGGTTTTACATATAAATTTTGGAAAATAGTATTATGCATTTTTACCATAGCTTTTGTTATTTTAGAGTATTTTTAACGAATTAAGATTAAATAAATACTTATATTAAGTGAATTCACATGATTTAGAGAACCGTAAACACTTGTGGTATGAAATCTAAGTTATTACGAAATTATAAAAATAAACATGTCAATTTTTTTCATGAATTATGAATTAGTGAACAATGTACATTTATATTGAAATTTTGAAACATAAAATTTGATAAATCAAATAGGAGAGTGGAAGTTGTATAATTAATAATATTATATGTCTATGACTTTGTTGTCATACTACATTCAAAAATTTTCTAATAACATTTCTAGATATGAAATAGAAAGTTCAAAACAGTGAATAATGAACAAGTATGATAGTTGATTTGGCTTCCTCAAGCCATGTCATCAACATCCTCGGGATCAATGTCATCAACATCCATAAGGTCTTTTGTCAACAAGATCTCTAGATAGGCATCACTCTCAAGTTGAGGCTCCTGCTCATCAATAGTAACTGGAGGTATCGTTTTAACTTTTTTTATTAAATTATTCAATTAAACATATGGTTTCTCTCCCTCAACATCGATGGATTTCACTGTTGCTGAGTTGGTTGTACCCTGGAGTACCCAAAACACGAGGTACATTGTACCATTTAGCAAGTAAGTACCTCTTTTTTTATAATGGTGTCTTGGGTACATGGAGTCAATACGAGGTACGACAGGGTACGTACCTTACAAGTACCGAAGTGCCCAGTACAAGTACCCAATATGAACACGTGTACCCTACCCTTGAGTATGGGTATCCCTACTACATAATATGAACCTCAAAGCACTTACCATTAAAGTTAGCTCACTAAGTTTTAAAATGTTTGGAACTTGAAAAGTGAAATTATTGATACCTTACCGACCCCAATCAATCCATAAACAGAAAACACATCACAATTGGGATTGTAAGTTGGGGGGAATAACAACTTATCCTTTCAACATCCAAAATAAACCAAGCGTAGTTTCAAGTTTTATTACTTAAGTGGATGTAGAATTAAGTTTTTCAAGGACCATAAAGATAGAAGGCTAAGCTCAATTGGATAAGTTGGTGCAAAGTTGAGTTCAATAGAGATGATATAATATAAGGTTTGAAGTTTTATTTGGTAAGTTATTGCAAAGCTCTATAGAGAGCAAAAACAAATCTAAATATAAAGATGGATTTATGTTAATTTATTTATCTTTAATTATATTAGACTTTTTACATCATTTTTTTAATATTTTATTTATTAACTATCCCATATTATTATAGCATATCTTATCCATCTCAAAAGTAGTGCCAATAAAATTTATGAAGATTTCATATAACTATTATGTTCCTCCACCTACCGCGCAACAGTGGACATATAGTTTTCACTATTTTCAATTAATTAGGTCTCAGAGCATTGTATAGTTTCCAAAAAAAATTATTTATTTTATTTTTATAAATAACAACGTTGTTAAAAAACTATTAGTGGCAATAAATATTTTATTTATTTGTTAATTTTAAAATTGGCTATTTATGTTGTGTGATTGGTCATGTCCTAGTTGATGTGTTCCCTCGTCCTTTGGAGCTTAGGGTGTGGCGCCGAGAGGATGTTATTCGAGGACTGGGCAATTAATACCTCAGCCTTCCATCCTTATGTCTAGATGCAAAGGTATGAAGGTCTCAGCTTCTTCTTTCAACTCATGGTCATGCATAAGCTAGTTGGGTTTTGGTACTACACTATTTAATGTGCCTCGAATTTTGTGGAAGGCTTACAAGGCACATTATTCTTCGAACATTTTAGGTTCTCCATAGAGTGTTTAGGTTTAAGGATCAAACTGGCTCATACGGTCGACTGTCAGGTTTCTCTCGTGGTTTAAAGGGTTACATTCTGAGAAGGTTTACTGCCCATAACAGTATGGAAGTTTTGTCGATGTAAGGGGAAATTTCTCCTTGTCCAATGATAGTCACGAAGCTATGGCATTTTACTTAGGAAGGAGGGTTCCTCCTCACCTAGTTGTTTACACATCACTTTCATACTTAATAGGTTCCTTGGTTCGAATGGGAGAATTCAACATCTATCGAGCATGCTTACAGGTATAACAGTAATTTATGTGTTAATATTAAGTTACTTTTCCCACATGGAGACTACCTACAAATTTATTGTTGGTAAAATTCTATTTAATTCATGTCATCTGCTTGTTTATTAGAGATGTAGGTCTACGTAGAGGATATTACCCCCGGTATTTTCACTTCACAGTACACCAGAAACACAGTATGGAACTGAAAATTACTTTTGTTGTAGCAAGGTTCATTTTTTGTTTCTATTTACCTCATTACTAAATGTAATGCCTCAATGGTAAACCCCAGACATATGTTATGTGGTTATTTTTCATTTAGTGGCGCTAGGTGCTTAGATTGTGGACTATGGACATTATTATTATTATTTTACTATTATTATTGTTTTTATTAAATAAGAGCTCAACATGGAAAACTAACGAGGCTGAGGGGGGCATGGATTCCACGTGTGAGGGGGTTGTGGTTAGGAGTTGTTGCTCTCCCTAACATTACTCATGTTTCCTATTTTTTATTTCATTGGACTATGGAGATCCTATTACACATATTTGATGATTTGCATGCACCAATGCACCATCACTTGATGAGAATATTCCTTATTGGATTTCAATGGGACCCACTCTCCCATCTCTCGTGAATTGTACACCCTATTTGACTATTTGTGTCCACCATGCACCTAGTTTGTGTTGTCTTCAGATTAATCAAAGCAAATTTGGGACAATTCAAGTTGTATTCATTTAGTTAGAGTGATTTTAGGGAATTTGAGTCCTTCTTGGTGCATTCGAGTTGTCTTCAGTGCACGGGAGTGATTTTGGGGGAATTCGAGTTAGTCTTGGTAAATTTGAGCTGTATCCAATGCATGAGAGTGATTTAAAGGGAATTGAGCCAGTCTCAGTGAATTCGAGTTGCCTCCAGTGGTTGGGATTGTTTTGACAGTGAATTGGAGTCATCCTAAGTGGATTTGAGTTGCTCTCTTGAGGACTCGAATGGTCATCTAGTGATTTGGAAAAAAAATCCTTAGTAAATTAGAGTTTCTTTCCAATGAACCTAAGCTAGCCTCTGCTAGTGAATTTGAATTGCTATGAAAGGATTCAAATGGGCATTCATTTATTATTATTTTTTGCAGGGGGTAATTCTTGTGTTTTCAAGGTTTCTTTCTCATAATTTGAATTCTTGTGGATGGGTTTGAGATGTCCTTTTTTCATATAGTTTTCATGCTCTTTTGTTTGCAAGGGAAATCGAAAATCCTGTGAGGGTGATTGAACATTGATATATTCCAGTGTGGAGACTGGTTAGATCTCCTATTGAACACAGAAGTACCTTAAGGACCGTTATTTGTTTGTAATATGGTCACATAATTCCTGAAGGTGGATGGCGATGTCCTGAGGAACTAGATCAATGAAGGGACTCCCATTGCATCGGGAAGTGTTGATGCAAAAAAAATAAGTGGTGAGGGAATGTGTTTTGTTTCTTAGGTTGCAGCCTTATAATTTTCTATTGAGATTTGATTTGAGAGATCCTTAGTGCGTGGATCCATGGCCTTATCTCGGGGGTGACCTGCTCAATTTTTTGGCTTAATTGTGTCTAAGGCTCAGTGGAACGTTATCCTGTTGAAGCTAGTTTTGCCATTTAAGATAAGTATTTTATTTGGAAATTATCTATTGTGTTTTTTTATCTACATATGTTCCCATGAAGGCTGGGTTTATCTGTGATATTTTATGTTGCATAATTGATCATATTCTTATGTTATATGATTGAGTTAATAGTGTTAAATTGGTAGCTTGTAGATCAGTTTTATTTATGTGTTATTGCAGCTAGTAGATGTTTTTTGGTTTATGTTTTGTGTCAGCCATTAGATCTAGTGTTTATGTTAATTATATGGTTGTAGATGACAGCTTTAAGATCTAATATATTATGGGTTTAATGGCTATGAATT
The DNA here is from genome assembly GCA_001517045.1 of Pseudotsuga menziesii. Lineage (NCBI taxonomy): Eukaryota > Viridiplantae > Streptophyta > Pinopsida > Pinales > Pinaceae > Pseudotsuga > Pseudotsuga menziesii. The sequence continues at coordinate 1,437,712 of LPNX011000646.1, read as the reverse complement.
AGTGTCCTAAATCTGGTGTATTATGATGTTTTAATTATGCTTTATTGGAATGTCGAAATGTTGATTTGCTTGTAGTGGTAAAGCTGAATTTTATTAACATATATAGATCTGAATTTATCTTTTGGTTATGACGGTGAATGGTTTCCCATAGATGTGATGATGATATTTAAATTACAAGTGAAAAAATATTACTTGAACCTGATTGTATTCATGTTACAACTACATTGCGTCACATGTACATTTGGGGAATAGTTTGCATTAGAAGGGTCGTCTTCCTTTTTATGGCTAATTGTTTTTATTTGTTTGGCTTAACATGCCTAGCCTTAAAGATCCTTATTCCACTATGAAGTACTTATAACCATCCTTTCCATGTTAGAATCCCTATGCATCCAACCCTGGTGGTGTGATTTGGGGTTTGGTACACTACACTAAATGTCTTCCTATATTCTATCTCATGGGAAATCGATGCCGCAATAAACATTCATGTGAATTTTGTGTAGAACAACTTCATTATACCATCGTCGCTTATGATAACAGTATGAATACAAGGGTTTCCCATATCAACTCATTTGTGTACATGACTCATTTAGTAGCATGCAATTGGTTACCTGTTGTCTTTGAGTATTTTATTAATTGGGAGCTCCTCCTTCATGGGGAAGAATGGCATACCCCTTTCCTTGAATTTGTAAAAACGACTTATGGGGCTATAGAGTAATGCCTCAGTTAACACTATCCCATTGTTATGGATTAAATTTCTCTATTATAACAAAACAATCTTGTGAATATTTTTCTTTATGAAAGGCGCATAACATGAACCCCCTTTTTTATATCGGTACTATCTCAAAGTTATATTTCCCCAGTGTTGAAAAAATTGTTGTTTATCTTTATAATTTCCCTTTGTTTAGTTTACTAGTGACTTGCATGTTAATCAATATTATACATATGCAACTTAATTTGTATTATTCTTGTTTATGTTGGACCTTACATATTGCAACAAGTTCAATGTACACTTAGTAAACACCAGTATGTTTATCTGTTGGGTCGACTTGGCATATGTATATGTGTGGGGGGGGTCTAAGCTATCCCATAACATAAGTTTGTAAAAAAAAAATATAGTTGAATGTCTTGTTTATTTTATATTTTTTAAAAATTTTATGCCCAATAACAAGAATATCAATGAAAGATTGACAAGCACATTAAGGAAAAGAAGACACAAATATTTATCATGGGAAACCCTCGTGGGGGAGAAAACCCAACAAAACTTCCTCGATATAGTTTCCAACCAAATACAGTGTAAGACCACAAGACTAAGCTAGACTGCTTTTTCTCCTCTATATTGACTCCTCTTTCTCTCTCTAGTGAACTTGCTTGAGTTGTGAGTGTGTCCAAATGAAGAGGTTGCCTCATCTATTTATACACATCATCTAGGATATATAATAACCCAACAGGACCGACTTCACCTCTCCAAAATGGTCAACTTGCCTAGGGATACACAACAACAACTTTAACCACAACTTTGTGGGTACTATTGACCTGATTTACAACGGAGGTTTAACCTCAATACTTTTACATGACCAATTACATCAATGACATCCCTAATCGGAGGAACATCATCTCTGGAAGGGAGGGACAATAATAATATAATAATAAGTACAATAGAATATCTTTGAAATTACATTATTTCAACACTCCCTCTTAACAAGGAAGGTATTCTACATCAACATCAACAACAACAACAACAACAATTGTACAACACACTGGTGGATCTATATGTCATAGGAAATTTTTTAACAACATCATCATAAGCATCATCTTCATCAAGGAACATCATCATCGTGGAACATCATCATCGTGCATCATCATCATCACAGAACATCATCATCATGGAACATCGTCATCATGGAACATCATCATAGTGGACCATCATTGTCATGGAACATCATCATTGTGGATCATTGGTATCACAGAACATCATCATCGTGGAACATCGTCATCACAGAACATCATCATCATCGAACATCATCATCATGGAACATTACCATCATGGAAAATCATCATCATGGGACATCATCACAAAACATCATCATCATGGAGCATCTTCATCATGGAACATCATCATCATGGAACATCATCATCACGGAGCATCATCATCATCATCACGGAGCATCATCATCATCTGTAACATCGGTATGAGAATACTGGAACATTATCATCATCTGCAACATCATCAATATGTGAATACCGGAAACAACAACAGCATCATTAGCATGAAATAACATATACAGGTTATCATGCACTACAAAATATGAGAGAATAAATATAATAGTGAATGATTCTTGACCGTGTGTGTGTTTAAATCCAAATAAAATTCTATAATAACCTAAATTTAAAATTTCCTAAACATATTTGAATTCTTGAATAATAAAAATATACATCCATGGAGAATTTTTTATATAAAATAAATACCTTCATGATCTAGTATTTTGATGCAATACGCACCCAGTTTACATTTTGATTCCATTTGACAGAGATGACAATATTCTTATGACCATGGTTGCAGTACAAAAATCAATCAAGTTATTCCAAGAAAAAACCCATCCAAAATCCCATGAATGTTCAAATAAGACATAAAAATGGGAATATAAAGTCTCACAATGAACATAGCTCCCAACTAGTCTTTGTATCACACAGTTTTACAATATTGTCCTTACCACCTAGCACACAAAATTGAAAATTTTCAGTTGAAGAGCATTGTAGTTTGGTCACACATACACACAATTGCTGAAAAGAAAACTTTAATCAGATTTGATGAACCTAGCCACAGTCTCAATGCTTGATATTATCTAAAACCATTAGATATTTTTTTGGATGCTAGTCAACACTCGTTATATCCCACCTATGGCCTGACTGAGTTAAAATCGAAACTTGTCAATTTGTTCCTATTTACATTGAAAAAATGAACTCAATGTACTTCAAATGAATCCTAAAAGTAATTCCATTAGATAAGATAAGATAATTGTAGTAATGTCCACTAAATGACCACAAAATGGGTATGTTGCCGCCTAAAACACACTTAACCACATAAAAGTCTCCCAACAGCTAGGTGTGTTCTTAAATACAACTATGAGTTTAGAACCCAATGTCACCTCGATTCCTAACCCCTCCATTTAGACCCAACTCCCTAAAGGTCAAGGGGGGTTGTCCCTACTTGCTTAGTTTCTTAAATATTTTAATTGGGAGTTAGAATTTATTAAGGTTTAAATTAAGTTTAACGACTAGCAAACATGCAAAGATGCAATAGTTTGCAATGACAGACACACCTTGCTTTCGAATTAAATCAAATGCAATTACAAGAAAGACATAAACAATTATTCATGTCTAGTGCCTATTCTATTGGGATTTGGAAAATACAATACACAATAATGTAAAAATACAAGATAGACAATAATTTGCATTGACATGCTTCCCAAATCCTTAGAACATTCAATACAATAAATTGGTCATTAACATAACTCACTTGCATTAAATAAAATGTAGCCATGAAATATAACTTGATTTGAAAATGCTTTGAAATAAATTTGAGAATGAAACAAGAGATTGTAGTGTTTTGCAAGTGGTCCTATAAGTTTTAGTTCATTTTAGGTCTCACTTGAACTTAGGGGAATTAATGTGTGAAACAATAAAAGTATAACCTATCTAATGTGTCTATCTCTAACACTTATCTCTTACGTTTTGAGAGAGATTTTTGGGTGCTCAACAAGAGAACACAAGGTTCCCTTCTAGCTCCATAAGTCAACCCCACATATTGTTGGGAACTAAACAAGAGGACACTAAGTTCCACGAGGCTCCTAACAACCTCTACCCCTCTAGCTCCACAGGTCAACCTTTTTTTTTCTCAATTTCTTATCAAGATAAAAGTTGGGTCTGTATTAATGTAGCCAACTCAAATCTTCTCCCTTTCTTGTCACCCATGGTCGCACCAACCAGAAAGGGGAGTGAATACGGGGCGAAGATTGGGGAAATGTTTAATACTTCAAAAAATAAAAATAAAAAAGAGTTAGAAAACTTTAAAGAGATTTACCTACAATAGCCAGCACAATATTGCAAGGATGGCAAAGTTAAATCACTGACAAGGTGTGGGCAAAAAAATAAAATAAAACTAAATAACAAACCAACCCTAGCCACACAATACACTTTTTGAATGGAAAGGATGGGAAAAAAAACTTTCATATTTGAAAACTAATTACTCTATCCCTTCTTCAATTGCTATGCAAGGGTGGGCAAGCCCAACTTCCTTTGCATGCAATGGATGGCAAATTTCAAAGAATAACAAATGTTAACCTAGCCACACGACTCTCTTCCTAAAGAAGAGATGGGGCAAATAATTAAATGTAAATAATTGGAAATAACAAGTCCTAGCCCCTCTTCACTTTGCAATGCAAGGTGGGAAATCCCTACCTCCTTTTCATGCAAGGGATGGACAAAATATATACCTCAAATATAACTTTGAAAATCAAACAAAGGATCAAGTCAAATAGACTCTCTTGGACTTGTTACATTGACATAAATTTCAGCACCTTTAGATAATAAAAAAAATGAGAAAGAGAATGAGAGTTTGACCACTTTGAGGCAATAGGTTTTTGAAGTGGTGACCCTTGGGGGTTCTTTGCACTATTTTATGCCCAAATTTTAACAGAGTTTCCCCTTGTAAAATCCTAAGCCTACAAAAAAAACAACAAGCAAAAAGTGGTAAAAGATGCCCAAAATCACTTTGGGACACCTTGCATACAAGTGTAAAAACTTGCTTAAGATATGTAATAAAAATGATAGAATCAATGCCTTCAAATAACTTGTAAAATGAAGATTTAAACTAGACTTGAAGATGCAAATAAAGATAAAGAAAAATGCAGAAATTTTTTGAAGGAGTTAGTGTGATCTTTGCTCTTCAAATGGTTGAAGAAGTGGGGCATCTAATCAAAAAATCTCACTCTTCAATCCGGATAACCCGCAACTTGAAAGATAAGCTAAACAAGCACAAAGAGAGGTGAGATTCTCACAATTATTAAAGAAATCAAATTATTCAACCAAGAAATGCTTGAAGTTCTTTACAAGAGAGAAAAAATCGTAAGATCTACACAAACTAAGAAGATGTTACCAAGGAAAAATAGTTTGTCACTTTGGCCTCACTTGCAATTGAAATACTTGAGAAAATGGGAGCAAGTCACCGCCAAACACACAAGATCTCCTCCAAATATTTTTATTAAAAATGTCCAATGGCTAGAAATTACAGTAATCTCAAAGAAGGAGAGAAAAATGGATGCAAGAGAGAGAAAGAGAGTGAAATCATGAGAGATTCTAACCCAAATGAGGATGGGATGCCTCTTTAAATAGGAAATTATTGAGGAGAGATCCCAAGTGCCTGCAAGCCACTTATCAAAATGAGAGAGTGGGAGTTCAAAGAGGGGAACCACTTCTCTTGGGGGCACCTCCTAGGGTGAGAAAAAAAATAGAAATTGGGGGAAACCCCCTTCTAATATTTTTAATCTTAAATCATCTCAATCTAATTTTAATTTGTAAAGTGGGACCCACTTACTTTGGCTTATTTTTAATCATCTCAATCTCCATGGTATAGAGAGTGCCCCCCCTTTGGCGACATCTTCATTCTTGTGAAACACTTTCATGGGCAAGTCCTTTTTTCTTCTAAAGTCGCCTTAAGAACATAACATAACACTTAGAAACTTAATTTCACCCTTTTAAGTGACTTTAGGCACTTTTCCAAAATTTGGCTTGCTAATTAATTGTCAATTTTCCTTATTTCCTTGACTGACTTTGGAAAATGTGACCAAAACCTTAGCAAGACTTGTCCGAATGACTTCAAACTTTGCCCAAGGGTGTAGGGGGAGTCATGCCATTGATTTTGAGTATGAGTACCCATACCCCTATCATGGGAAATATATGCCACTTAACCCTCTTTTTATTACAACATTTTTATGTTGAGGGACACTTTTTAATTACCAAAAATTAAAAAATCCTAGGTAAAACCTAATGAAATTTCGCAAGACTCTGTATAGTGTCTAGCATGGTTACATATAACATTCCTAGGCCTTATTCACCCCATGTAATCGATCATTAGAACGTCTTTCGCCACTTTAGAGGTATTTTTTGAGTGAAAACTCGAATAATTAAAATCACTCAAAAGGAATTTTAATTATCCAAGGTAAAAAACTCTCAATGAAAGGACTTCCCTAATGAAAAATTCCTAGGAAACTAAGCTATACAAAAACTAGACCCTCATGCGGACATATAATTACAATATCCCCCGCATGGATGCGAAAAATCATGGAGAAAAGATAAGAAGAAGAGTTGTCTCACTTAAACAAACTTTATTAGGTACTTCTTTCTCATCTACCATGCACATGGTACATGGTTGGCCACTCAGTTTGTTAGGTGGTCATCAAGGTCAATGGGACTAAAGAATACATCCAGTAAGATCACAGTGTGGGAGTACAAAAAAATATCCTTAGGAGTGATGAAAGCAAGATAAAGAAATATACATCAAAAAAAATATTGCATAGATAAGTGTATGACTAAGTTAATCACTAGGCCTAGCAAACACTAAAAAACAATTATATAACAATATCATAGGTTCCATTGTTGTCCAAACTGTGAGAACCAAACTTGTCAATTGTGCCTTGCATTAAAAGAATTAGCTGGTTTTTTTTTTGACATTGTTCATACTGGTTTGCAAGTATGTGGAATTTGGAAATTGTTTTTATAATCATTATGATAGAAAATAAATTAAAAATTCCAGTCCTATGCCTTCATGTAAAGTCCCAACTCCTAAAGAGTTTGAGACCACAAACACAAGATTTCCATAGTAGATCACCCTTATCTTTAAGAAGGTTTTTCATTCACAACACCGACTCTAATCCTCACCTTTCCAGTTGGATAGTCAATTTTTTTCCCAAGCATGGAGGAAAATGCAATGATAATTGATATATTCTTGGATCTGCAATCTCATTGTATATTTTCATACATATACGAATCTTCTTGATGCAACCAAATGGAAAATTGCCAGGTTAAAATTATAAGGCATGCCCTAGGCCTGGTAAGAAACCAAATTGGAATATCCAGAGATATACATCGAGCTGAATCCAACAGATTCCGAACATATCAAAACGTGGGATGACTTCCGCTAGGTACTTCATTGACAATTTTTTCTTCCAATTTATTTACAGAACTTGATGAGAAGATGGTTACAGCTTTTCCAATCCCTAGGAAAATATGTCTGGTAGTACATTGATGTCTTTTGTGGGTTTGTATATTTCTCAAAAAAATGATCCAAATCTAGCATCATATCCACGAATCTGACTATCAAATTGAATTATGGTTTGTTAGCAATTTTTTGACATGAGGTATATTTATTTGAAACCACTTCCCTCGACCAAGCCTTTCTTCGTTCACTCACTATTGAACATAAACTTGACAAAGGGAATCACCTTCCTACCCCTTAATTTCCTACTACTCGTGCAAACCCTACATTGCCATGGGCTTCATGATACACTACTTTTTAGAATTGCGTTGAAAGCATGGGGTGAATAGCCAAGGATAGTTTTGAAATGAGGGAGCGAGGGAAGCTATAGAAACCTTGTTCATAGATTCTATTCAATGATCCTAAGGAAAACAAGCTTGGAATAGAATGAAAATAAGGCATCTTCAAATAATGAAACTCCATTCCTTTTATTATCAATCTCAAAATGTTCAAGCAAGGGGAAATAAAGTCACTCCCCAAAGCAAGCATGAGAGAATATGGGAAAAGCAGTGGTATAAGTATCATTGCACTAAGAGTAGCGAGGTGCTCTATAGCCCAATATGGGGGAGATGTTGTCACATAAGTAACTTAACATTACAAAAAATAAAAATTAGTTAGAAAAATAAATTCATGTCGCCTCATTAAATAAAAAATTAAAACCAACCGAAAATTAATTGAAAAATACATGCCGGCTTATCAAATAAAAAAATAAATCAAATCACCATAAATCCACCCAAACTTACGTGTACATTTTTCTAAAATGAAAAATTTAAGATTAAAATAAAATTACACCTCAAGAAATTGGATCTCTCTTGGTGCTTGGTAGATCTGAGTTTAAAATGGATTTATGATGGTTCTAAGCAAGCTCACTGAAGGCTTACATAATTCAGGGTATATTGACAAGATTGACCCGCCCCTATTTGTCCCTAAAGACTTATCGGATAGTAGGTCACAATCAGAATGATGCTTCCTCAAATATCTTATTTGAAGGAAAGTCTACAAAGCCAGTAGGATTTTACCTCAAGAATTCCCCAATGATAAGTTCCTCATCGTTAGCTAATATTTTGACCCAAACAAGGCTCGTGACATCAACATGAGGAAGTATGAAAGCAAAGAGAAATCACCCTTTCAAAATTGTCTCCTCTATAAGCTACTGGTGAAATCCAAAGTGTGGGGGAGGAGGGAAGCAACCCCTCCAAGCATTCACCTCCACAAAACTAAGTCATTGGCTCAAGGAATTGTACTCTAGAAAGGAAGGATCCAAATGAGACTTCTCAAAAGGCTCATCAAAGAAAAAGTAAGAAAAAAGGAGCAAGTGTCCTCTATGAATAAGACGTTGGATAAAGTGGTAGTGGAAAAGAACACATATTTAGTCAAAGATTACCCTTGAATACTCCAACTAGCCTTCATTAGTGATGTCAATGGGCTAGAATAGAATTCAAGAAGTCACTCAAAGGATGGATATTTTCCAAGTGGGTCAAATATTATTATCTTTTGGTTGTATTTAAAATGTTTTCATCTAGATAATGGAGTGCCGCATACATTGTGGGTCGTTTGTGGTCCCTTATCCCCTATGTTATATTTTGGTTGAATTACATATGGAAATATAAGTGGTTGTATGTTTACCTTGGGTTAGTGCTAAGGAGGAACACTTATTGATGTGGTATAAGTTGGCACACATGGCAGTTTGACATCTATGAGGGCACATTTGTTAAGATGGATGGGTTCTTAGAACATGTGGAATCACCATCTTGGCGAAGGGTGTAGGTTGGGTATGGATCCCTAGGATAATTAGATCTACCTTGCACATATGTTGAGGAGGAACGCCCAATTTCATGATCATTGGCTTGGAGAATGCACATATTTCTTATAGGATCGTTTTACATGTGAACACATAAGATGCACAACCTTAGGGGCTATACAAACCCTATTGTGCCATGTAGTATTCGTGGTTGTGTATCCCTCCACTTGGGGCTTTGTTGTCAACTTAGCCTAGGATTTACTTGTGGACTTTTCCCATTATTGTTGGCCTCCCTTCCCTTCCTTTGTCAGGGGAGCCATCCTCCCTTACCTAATGATATATGAAGCAAGGAAAGTTTTATTTTTATCACTTGTGACTTGTATTATGTCTTAGATACATGATGGTTGGTGTGATACTAGCTATTATAGAACCTTGGAAAAAGAAATATGTATTCTCATAACAAGGATAGTGCGTATACATATTCAAATTAAGTATATTAGTAATCACTATTAGTTACATGTATTATATTAATGGAACGAAGTTGCACTAAATATTGGACAAATCTTATTGTAGATGTTAGAGAGTGGATTGAAGGAGTGTGCCCAGGTCTCTCTCGGCCTCTTTAAAAATACCAAACAACAATAGCAACAACAATTATATGACTGATTTTTGACACACTAAAATATATCGTATTAACACCCAAAACATTCAGGCAATGATGCAATCTCCTCTTATATGAAATACAATTTGGATAGCAGGATATGGTGAACTATGCCTTGACCAATGTGCAAGGACGATAAATTTCAGTGTAAATAATCATTTTATATACCCTTAGAGATTAATAAATGGAAGGAAACTTAAAAGAACCCTGGGAAAGAAACAAAGAATGAACTTACCCAATTCCAGGGACCAAAGTTAGAGGAAGATCCTATGTAATTGAACCACCATGAAATTCCTTAAGGGTTAGCATTCCATGAACAACATCCCTCTAAGTTATTTTTTCAAACACATTGCAAGCATCCTTCACACACCCACAACACCCACAATTTCCATACATTGATATAAGAGCACTACCCAAATGGGCGTCCACCTCAATCCCACATCCAAATATGTTCATGAATATCTTTCCCCTATGGCCAATCTGTGCAAATGCCAAGAACACAAGAAAACGTAAAATTCTCGAGCCGAATACTTGTTTTTTTCTGTAAAATAAGTAAACCTTTATATTAACACAATATACAAAATACAGTGTTGTCCATCCATATGTCTATTACTCCCTCAAGAGGGAAAACAGATTGTACAAATGTTCACCACTAAACAAAAGCTAACAACATATTACTATGCTAAACGGAGTCTATGGATTGGGTTCTAAGATATGTTGATGCACCGATAGCATGTGACTAGGCCCCTCGCAAGATAACCATCCCATAATTCAAAATAGGAATAAGCAAAAAAATGGAAGTAATAGCCTACCAAAACCTTCATCGAACGAAAACTATGGTATGGTCGACGGTGGTGCTCCCATGTCCCTCATTGTGCCACCTTGGTTGACAGCATTATGCACATCCGTTGTTGATCCCGAAGTGAAATAACCCATCGCTGGGAGATAAGGAATCCCCGACCCCTTCCCAATGGTGACAATTTTCATATGCAAAAGGAGAGTGTCTGCATATAGCTCTTTCCATAAGACCAAAGGAATTTTGTCTCCTCCCTCTTTCTCCTCCCTTTCAAACAACATTATGCTCATTAAACATTTGATAAGCCAGTAGAGGGTCATCATATTCTCATAAACCCTTGTTGAACCCTCGTTGATCCAAGGTCTTGGATCAAACTCTCCAACACCCCCTCGTCGAGTGAAAGTGCATTCTCTAGGACCTCCCTCCACACACCATTTTCCAACATTTCCAAGTCAGCCCTGATCCAAGGGGGAACGAAATTTCTCTAGTTCCATGTTTCCTACACAGCATAGATCTACTCCCAACTATCCCAATGCTTCCTTAGGTGCTCCCTCTTCTTATAATTCCCAGTCATATCCATGATAAGAGCATCAAGGACCCAGCAAATTCCTTAACACATCTCCCCACCACCTCGCTTCATTGTTCCTCTAGGGATCTTGACCTTGCTCACCACGTCCGAAAACACCCTACTTCCTTCCTTAAACACCAACCAAGACCATCACACAGAATTTAATGGGATGACAGAGGGAATTACCATAAATTTTTATGTGACCTCCCCATCATGGCACTCCAAGACATCGTGAATCCCCTTCCTTTCCATAGTTGTCTACGACCACATCCAGGAGATCACCGTACCAACTCCAATCGCCATTAACTCTATCATCTTCTCTCTTATACAATGGTAGACATAGGAGATCACCCACACACTTTCTTCCATCGAGTTAATTGAACTCCCACCTGCCTTTATTAATACATCCCATTCTACACGTGTTGCCACCACCTGTGTGTAGAGGGGATGCCATGTATCCTCATCGCCTTGACTCCCCCGCATCCATGGGAGTCAGATACTCGTTTGTTGCATTTGATCACACAGAGAGAACATTTCAATGCAGAGCTCTTCTCTAGCATATTCTCAAACATTCCAAATGAACACATTTCCCTCCAAAATTATGTCAAAGATGAGGTAGGAATTTGGTAAATCACCTTTGTTTTGTTTTATATTTTATATTTTTTTAATATTATATAAAATAATATATTTGTTTTGAATATATATAATACATAATATCGTTGTATATATTTCTATAATATAATGTATATTATATTGATTTGTTGTTTATATATACAAAATAAAATTAAAAATTTAATCGTCAAAATAAAATTTATTTTAAAAAAAACGATAAAAAAATATTGCCATTGCATAAGTTAAGGCCAAACTCAATATTTACAAGCTTCATATGCATGGCCATGATCTCCTTAGACCAAAATGTTTTCTAGGATAAAAATAATATCAATCCTAAGCATAAATTTGATCACTCAATTGAGTAATAAGAAGAGGGGCCTCCACCCCCCAATCCTTCTAATAAATAGGCACATGTTGATCCACCTTCCATCCATCTTAATTTTGTGGAGAAAGTCCATGTTGTTGACAAATATTTTACAACTCATTGGGTCATTATCTATGCATAGATAAGTGTTGGTATCATCCTCCATAGAGGGAACCCTATGTTTCAAGAAATTGATGATGCATCGATCGCAAAAAATAGGTTCTCCAACTATTGAAGGACAACTTGGTGTTAGCACAAAACAAGATGAAACAATAAGCAACTCAACATCACAATGAAAGGCAATTTGAACTTAATTTTGGTATTTGAAAGGCTACAACCATGCAGATAGGTGTCCTTTAAACAACAAAAGGACACTATGCATACTTGTGACACCATCTTACTAAACCTGCAACATAGTCAATAGGTGCGGTATGACATTATGATACAAGTCTTTTTAAAACCTTTTCATAATGCTTCCGCAAAATCTTTGGTGATACCCCTTTTTACCTTTTGTTTACAAGTGAAAAGGACCAAGAAAATATCCTTGATAGATTCCCTTGGTTTTTGGGTCCCTTATATCTAACCACATTTGGATGTTCATCTACTATACATTTGCATTTTCTCCTATGCAACTAAAATGAAAGAAAAAAAAAGAGCTATAAATATGAAAATATTATAAATTATTTGGTCAAGATTTGAAATGTGGTCTCCCAAATCCCATGATCATAAAATATTTCCAACAAGGTTTATTAGATTATGCTCATCATGTGGTTTATAGGATGTCTCAATGAGACACCGTTTTGTGGACTAAATTCTTATGAAATATGCCCATAATGGTAGGATGGACAAAGCTCAGCAATGTTTAATAAGATGCTTGAGCATAATGTTGTCTCATGGAATGTTGTGATTTGGGATTGCATATAAAATGGAAAAATCGAGGAGGCTCACAAATTGTTTAAAAGAATGCCACAATGGAGATCTGCATCATTTCAAGCATGGAGAGTTGCATGTTCTTACATTGGTCTTGTTGTTTCTTTATGTGGACCTAACTGATACTCAGATACAATTACCATAAAAAATTGCCAAAAGGAGAGGGAATTCCATCATGGTTCCTTTTAAGATTATCATCATAGTTTGAACATTGATATTCCTTTGTCTAAGTGAGTAGTGAGTAATTTGAGGGAGTAAAATAATCAAATGCGTGATTAATATGTCAATGCCAAAGGGACAAATACAAGGAAAAATATCCCCATTTACAAGGTGGGAGGACACAATAATAAAAGTCAAAGCTTTGCACATTCAAATATTCCATGTCAGTAAGGAGAATTTTTCTCCATCAACCTTTCCTTAGGCCATATAATTTTTCTATAGGGCTCATTTGACATTAATGGCCCTATGTTGACCACACAATCCCTATCAAGGAAATCTTGGTCATGTAAGAGGAATATGATGTTCATTTCAGGTTTGGAACACTAAGGATGGCTCTCATTGCTTAGTACATGTTCTAGGGTAAACATATAAATTCCTAGGCCATAACATTTTTCCTCAAGGATAAGGAACCATGCATGGTGCCCTCGTCCATAACACCATCCTTATGTGGGGAATATTTGGCTTACAAACAAGCTATGGCCATTTCAATATCTATGAGACCAAGAATGTTTATCGTTGCTTAGGCTATATTATCAAGTCAAAACATAATTTCTAAGGGTAAGGGGATCATGGGTCATGTGTGATGCCCTAGACCACCACAAAGGCCATATTCCATACATAGTTCTTATGTGGTAGTCTAGGTTAACATGCATGGACCATCAACCTCATAGAAAATTAATATGGCATAGACTCTAAATTTATCTCACAAGCCATGGTATATGTAACAAGAACCATCTTGATCAATGTCACAAATATTGAAATTAATACCATATCTCACTTGTAAGGTAAAGTAATTATGCATAGGGATGGACTACACATGGACAATGACAACATAAGGTCCTAGATTTTTCTTTATACCATGGATTGGTCGTCAAGATCCTTCCCTGGTGTGCCCCTCTTCAATGTGGTGGACATATCACATGTATGGCCTTGTACCCTAAATTTAGACCTTGGTACCTTAAATTTAGACATTGTTCCATGGCCCAAGACATATAAATCATCCTTATTGTTACAAATTTTTAAATAGAGACCATATCTTGCTAATAGGACAAATGAAAATGGTATGTCCTAAAGCCATGTCTTTTGATCTTGTCCATTACTTAAGTTACAAGAAATATCCATGGTTAACCAAAATGCATAAATAAAAGGGGCCTCATATCTTTCTCACATGCCAATATTCTCTTTGTAGGGACTTGTGGTGGCCTAAGGCCCCACACATAGTTCATGATCCCCGAGGAAAAAAATTTGGCCCAACAACTTGAATTTTTGCATCAAACCATGGATTATGGACTGACTATCATAGTTAGTCTGCTAAACCTCAAAATGGCCAACATATCTTACTCATTGGCTAAATAGTCCCTTTGCAGTATGTAGGGGCTTTGTGGTGGTTAAGGATTCACACGTGACCCATGATCCCCTTACCCTTATACCTTCTATTTTGACTTGATAATATTTCCCAAGCAATGATAACCATTCTTGGTCTCATATATCTTGAAATGGCCATATCTTTCCTATAAGATGAAGATTCCCCACATAAGAATGACGTTATGGACTAGGGTCCCATCCATGGGATTGGTCCCTTAAGCAAAATGTTATGGCCTAGGACATTACCATTGTTCTTGGTCTCTTCCTTATTATAGATATGCTTAAAGGGTCACGTAAGGATGGAATAGTTGAACCTAACATAGGAGTAATATGTATCACAAATATCGAAATTGACAACATATCCTTCTTGTATTCCAACAATTATATATGCAAAGGCCTATATGATGGCTTGATGCCCACACATAGCCCATGAGTGCTAGAGGAAAATGTTATGGCTTCAAACTCTATATTTTGGCCTTGGATTGTCACTAAAGTCATGATAATGTCCAATATTCTCAATGTTCCAAATCAAAATGTCCATAGTATCATGATCACATGACAAATATTCACTTTGTAGGACCGAGGGACACAAGCATGACTCATGATCCCTATAGACAAATATTATGTTATAATAGCATAGATTTTGGCATTGAACCACATCAAGGGCACCAAGAACCATGTAAAGTGTTTTGAACTTCAAAATGAGCACCATATCGCACTTCTAAGAATCATATATCATATGTGTGAAAAATAAATTATGTGCAAGTTTATGGATAGAAAGCCCCTTGTATGGGTATCAAATCCCTTCTTCATGTGTACAAAACTCCTTGTTTATGTAAATATTCTGTATTTAAGTGGTCCTATGGTTAAGGGACATGATGGAGCACATAAATATATGTGAGATTCCCCTACCTTATGTATTTCTCAAACTTATAGGTTGGACTAATAAAATTTAAGTATCTCCTTGCAAGGGTATAAATACACCTTCATTTTACCTCATTTCATCATCAACTCAAGCAACTTTCTTATGTGCAATCAGCAGGAGCTCAAGGACATTTTTTTGCAAGGGTTTATCATTTTTTTATAAGATTATTTTCTCTTCCTTGGGTTCGTTATCCTTTCAAGAGGACTCTATCTACAAGGTGAAGTTGTAAAGGTCACCTTGACCTAGGGTTTTGTCATGCATAAGATTCATGGAAACTTGCATAACTTTCTCATATAGTATCGGAACAACAAAATTATTAGCTCATTGGAAAGAATAATGTAATATCTATATGATAACAAAATTAAAATGATGATCTATTTTGTTCTAAAGTTTATCTATACTATGATAAGGTTTTCTTTCTCTTGTTGACGTCTTAATCATGACCTAGGGTTTGTGAAAGATTTTTGGGAAAAGTGTAAATGTTTTGGGATGGATGATTGTCTTATACCTTAAGGAGAATTTTGGAATCATAATTTTCATGAGACCTCTTGTAGATAAAATTTCATTATTTTTTCTTGGGTTGTACATAACCTAGGGTTTGCGTTTCTGGGATTGAATTAGGATTTTTCCCTAATCTTTCTACAAGAAGAATATGGATGATTTTTTCTAGACTTATTGATGACAATATCGTAGTATGATGATGGTATGATAGTGACAGTGTGATGGTGTGGCAATGATAATATGTGATAGTGATAGTGGCAGGATATTACAAGATTAGTGATAGGCAATGACAGGGATTTTGAAATGTAGTGATTGTGATAGGTTTATATTCTCTCATATATATTTATATTCAGGGGGTTGGAGCCTCGACTTCCAATTGAAGATGGAACATATAGGGAGTTTTATCTCCCTTCAAGTTGGAGCCTGAAACTCAAGGGTTAGGAATCCTTTAGTCTTAGCTTATAAACATTGAAACTTTGAAGATAAGTTTCAGTGGTATTTGTCCTCGCTGGGTTTACACATAAAATCATTGTGTTTTATGCATTTTTTACTTTTTTTTTTATGTATGTTTATACATGAATAATAAGTAATGATGAATGCTTCTAACATAATTCAAAGTGAACGATAAATTGGTTTAAAAGTGCCCAATATTGATTCACCCCCCCCCCTTTCAGTATTGGTGATATTTCCAACATAAACCAATATATCTATATATATTAGTGGCCCCTATAATCCCAAACACATAATGCATCTGGCATAATAAAAATTGAAATATAAAAATCGCCTCTAAAACACGGCTTTTGGAGATGGTTTTTTATAACACTATTAGCTCCAAAAGTTCAATTCGTATTGCTTTTAAGGGTGTTTTCAAAACATCACCTTGAAATAGATAGGGGTGATATTTCAACCCCCCCCGCCCTAAAATTCATGATAATTTTACTTATGGTGGCATTTTTTAGCAAACCACCTCAAAAAGTTAAATTCTCACGACTTGTTGGGGGGGTTTCAAAACGATGCCTTGAAAAATATACTTAGAGGCGATTATTTTAACACCCCCCCCCCACCAAAAAATATGAGAATTGAAATTTTAAAGGTGGTTGTAAAACAACCACCTACACAAGCTCAATTCTCATGAATTTTGGGAGGGGTTTTAAAAAACCGGCTCTGAAAGTTAAATTTCCATAACTTTTAGGGGGGGAGTTTGTAAAAACCGCCTCCANCCCCCCCCCCCCACCCAAAAAAAAAGGCAGGAGAATTGAACTTTTCAAGATGGTCGTTAGAACAATGCCTCTAAAGGTTAAGTTCCCATGAATTTTAGGGGGGGTTGTCAAAAGGCTTCCTTAAAAACCAGATTTAGGGGTGGTTGTTTTAAACCCCCAATAAAAACTCATAAAAATCAAACCTTTATAGGTGGTTGCTTAAATATCACCTCCAAAAATTCAATTCTTATGACTTTTAGGGGGGTTGTAAGAAAACCACCCTTAAAAACACATTTAGAGGTATTCATCTTAAAAGTGCCCCTAAAATTCATGAGAATCAAACTTTTAGAGGTGGATGGTAAATAACCACTGCCAAAAGTTCAAATTTCATGACTTTTGGGGAGGGGGGTTTAAAAATCGCCCCGACAACTCTAAAAAAACGTTTAAAGGTGGTTTTGGAAAGACTCATGCAAGCCTAAACCCCTGCTAAAGGGGTAAATTGTTGTAGTGATTGAATTCGGCTCAACGAACTCTGTGGATTGCATCAATGGATAGATATGCAAAGTTGAAGAGGATGGAGTGGTGGTAGATTGTTTAACTTAAATCGAGTTCATGTTCAAAAGTTTGTTGCTACTATCACTCTAGGAGATCAAGCCTCTTACTCAAATTAGGCAGTGCTTTGATTGAACTACAATTTTTGGTACCACTACATGAACTCAGAATCCTTCATCTGATACTGCCAAAATCTCATGTCTACTCTCATCCTTTCAAACTATGTATGTTGCAACTGAACTATTGAATGAAGGTTGTTAATTGATATATAGAATCTATGAAAGTAGGAAGACATGATGACTGAAGAATAAGAACTCAAAGATGAAAAAACTATAAGAATCTTGATAGAGAATGAACTAGGGTGATGAATTAGGCATTACGAAGCTCACTTATAGAATTGGAATGTGGTTCTCCACGTGCTAGAAAGTAAATTGAAGAGACATTGAAGTTAATTGAGTTCATGCTCACGTGAATCGAAATGGATATGGAGACATAAACAATTAATTGCATGAGTTAATGTTTTTTGGAAAAAGGAAAAAAAGTGGAAATCGAATTCATTGATCCGTGCAAACAAAATAATGTTGCCCAAAAGGTTTGAATATGAAAGTGACATGTCAAAATTTTTGCACGAGCTAATGATCACATCGTCGAGTTTCCATGCAAGTTGAAGGATGAAACCATGTGTGAAATCCCATGATAATATCATACACATATCACACTAATTAAGAAATAGACAACCTTAAAATTATGTGATATGAAGAAGCAAAATTTTAAAACATGTGAGCAATAGATTACGCTGCATTTAGTCAAAGAAAGGGAAGACCCATAAAATTGTAGGGTATCTATAATTATAATAGCAAGATGAAATGAGAAGCATAAAGCCGAGGGGATTTGATTTCCAAGGACATCCTTTTTCCAATGATGTAAAAGGAGGAATAAAAGGAGAATAAAATAAGAATAAAAGGAAAATCGAATAACTGAATAAAGGATCTGCACAAAAGAACATATCAAAGATCAAAAGGCATGAACACATGGGGAGCATTTTTGTGCACATAAGAAGAGCTCATTTCTAGGGGGAGATCATTGTAATTTGGCGTTGACATCAATTCCAAGGGGGGGTATTGTTGAACCTTTTTGTTTTCATTTATGTCAAAGGATGAACCAACAAGGTTTGACCAACAAGATTGAAAAAGATGTCAAAGGATGAACATTATTGAACCACTATGTTGTCATAAATATCAAAGGATAAGTCAACAATTATGTTGTAGGTTTGATTTCACAAGATAAACCATCAAGTTAACAAAGAGGAACTTGAATATGTACAAATCCAGTTTGAAGAAATACATAAAGAAGAAATGTGGAAGGTCAAGAAGTGTGCAAATCCTACCAAGTCATGGGACATATGTGCGCAAATACTACCAAGTTAATGGGTGTATGTGCACAAAACCCCACAAATATGAATTACCAAAGGATACATGCCGACACAGAAAAAATATTGTAGTTAACTTGATCAAGAAGCAAGCAAGTTGGGGCAACATCGAGTAAAAGGAATTTCAACTTGCAAACACATCTCTTAAACTATAAAGAGTATAAATAAGCAAGATATGGAAGCATTCTAGTAAGCTTGTGGAGTGAAGACTTAAAGATTATATGATTTGTTTTGGAAAGATTCTAATTCTTGGGGTATCAATGGCTTGTTGAACATAGAATTTGTTTATACAACATAGTCGAATTGCGCAGATACGAAGAATATGAACAACAGGAAATGTGCAAATTAGAAGGATACCCAGAAGTAGGATGTGTAAAGGTTTTACACAGTAAATGACGTAGATCGCACAACTATAGAAGTGATAAAAGTTGCAGAATATTAGATATTCGGAGATTGTAAATTGCAGAAGCTATAAGCAAACATTGTCATAGATCTCAGACTATTGTGACATAGATAACTGAGAAAAATACGCATATTAGAGAAGCTCCAGCAGATGCAAATCGTGGAATAGGTAGTTTTTTATTTCAATTTTCATTTGATACAAAAACACTTTCTTATCAAGGAGGAGGGAATGGGAAAGGAAAGGGAGTTGCAACTTCCTTCCAGTTGGTGTTGGTAAAACAATCAGGAGTCACATCTTCCTTCTAGTTGGAGCTAGTAAAACAATCGGGGGGTTGCAGTCTCCTTCCATATGGTGCTGGTAAATATAATTAGGATTTGGTGCTTCCATTCAGTTAGATGAAGAAACAGATATCCCAGCCTTCAATAGGTTGGTTCCCGAACACTACGAGTTGGAGCTTGTGCAAAAGGGAAAGATGTCTATTCATGTTGGTGCCTGAAGTTTAGCAAGTCAATGATCCATGCTATAACAAGATCCTAATACATATTTATATCTCATAACTCCAAATGTCTAATTAATACTTTGTGATCCTCTCCAATAAGACATGAAGCTCCTCTTTCCCCAACTATCCTCCAATCCCATGAGTTGTATCACAAACACTTTTTCCACCAAAGTTGCTTAAGTTTATCTCCCATGTTTGGTCATTCATGAATGATGGAAGCATAAAATTACACCCATGGGTTCCTCCACTAATCATAGGATTACAAAGAAATAATGCATCCACCACTCCCAAATGAATGATCAAATAATCAATATCTAATGGAAGAGAAAACACATATTCCTTCTTACGTACTTGGGCCTTCTCTTTCCCATCCACGAGACTAAGATACAGAATATCAGTCACTTCATATTTTATTGATTTGATGAAACTCAAGTCAAGTTTCTACTTGATGGCTTGCTCCCCCGCATACTTGCATTTCTTCATAAGCTTGTAGGGGTGGATCTTGCAAGGTGGATTTCCCACCTTCATCTCAAACTCATGTCATCACCTTTTTTCTAGTGGCCTTCCATTTGTCACAGCCTTCAAATCACTTATTGTGCTAATTTAGGTGATGGATCTTGATGGCTAGTGTTACCATATAAGTTCCATGGTTAGTGATGAGGCATTTAGTAACCCCCAACATCATGCTAGATTATTCAATAAGCCTCTTCATATAATCTATGGATGTATGTGCAATGGAAGTACCAAATTGCTGCCATGAATAGCTTTGTTGTTTCTCACATATAAAGGAAACAAATCCAAGATAGAGACAAGGAACATGTCCACTCCCATTCTCCTCCAACTTCGCTCTAGTTACCCATATGGGAAACTCATAATCCTCTTTGAGTAAAATGAGTTTTGAAAAACACTCTCTATTGACGCATCAAAATGAATCAAGCATGCCTCCCATGTGCCTCTATGGGTAATATTGGAAGGTTCATATGGAATCCATAGGAATCATTGTTGCACCTCAAAAAAGTGGAGGATGAATGACACCATCAAGAACCATATATATTTCCATGGGATGCAAAGACCCCAAGCCTGAATTGGAAGTGCATCATTCCAAATGCTTGTTGAACCCTCTGAGAGTCTTTCCAACAAGAAAAGAAAATCCCTTTATGCATCCATGTCATGTTCTCTATCCTATTGAATTAAATGGAACCTATAAGTCCCATCATTCATACTAAATGCATCAAGTATCATCCATGGACATTTTTTTTCTTCTCTTTAAGCTGGAAGGAAAAGAATGCATCAATCAACCTAATATCATAGTAAGAAAAACTCTTTTCTTATTTTGATCTCAACCTTGTTATGCAATATTTATCCATATAATACATATATGAATCAACATATTTTTTGGTTGATCCAAGTATATCGAATGCATATACCTCATTCCCCTTCAATGGAGGAAACCTATAATCCTCTTGGTACCAAGATAGTGCTTGTCAAACCTTCTCCATGACAATATCTTCTTCATGCATTCCATTCATATTGATCTCCTTTTTCAAATTATGGCTCATGGAATGATGTGCTAGTTAGTCTTGTTGTAAGGTAAGCAAGACTAGTGCATCCTTGTATATCCATCACCACTATGTACTCACTTATCCAATCCATGGAAAAATAACTACATTTTCTTACAAATATGCATGTATGTCCTCTTGAATGTAGTTATACAACAATACGAGTGTTTGGCTAATATCTTCTATGGCATATCCCTTCACCAACACTTGCAAATCATAACATTCCTCATGTTCATCCTCCACATGAGGTTCCTCCACCATACCCAATGCATTTCCTTCCATGCAAGATTAAAGGTGTGGAAAATTCAACTCATTTTGAAGTTGATAGATCTGCAACTTTGACACTTGAAGATCCTTCTGGGTGCTATCCAAAGAAACATATGCAGCCTCCAATTCGCTACCAAGCCTTTCTGCTTCATCTTCCTCTTCTGAGTGCATGATGGTATATTTTTGTCACCTCAAGAAGATGATTCCCATATGAGAAACATTTCTTGTAGCTTTCCTCATCTTGGTTACTAATTCTTTGAGAGTTTTGAAATCTCCCAATAAAGATTCTCCTTCCAATCCTTCTTTTGAAGCTCTCCAACAACATCTTGACATCAAGGCATTGGCATCAATAAAAATTTCCTTGGCTACTATGAGCTTCTCTTCACCCTCCTTTAGTGATCCACCCAAATGTTGTGGCTCACAAAGAGGATCCTTCACAATATGGCCTTCTTCCAAGGTATGAAACCTAGGGATCTCCTCTTCATCCTTCCCATGCATATGACTTGGACAAGCATGCTCTTCTTCTTAAAGGTCCACTGAAAGAACCAAATTTGATATATATGATTCATTCACTTCAAAACTCTCATGTGGATGAGAAGATTCTATCATTTCAGCCTCATCATCATCGTCATCATCATCATCTTCTTCTTCTTCTTCATCTTCTTCTTCTTTTCTTTGAGAGGTGGACTTTCCATCGCCTTCTTCACAAAATTTCTTTGAGTCTTTCTTTGTAGAAAAACCAAGGAA
Organism: Pseudotsuga menziesii; assembly: GCA_001517045.1. NCBI lineage: Eukaryota > Viridiplantae > Streptophyta > Pinopsida > Pinales > Pinaceae > Pseudotsuga > Pseudotsuga menziesii. Next base: position 1,415,063 of record LPNX011000646.1, on the reverse strand, counting down.
CATTCTTTCTATGCATGATAGGGTCTCTATCATCTACTAAAAAGAATTCTCAAAGTCCTTGACATCCATGCTAGATGTTTCACTGTCTCTTTGGATATTTCCTTCAAGGATTATGGTCCACTGGTGTAGAGGATCATGCTCTGATACCACTGAAGTATCCTCGATCTAAAAATAATATATACTAACTCAAACTCTTGGGAAGGAAGTGAAGAATTTGAGACGATGTGCAATTCCTATATTTTGCAAGCCAAATATAACCTATTTCCAAATGGATTCAAATTGTTGATTGAGTTGTCATTGATGCCAACATGGGACTTGCAATGGACCCTCAGGTTTTCGTTGATGCCACCAAGGTCGCCTATAGTGGACAAGCTTGATGAACATGTATGATTTTATCATGTACATTTGCACAGGTTTGGAATGGGGTTTGATCGCCCTTTACCCACACACAAGGACCAGCTGGATGATAGCTTGATGGTTGATTGATTGGACATACACACACATGTGGTAGCATGCGATTTGGATACCATTCACTTATGGTGTTTTCCTTGTATCACACGGTGGTATAAATGACCAATTATGTGGTCATTTGTTGAAGAGTTCATGATTGGATAGGGTCATGAATCCCACATACTTGGTATGTTCCACTTGATATTCATGGATGCCACTAGTTCCAGTTGATGAAGACCATGATGCCCATGTATCTTGTTGGATTTCTATCATGCTTCCCTTCAACCCATGTTCAGTTCCTTCTACTTAGCGTAACAAATCCCAAGATATCGACCTGACAGAGAAAGGCTCAATCAGCAGAACCTACGATGCAAATGTAGTCTCACCCGAGATATCTTTCCATGGATAACTTCTAGAACTGGGTTTCCATAGTTGAGTGAGTGATTTTTGGCCCCTTGGTTTTTTACCAAGGAGCTCGACCAAATCCCATGGGTGGATTACTTCTGCTTACAAAGAACAGTTAGATCGCTACACAACTCTTCCTTCACAAGTAATATAACAACAACCCCGATGCAACATAATTGTATTCCACTTATAGCAGTGTGACTGACATGCATATATTCATTCATAAGAAAATATAAGCATTCATTCAAAGCAACATCTATACAGGTGAATCAAACACATTCACACATATACACAGAATATAACGTGGAAACCCATCCAGGAAAAACCACAAAGGTGCTCTTCATCTAGAATGAAAAATGTATGCACATTTTGTCTACGCACTAAGCTGCAGACTTTTGTTCTAGCCATTATGCCCTGTTGTCCTTTTCCAGTCGTTGTATCGTTGCACACCTTATGGTATTGTTATTATGTCACAAATTCCCTTGTCGCATTCCTTCCTTCTATTGTGCATCCTCATGTTGTCGTGGCTTTCGTAGTTTCCTCTTGAACTGCTTCTTTCCTTAACTCCTTCTTTCTCTTCTTTTGTCGCACATCATTTTCCTTATTTTCCTTCATCTACTCTTCATTTCTTCTATCGTTGACTCTGTCGCAACTCCTTCCTCCTCTTTCTATCACGTTTTTTCATACTTAAGAAGAATTCTAAGTGAATTATGATTTCCTTTCCCTAGGCCCAACAAGCCCCCAACACTCACCTATGGCTGGTCTCGATCCACGCAACTATTATTCCTCCATTTGTGCACTTATGTCAGCTTTACTATGAAAATTTTCCAAGATTTTCACTACTTTCTCTGCCTCCAGCCACACTTCTTCCTCTGTCTTCTTCATTTTCTCCACAAGGTCGAAACTGACATGTTATGATGTTACCTTCTCTACTGAGGGAGTTTATTCTTGCACCTTCTTATGTACATGTTGAAGAATACTTGTAATTATTTTAGCTTCGACTTGCATCTCTTCAACCTTATCTACTCGTTGTTGTTGTTGTGTGTGCAACACTATGAGTTATTGCTGTAATTTTTTTATCTATGTTTCCTTAGCCATTTTTCCTACTAAGGGAATTTTTTTCATTTCGCTCTTCATGTGGTTTACCCTTTCTTCAACTATGCTCAGCTCTACTGTGAATTTTTCTAACTCTGCATCATCTATGAAAGCTACCCAAGCCTAAGATACTTGGTCGACAACTTTAACACATACTGCTTCTGCTTCTTCTATCTTATTCGCAGCTTCCATTGTCCCTTTCCCTCTTTCTTCTATGTTCTTTTGAGCTTCTGCTTCTACTTTGGTTCTTTTTTCTATCGGATAAAGTTACTATTTCATAGCAGTAGGAAAGACGATATGGGAAAGCTCATCAACATCACTAATTCTCCTTATCTTCATCTCTAGCTTTGGCTACCAACTCATCCCAGTTTTTTCCTTCTCCCTCTTAATAATCTTCCTCTTCATCATCATTGGATGAGTATGCAACATTGGTATAAACCTTAGAGCTCGCAACATTCAGCAAGGTAATTCAGTGTCTAGGCATTTTCTTTAATCTACTGCTCGTAAATTCTACCATCTCATTGATGTCTTACCTTACTTTATTGGAATATACCAGGGTGAAAATGCGAAGTTGGGTAACACTTCCGTGAGAATCGGGTGCCCGAGCAACATAGCAGAAGTTATTCGGCCGAATAACTATATTTATTTGGCCGAATAACGTTTTTATTCGGCCGAATAACGTTTTTATTTGGTCGAATAACTATAGTTATTCGGCCGAATAATTTTTAATGGTGAACTGTCTAAATTGACGGAGACATCGAAATATGTGCAAATGCATAGTCGGTTGGTAATTTTGACTGGTGGTTCTATGTTTATTCGACCGAATAATTATTCGGCTGAATAATTATTTGGTGGAACAAGTATTCGGCTGAATAATAATTCGATTGAACAATTATTCGACCGAACAATTTTTCGGCCGAAAACCTATTTGGCCGAATAATTTTGCTGCATAAAAGGTCAGTTGCGGCCCATATTTGGCATTTTTCGCTTATCTCCCTACCTGTCTCTGCTTGTCCCCACCTGTCTCCGCTTGTTTTCTGCTTGTTATAGTCATCGCATGTCCTCCATGGAGTTCTATCCCGCCCCGCCTTTCGTCGTTGCTTGTCCACCATGGAGATACGCTCTCCTTTTGTTGTCGCCTGTCCACCTTTTGTCATCACCTATCCGCCATGTAGATCTGCCCTGCCCCGCCTTTCATCGTCACTCGCCGCTGTGGAGATCTGCCTTGCCTTTCGTTGTCGCATGTCTGCCTTTCATCATCACCTGTCCTCCGTGGAGATCCACCCCACCCCGCCTTTCATCGTCGCATGTATGCCATGGAGATCCACACCGCCTTTCATGGTCGTCTGTCCGTCGTGGAGATCTACACCGCATTTCATCGTTGCCTTTCCACCGTGGAGATCCACCCGCGTCTCGACGTGGAGGCCTGACAGCATCCCGACGTGAAGGTACCTTTTTTTCAATTTTGTATGTTTTTTCCATACAAGTACATATTTTGTTCTTTGGATTGTAGGTTTAAAAACATTCCTTTAGCTTTAATTTAGCAATACTTCAATTGCCATGACTAAAGATTTGTTGTTAGTTTGATCTTTCTTTTATGAATTCAGTAGCGCATATCTGTTTTTTCTAGAATACTTTCTATATTAGTTTATTTTTGGTTCATTCAGTTCGATTCTATATTATATTCTAGGTTAGTTTTAAATTTATAGTGAGTTTAGTTTTTCCGTCTGAATTACAAACACCAAATCCTTATTTCATTTGGGTTTCGTTTTGTGGTCATTTTGTGGTCTTGGTTTCTGTAAATGGCTAGTTTTCTGGTGTCTTAATAAAGAGTAGAATGTAAAGAATGTCATCAATAGTTAGTTGGGTGTCTAGTTGGTTTTTTCAGCTCATGTCAAGACTTCGAAACACAGAAACACACCAAACCACAATAAGCAAAAAGCGCCACACCTCGCAAGTAGTACGCCATTCACATAGTTGAGAATATAATTAGTCCATAAACCAGTGGAAGGCAGAGCCTAACTTAACATGGCTGTCGGATACAAGTAAAAAATCGAAACATCAGACGGGCTAGCCTATCGAATGGGCTCTACCTTTGCTCAGTAAAATGCTACTGCTGAGCAGTGGACTAGGATAGTAGGCTAAAAAGTCCCCTCATATATCATATTAACCCAAGATTTGGGGGAAGATCAAGTCCTTCTTCAATAATGCCGTAAAATAATTTAGTTTGTTCCTCTCTAAATTTAATAAAGTATTTTTTTCGTGATATTTCCATTTGTAATTTCCATGGTTAATAATTATGCTATGATATGCTGTAGTTTTTACCAGTATAAAAGTGTTTGAAAATCTATTCTACTTTATACAATAAGAATTCGTACATACTTCACATTTTGTAAATAAACATTGTTTATTTAGTAATTTGTAAATATCTAATACATTTTATATTTTGTAATTTGTTTATTTTTGTTTTGTAATATTTAATAAAATTTGTATGGTTTGTTTAATAAATTTTGTATAGTTCGTAACCTGTAAATATTTATGTACATTGTACTATATTTTGCATATATTTCATCAATGTTATATTCTGTAAAATATTTTATTTATTTCGTGAGATATAGTTCATGTGGACAGAGTTCTTGAACCATGTCCTCGTGGACAGTTTTGTTTGATGATGATATTTACAGGTATGTAGAAAAAATTTAATATTTTGAAAAAATAATTATTGTAAGTGGTTTACTTCATTCAATCACTTAATGAAAATATGTTGTATAGTCCAAGCTCTCATGGTGTGTAGAGCTTTTTGCTTTTGTGTTCATGGAAAAATATGATTTTTTTAAAGTAAAAAGGTACTAGTTTCAAATCGAGAACAATTTTGTATGATTCTATGGAATAATGAAAATATTTGTAGATATAATTTATGTTTAAATTATTAAAATATCAAATAAGTTATTAATTTAGGATTTAAATTAAGATTAAAGATCTTCATGAATTGATTCCTTAGCTATATTCATTTTAAGAACTATTAGCTAATATTAGGTATATCTAGGTCCTTATTAAAAACTTGGTTTTTTTAGTAGCTAGGTCTTTGAATTTGTGGAATTAACATGTAGAATTTGAATTTGTTATGAGTTGATATTTGTGAAAACTTGTAGATATCATATCAAATGGAAAGAGAGCAGTCTTCGAGACAAAAGCATAGGAGGTCATTACAATATTCGGGAATTGGTGTCCCAAATGATAATCAAAGGTTGTCGAATTCACCTCGAGATTCAAGCTTATTGTACAGTTCACATTCATCCGATCATCGACGAGGTGATAGTGGTAGAGGTGATTCCCCCTTATCCTCTGTGGGTGAACGTCGATCTCGACCTTCTGTCGGTATGAACATCAATCTTTTAATACATGTATAAATTGTATTTTTGTGTATACACGAATTTTGTACGTGTTTACACATAACTTTATTTGTATTTCAAGCAGAGCATGGTGCCGAAGCGACACGTAATTTTATAGAGAGGGAGGAAGATCGAGTACGAGATACAAGTGTGGATGCAGAGCAAGGTTCGCAAGAGGCTCGTCATCCTACATAGGGTGACAAAGGTCGAGCTAGGATGCAATATGTTCAACTAGCTGAGGGTTGTACACGGGTTATGACTTATCCATCTAATTTACCGGAGGAGCTTCCATGGGAAAGTGGTCTTCAATAAACGACCCTTGAAAGCTGCAGAGCTCACTTTGACAAGCTGCAACACGATCTTTCTAGTTTGGATCTTTCTCCAGAGAACAAACAAAGTATAGAGATGGTTTTGCATTCATTACAAAAATTCATTGAGGTATATGAGGATCTTGGACCAACAATAGATGGTTTTGTTGACTTGATGCAGAGAAGAAAGGCCCAAGTGATGGGTCCAGACAAGTGGGTTGTTGTGAAGGAGAGAGTGACCAGAGAACAAGCCAACTCAATGTTTAACTTCAAAGAGGTCCTAAAGTGTAAAGCATTGAAAGTGCAATATTTTAAGCACCCTGAACTTGCACATCATTTATATGATCAGTTCCTTGCATCCTATGGTCAGTTGTCATGGAACGATGAGGTTTCTAATTATTTTGCTAGGTTTTTTAAGCCGGTTTTTTTTTAAATACGAAGCTAGACTATACTGATATTCATTCTGAGTTTTATAGAGTTGGAAAGGGGAGGATATGCAATCTAAAAGGTGCTCTTAGATATCCCACTACTCTTCGACCTCCGCCTCAGATATCTTGTCCACCTAAGCTTGTGACTTACAAATAGGAGATGGAGCCCACATCACAAGTTGGGACAACTGCAAGGCATAATGTTTCCAAAGGTTTAACTTCGACATTTGTAGGAGTTGATGTTGGATTGAGTCGAGAGAGGGCTCAAGCCACTATTCGGCAAAATTTTGTTTACAAAACAAATGATGAGTTAGATCGTATGGGCATTGAAGATCTAAAGGCTTATGCCAAGGTTTGTCGTGATATAGCTTTGGATGCCATATCTAATGACACGTCAAGTATAGGAGAGGTTTGTGTACTTTCAATCTATTTACTTTATTTATTTATTGTGAATTGAACTTTTTGTTACATTATATCTATGTATGAAATTATGTTTTTTTGATGTATAGTAATAAATACATTACGTAAATGTTTATTGGTTGCAGTTTTCTCGAATGCTGAATGAACATAATTCTCAAGTCTCCACTAGTCAAAATGTTGCAAATGTAGAAGAGCATTTTGGAGAGATATATTTCTTACTTACATATTTATATTTATGTTTGAAAAATATTTTATCTTTTTTTTTTAATTTAACTATGTATCTTATTGTTAATTTGACTTATCCATGTAGGTTTCTTTAGAATCGAACTTTTTAGATGATTTTTCATCTATTGTGAGCTAATGATATTTTTTGTTTTGTTTCGGTTTTAAGTTAATTGCTTAAGCTTAGTTTTTTTTGCTTGCACTATGATTTATTTGTTAACAAAATTTAAATTTTAAGGGAAGAGAACATATTGAAATTGGCAGTGAAGATATAGGTTCTCTAATAGATGTGGATATTGGCACCGAGGTAATTTTGTTCATAATTGAACTGTTCTCTGATATATAAGTTTAAATCATTTTTGACATTCTTAAATTGCTTTTATATATGTTGCAGCTTGGTCTCTTTGATCTTTTCATGGAAAAGGGAAGACTCCACTGGAGGATAGTGGTGGAATTGTAAGTTTAATATTTTAATTTTTTGAATTTAGTTTAAAATAGTTTAAATATTTTGTAAGATTCATAAATTGATTTTATACATGTTGCAGCTTGGGTCTCTTCCATCTTTTAGAGGCAAAGGGAAGACTCCATTGGATGATAGAGCATTTGATTATATTTTTCACTATAAATGAATATATTTGAGTTTTACATTTATTAAATATATAAAAAGTAGTGGTCTATTCATTTAAAAAAATAATAATATAAAATTCAAAAGTTTCCTATCATTTATTATGTGTGCACAAGAATCTAAATATTTCATTAATATTTTTAGTCAATATCTCTTAACTCTACATTAACTCAATATAGTTGTCAACTACCATTAATGAGACGATTTAGGTTGACTTTCATTAGATTTTCATTAGATTTAATCTGACATGGCATATTTGTAGTGTGATGTGGTATTTTTTATTATTTTCCTTAGGAGGCCCATTTTAGATCCCAAATTTCCTCTAATGATGGTGTCCTTGGAGTTCATTTTTTGCACTAATTAGGGTTTTCGGCTACTTTGACCTAGTATTTGGTTACTAGCCTCTTTCCCAAGATGGTAAATCTTGAATAACAAAATTGAGTAGGGACGTTGACCTCGATCTCTAATTACACTAGGGTTGAAAAGACTAAGGTCATAACCCCTTCTCTTTCACTCTTTTTTGACAAAGTTCTCTTGTACAAAATTACAAAAATCCCCAAAAATATAATATAAAAAAACCCTAAAAATGATAATAAAAAAATCATATCTCGAAATATTAGCAATTTGGAATTATTTATGGATGGAAAAATGCACCCGATGAATTAATGGTACATTTTTTAAGGTGTTTTCACCCTGTGGTTGATTTACGTGATATCTTTATATTTGTGTTGACCATGGTTTTTTATTACTTATCCATTATTGGAGGTACAACAGGCATATTAAGTACTTTCACCAAGTTTGAAGGCATGAAAAGTGATTTCTAGGCCTATATTGACCCTTGGGACGTGGAAGTTCATTGGAAAATGTGTTGAGTGAGACCACACTCTATTTGAGGGCTCTTATAAGACTCATATACGATATGATATCATATTTTTAGAACTGTTTGAGGCCTCTCCTTCACCCTAATGCTCATCCCCCCTACCCTCCTATACAAGGTACACTTCATATGGTACGGAAGGCATTGTTGTCACTGTTTTTTATCAAGTTTTCTGAGACAAGTTCTTTGTTGCAATCCTATAACAATAGTAACAATTTGTTGTTATATTTCTTGTAAATCATGATAAATCTCTTTGACTTCTCCCTCTCTTTCAATGATATTTATACTTCATGTTTTGACTAAATTATTTTCATGCATAATGAACATTTCTCCAAATTGGTATATAACTTGTGTTATTGCAGGGTGCTTAAGACCTGTTGAATTCGCTACAAATGTTCCACCCAAATTATGTTGAATATGAGGCCGATGCCATCCATATATATGACCACAAAGGAGTTTTTTAATGATGACAATATCTCATCCATCATCCTCGTGAATGTTGTTGAGTATTAATCGAGCCAAAAGGTATGACCAACCACTCAAAAAATTCTTCTTTAGACTTGAAGGTTGTCTTCCATGCATCAGTTTTTTCTATGGGGACTTAGCGGTATCTTGACTTCATATAAATCTTGTTGAAGTACTCGACACCCTTAAGTTGATAAAAAAGATCATCAATCCGAGGGATCCAGTATTGATTCTTAACAATGATATTGTTTAGGGTTTTGTAATCAATGCAAAGTCCTTATGTCCCATCCTTCTTTTGCACCAACATAATTGGGCTCCCACAAAGTGAAGAGCTTGGTTGGTCCTTTTGGATGAGATCTTACATCTAACATTTTATTTCATCATTCTCCATAAGAGAGAATCTACATATTTTATCATGAGGTAAGGGATCACCAGGTATCAAATCAATGGAGTGTTTGACATGGTAGTGCAGAGGCACCCCCTTAGATGAGGCAAATGTATATTTGTATTCCTCCACAATCTTGTCCACTTGCTTTTCTTGTGTAGAGAGACATCACACCAAGGATGTGGCAATCTCATTGACCTTCCATCAACCTTCTAATCAAACCATGAAGAGAACAAATTTTTTAGTTTGACAGATTACCTTTCGACATTGCTTTGTTGAGATCAGGGAAACTACGGTATTCATAGCTACTTCAGGTACCTTGTAGAGTTGGCCTAACAAATTAAGAATGACACTATGAGGACTTGAGTCATAAACAACATGACATTTCTGCATATAGGGTTGTCCAAAAAGAACATCACAAACTTCAAGTGATACAACATTACATAGTACCTCATGTTTGAAGGGCTTGATGTTGTAAGATAGCCACATTGTCGACTGACATGGATGTCTCTCCCTTGGATCAACCAACCAATGGTGTATGGTTGGGGTTAAAGCGTCGCAGACAACTTTAGTCTCATGGTGACCTTCTCCAAGATCATTTTTTTCTAGCTACCATTGTCAATAATAAAATGTAGTGGAGTTTTGTACACCCACATATGTAAGTGCAAGAGTCATTCCCCTTCCTTTATCTCCTCTAGATATTTTGGTTGGATCTTTGCAGTTGTGATGGTGGTGCTAGATTCTTTGTCAATGATCCACTTTCTGTTATCTTACTCTGAATCATAGTTTGATCTAGAATCCAACTCTTCGGATTTCATCTCATCAAACATTGAGTGTTTCTAGTGACATTTATAGGTGTTGTGCCAAGGGATTTTATGCAACTAACACCAGTTTTCAGTGTCCTTCTTCGACTTCATGTTTCCCTTCTTTACTTGTGGTTTGTATAGGTTGTAATGAATTTAACTATCCTTGTTATGTCATTTTTTTTGTGAGTTAGAGCCACCTTAACCAGGCCTCTACTGCAGCTAATTTGTAAACCCAAACTCCCACTTATTCTTCTGCTTGAATTTTTGCTCAATTTTGGAAACATATCGATAAGAGACTCTAAGTGAGAAGATGTCAAATAAATTCATCTCCATTTGGATGTACCTGTGTAATCCACTACGGTACTTTAGGACCAAGTTTCATCCAGTGTCTCTGATACCTAACTTTGAGCGCAATGTAAAGAATATATTGGTAAATTCCAGCACCATCTGATATCTCTCTTAACACAAAGTTGTCCATCTCGTGTACTAGTCATCATAGTATTCGACGGGGTAGAACTCATAATGGTTGTAATAATTCATGGCTAAGGAAGGACTTAATAAGTGTCTCTTTCTCTCTTTCTTGGTTGATGTTGGTAAGATCTCTCCATTTTCTTGTTGGATGTTGCTTTTGCACCTTGGGCAAGGTAAATTATAGTTTTGTTATCAACATATTGTCAACTTTGTTTGAGGATACCTTCCTCTTAAAGGAGGTCTCCACAATGGGCCTTGGAGTTCATATTTTGCACTAATCAGGGTTCTCAACTACTTTGACTTAGTATTGGGTTACTACAATATTTCCCTAGTTGGTCAATCTTGAATAACCAAATTGAGTAGGGACGTTGACCTTGATTTCTAATTTCCCTAAGGTTGAAAATGCTACTAAGGTCATAACCCCTTCTCTTTCACTTTTTTTAAACAAGGTTCTCTTGTACATTTATTACAAAATCCAAAAAAATATAATATTGAAAAATCCCCAAAGAAATAAAAAATATATATATTTAAAAAAATATTAGTAATTTGGAAAATTTGTATGAATGGAAAAATGCACCCTAGTTAATTAATGGTATTTTTTTAGGTTGTTTTCATCCTGTGGTTAATTTGTGTGATATATTGATATTTGTATCGGTCAGGGTTTTGTATATTTCATATTCATTATTGGAGGTACAGTAGGTATATCAAGTACTTTTTTCAAGTTTGAAGGCTTGAAAAGTGGTTTCTATGCCTATATTGACCCCTGGGGGGTGGAAATTCATTGTAAAATTTGTGAGCGGGACCACACTCTATATGAGGGTTGTTATAAGACTCATTTTAGACCTAATATCATGTTTTTATAACTATTTTTAGGCCTATCCTTCACCCCATTACTCATACCCCTACCCTACTATACAAGTTACACTTGATATGGTAAGGATGACATTGTTGTGACTGATTTTTATCAAGTTTTATAAGATATATTCATTGTTGCAATCCTATAATACTGGTATAAATTTGATGTTATATTTTTTGTGAACCATGATAAATTTCTTTAACTTCTCCCTCTCTTTCAATGATAATTATACTTCATGTTTTGACTCCATAAGGCATTGATATTAGCGGAGAGGTTTCTTGGGAAATGTGTTTGTGTATTGTTTAAGTAATCACGAATATTGTTCATCAAGTTCTACGGACTCCCACTTGGTCTTAGGAGTTGACCTAAAGTGTTCAAGAAGCTAGGCTAAGGTGAAATTGGGATCTAGCTTCTCTCGTGCTTTCCACTCATCGCACTGTGATCGATGACTTTATCGTGGTTGCTATTTTGAGAGGTAACAAGGTCCACATGCACCCTATGTCAATCCACGATGTATTGTAAATACTAAAATCTCTCCATGCCTAATGAATATTTCTCCAAATTTGCATATAACTTGTGTTGTTACAAGGTGCTCAAGGCCTTCTAAATGTGCTACAAATGTTCCACCCAAGTTCTATTGAAGATGAGGACGCCATCCATATATATGATCACCACAAAGGAGTTTGTGAATGACCACAAGATATCATCCATCATCCTCGTGAATGTTGTTGGAGCATTAATCAAACCAAAGGCATGACCAAGCACTCAAAAAGGCCTTCTTTAGACTTGAAGGATGTCTTCCATGCATTTGTTTACTCGATGGGGACTTGGTGGTATCCTGACTTCATATCAATCTTATTGAAGAAATTGCACCCTTAATTTGATCAAGAATATCATAAATCAGAGGGATTGGGTAGAGATTCATGCCAATGATATTATTTAGGGTTTTGTAATCAATACAAATTCATCATGTCCCATCCTTCTTCTACACCAACACAATTGGGCTCCCACAAGGTGAAGAGTTTGCTGCTACTTTTGGATGAGCTTTTACATCTAACATTTTATTTCGTCATTCTCCATAAGGGACCATCTATATATTTGTCCATTATGTAAGGGAGTACTAGGTATCAAATCAAAGGATTGTTTGACCTGGTAGTGTAGAGGCACCCCTTTACGTGAGGCAAATCGATCTATGTATTATTCTACAATCTTGTGCACCTGGTTTTTTTGTGTAGAGACACATCATGCCTATTAGAATTTTAACGGATATACAAGATCTAAAAACATTTAACATCATAACATCATAACCATAAGCAAAGGATAACTGAAAGAAAGACAAGCGCAAAAACACAAAAGAACACAGAGATTTATCTTGGAAAACCCTCATGGGGAAGAGAACCCAACAAAAATTCCTCTATNTCACCTGTGTACAGTGTAAAATGCCAAGAACAAGAATAGCAGTTACTCTCTCTCTCTCTCTCTCTCTCTCTCTCTCTCTCTCTCTCTCTCTCTCTCGCAATGCTTGAGTGAAAGTGTGTAAGAATGAGAGAGGTTCCTCACTTATTTATATTCATCAGGTGAGTGACTAAATTTCCTTACTAGGTCAGCCAGGTTCTCTTATTAGGGTCGACCTACCTAGGAAGACTCAAAATACATTTATGAAATACTTTTGTGGGCATTATTGCCTCGACTTACAATAGAGGTTTTACCTCATGAGTTTTACATGACCAATTACATCAAGGACACTCTCGATGAAGGAATAACATCTTTGAAGGAGGAGTACAATAAAAGTACAAATAGAATATCTTCTGAAGTTACATTTCTTTAACACTCCCTCTTAGCTAGGAAGGTATTCTTCATTAGTAGCAACCACCGCCACAACTGTACATCTGACTGGTGAGTCTATATATGTCATAGGAAGTTTTGGAACAACATCATACATCATCATCATCAATATGGAACTATATCATCATCAACCTCATCATTAGTATGTGGATACTGAGACATCATCCACAACATCAGTATGTGAATACTGGATCATCTTCTACAACATCAGTATGTGAATACTAGATCATCTTCTGCAATATTAGTACGTCAATATTGATTCATCTTTTGCAACATCAGTGTGTGATTACTGAATCATTATCTACAAAATCAGTATGTGAATACTAGATCATCTTCTGCAACATCAATATGTGAGTACTGTATCATTTACTGCAATATCGGTATGTGAATACTGGATCATCTTCTGCAACATAAGTATGTGGATACTTAATCATCTTTTGTAACATAAGTATGTGGATACTGAATCATATTCTGCAACATCAGTATGTGGATATTGAATCATCATTACAACATCAGTATGTGAATACCGAATCATCTTCTACAACAACAGTATGTGAATACTTAATCATCTTTTGCAACATCAGTATGTGAATATTGAATCATCTTCTATGAGTACTAGATTATCTTTTGCAACATTAGTATGTGGTACTGAATCATCTTCTTCAACATCAGTATGTGGATACTAAATCATCTTCTGTGAGTAGGATCATCTTCTGTAACATCAATATGTGGATACTGAATCATCTTATTCCATATCAGTATGTGAATATTGAATCATCTACATCATCATCATAAGTATGGGAATATTGAAACTACATCATCATTATCAATAAGGAAATATTGAAACTATCTCATCACCATCAATATAGGAATACTGAAACTATCAATATAGAAATATTGAAACCAGCTTGTGCCCTTTGGTCATCTGGAGCAACATCATGGTGGGTTCTTTGGTAGATCCACCTGGGTGTTTGTCTGACTTACTAACCCTTTCCGGCCAACAAGCCTATTCAAATAGATGGATCTCCTTGGGGACCAAACAAGCCTTGTGTGGATTACTAACCCTTTCGGGCCAAACAAGCCTAACCAGACATACTAATCCCCCTAGGATCAATAGGCCTCATCTGACTTACTAACCCTTTCGGTCCAACAATCCTAGTCAGACATACCCTACCCTATACTGAGCTACCACACCACTGCAATAGAAAACCTTCTACCTATTCTTCACTCCCTCTTTCGAGGGAGTTCCTTTTAGACTACACCAAGATTGTCTCGAAAGTATTCAAACTTTACACAAGATAGAGGCTTAGTCAACACATCTGCCACTTGTTCCTCTGTAGGAACATACTTGAGATTTACAGCTCACTCATGCAACTTGTTCTTTATCATTCTTCTCTTGTACATCCGCAACTACATCATTCTTCTCTTGTACATATGCAGCTGCATCATTCTTCTCTTGTACATATGTAACTTCATCGTATATCCACAACTTCATCATTTCTTCTCTTGTTTATCTGCAACTTCATCGTACATCCACAACTTCATCGTTTTTCTCTTGTAGGTGATTGCATACAATCCTTCCTACAAGTCAAGTACAGTTGTATGATTAGAAACATTTCATAACATATTCATAATGAAAAATTATTATGCATAAAGATATATGTCATATAATCATGCAACTATTTCCACTAATACAACATTCATCCATCTCCTGTATACATATAGTAACTTTCTAGATGTCTTCCTTCTCTACTAAGATATTATGTCAGCAAAGAGGTTTTATTCTATATAAGTAGCATTGGAATGTTGTATATCACCATAATCCATTTACCCATCATATGCATATTTGTAGTAAATTGTTCACAAAATAAAATACTCTAACATGCATAATTCACTTCCTAAATATAGGAACATATATATGTACATAACTGAACAACTAGATATATAGGAAATGACAATCCAAATACTTATCTGTGTTTGTTTGGTGGACTCCATCTTGATCTCTATCTCCTTGCATGAGTTACATTAGTCTCTCACAACGTGCTCTACTTCATCGTCTAATTTTGAGGACCTGATCTTATCTTGCTCATGATTGGGAATACTAAGAAAGTCATCTTACACCACAAATCACATAGAACTATGTATTGGTGTTGAATCTGTGTGTCCTACAAATGCATCTCTTTTTATCCAATGTTGAAATGGATAAGAGTATGATCTTCATCTTCATTGGTATAATTATTATGGATCAAATTACATATTCCTCATCACTTAAGGAATATTCCCTTGCTTTCCTCTCAACTACAATATATTCATCCTTGGTTGCACTGAAAGCAACACTAGTCTTCAACATGATGGAGTGCTCTTTCTGTTTGTAGCATTGTCAACTCAATCGGAGTCATTGTACTCCTGCAGGAATATCCTCTAGTCTCTCGCATATATGAGGCCATATTCAGCTGTACCCATCAGGTACCACACCACGTGCTTTTCCACAACCATGTGAACACATCCTGGCTCCGCAAAGTAATTGTTTGGCCTCATGTTCACTAAGTACAACAACAAACCAATATTCTACCTATAGATTGTGACATCAACTATTTTTGAAGTAGGATCACATATTGACTTCAAGTTTGATTCCATTGGTGTATCAGAACATCTCAATCATTATCTCAACCATGCATTTTCCTTGGCTAAGGAAAATGATAATCATGTTAAGGTTATCAAACTTTGCGATCTACCGCATTCACTCCCTCGGAAGTGGAGCACCATCCTTCCTCTGGATCGTGTACTCTCTGTATCGAGACATTTGAGTGACAGGTAGCCTCCTCTGCTGCTAATCTTCTATGTATCCATCTATGTCACCTCTCAAGGTAATTAGATATCAAGGTCATTGGACATCAAGATCCTCCATCTCAAACTTTGTTGTAAGTTTCTATTGCACCCATCTATGAGCTTCTCGTCCTCTGGAGGCTTCTATATTCAACCTTGTAGTAAAGGTTGGGATCTCCGTTGCTCTAGTTTATCCTCAAGCTCCTCATGTAATTGTATGTGTTATCCCATGGGTGTTTAATGAGCTTGTACAAATCCTTCTGCACATAGGTGGTTTTCTATAGAGAGTCCCCAAATCCTAGAGGTTGCTCGATTTGTTCTTCTACTTCTATTACACCAACTTTTTAGTGCAATAATCATCACTGAAGAGGTGTTTATGGCCCTTAGAGCAATGTCTCGCCATGATTGACTCCCACTCTATGAGAGAAACCACAAACCTTGCTTACTATCTCTTGATACTTCCATATGTTGTATGTTTGATCTTGTAGATCTACTTGGAAGATGTTACAAAATTTCCTTTCAGACCTCCAGACATGATCGACTGGTACTTCTTGATCATATTATCTTTACATTCTTCCTTCTTGGGAAATTCTTTCAGAAGGTGTCCTTTGTCATCACAACTGAAACATTTGAGACATGAGAGGTCCTTCTTCTGAAATCCTTTTATGGTTGCAAGAATGTTCTTTATTATTGTTCGTGTTTTCTTCTTCATATGGGTTGTTAGGGCTTGATTGTCATATTCATCCATCTCTTCTTGTTTTTATATTAACCGAGTTTCTTTTTATGTGCATACCTCCACAAGTCAGCTTCCTTCTATAACAAATATATTAAAATATTACCATGAACTTGGGAGACCATTCAAGGTTGTAATCTCCACTTCTACTTCTTCGACATTGTCTCCAATGGATTCTAGTTGCTTCTTGATTTGAGAGATTCTTGTGAAGTAAAATTGAATGCTTTCTGAAATTCGCATCTTCACATCCTTGAGTTGAGTTCTCAAGATAATCTTCATGTTGATATTATTTCCTTTGTACAGGTTGGTCATTGTATCAAAAATATCCTTGGGAGTCTACAAGGATGATACATGTGAGATCCAATGGAGATGGAAATAATCCTCTTGTATTTGACTAAGTCCTTCTTGTGCTTTGTCTTCATCTCCCTCTGGATCTGTGGCTTCTTCTTTGACATAGTTCTCAAATTAATGCTTCTTCAAGTAGGAGAAGCACTCTATACTTCCATGCTCAGAAGTCCTAGGTTCCTTTAAGATTGTCCTTAATCTTGGTATTGTTTGTTAGCATGATAAAAATTATAACCTCAAATGGAAGTAGAGAGGATAGAACTTACCAATGAGATTGCTTCAACTTTTATGCTTACTTGAAAGCTTTTATGGAAGACTACTTATGGTGGACCTAGGTTTTGACAAATAAACCCTAACTTTTAAACTTCGGTAGCTTTCATATCTGATTCCATAGAAAGATGTGCTTCCTCAAGGCGAGCTAAGCAACATACTCATTTTCCCAAAATTGTGGACAAAACACCAAAATATCTGATGCCCTAGTTTTCCCCGATAGTAGTGTAAGGTAAAAAATTGAAAAACCACAAACTGAGAACCTTCTTGCATATATATATGCACCTTCCTATGGTGATTTTGATAGTCCTCCTTTTCAACTAATCGGTAGAGGGAAGTGCTCGGAACAGGAAGCCCTAGTTTTCTCCAATTTCTTGTGCAGAATTGTCTAATTTTGATTCTACTATATCTCTTAAATTCCTGCTCCTCAGGGTTTGAAACTTCGTCTTGGGATAGTCTTCTATGTATTCTTCCCAACCCCATAGGTTAGAGTAGAATTGGATTTACCAAGTGGAACTTATGTTAAGTTTCCCAAGGTGACCTGTTTGAGGATTGATTCAGTATAGCGAACTTGTATGGACTGCCACGTGTCATTGTTTCAACTTTGGGGTCTAAAACTTGTACCACAAAAACTAGATTTTGTTCCCTATCTACCACATTTTGCAAAATTTGATTTGGACCTTCCTATCCCGAGACATAACAATTCTCCCTAGGTCACATGTTTAAGGTTGAATTCTGGAAGATGTTGGAACCCTAATTTGGAGGAATCATATATCCTAAATTATAGTGAATATGAGGATGAAACTCACATACATGGTATATAAATATTTCATCTTCAGCCCATCCAAGTTTCATCTCCTGAGCCTTCGTCAAACTTGGGTTATAGTGAAAATTCCAAGATCACTAGATTTTGCCTTCTAGGGTTTTTCAAGCATGAAACCCTAATATCCAGTAGCTGTAGTTGTAGCAGTGTTTCGGCTGCACAAAGGATTCTTTTAGGGTGGCTCTGCTACCATGTTAGAATTTTAATGGTTATACAAGATCTAAAAACATTTAGCATCATAACATCATCACCATAAGCAAAGGTTCTATGAAAGAAAGACAAGCAAAACCACACAAAAGAACACATATATTTATCGTAGGAAACCCTCATGGGGAAGAAAACCCAACAAAACTTCCTCTATATATAATTCAACCAAGTATAGTGTAAAACCCCAAGAACAAGAATAGCTGTAACACCCCGGTTTTGACCCCATTTGCATTAAAGGTACATGATGTATATATTGTAATTAATCATGGTGAGGAGCTAAAGGCAAAAGCCCCACCATCGATTTGGTTGTGTTATGTTTCAGCAATTGGGATCATTGCCGATGGTACATCGTCCCATCCGACACCTTATAGTTCTGGCATCATGTAAACATGTAAAACTAATCAAAAACCTACAACTAGCTGCGACGCTGCAACGTTAATGAAAAGGGCATGATTTCCTAAGGTTAAGGGGGGGATTATCTAACTCGTGGGAGCCATTGGGGAAAAGCCAGGTGTCAGCCACTTAAGCCCCTATGTTAGTTGGGTAGTTAATGTTGGGTAGTGGTGGACAGCAAACTGCCCCCACGCACTCTCCACCAGCTGGTTCAGTCACGCGCACGAGCTGGGAGTGGTTTCCTCGCGTGCTACTTGGTATACCAACCGTTTTTGTTCTGTCCACTCTCCCCATTACCGAGCGTTCATTTTCCCTCACGTCGAGCTGAGTTAAAAGGATCCATGATCCATTGATTTGGGATTGGTTCTCCCTTCTCTCACGGATTTCTAGTCTGCGGATCGGTTCTTCCTCCGATCTTGGCAGAGAATCGTATTCCCTTTCTCCATTGTCGACTGTGAAAATGTGTCGTGGCTTCATTATTGAGGAAGGACCATTGTTTTCCAACAACCTGGATGTGTCTGGATTGTGTAATGTCATGTTACTTCATCGGGAACCGGGGTTGTTGTTCTTTCCCTGATTTTGTGGTTGTTGTTGTTTTCCCCACGTTGTTCACTTGTTGTGGTCTCATGTGCATTCTTGAGTTGTTGTAGGTTGTTGTTGAGTCGTTTTGGCCACTATAGGACCAAGAACGACTCAAGGATCGATTTTCCCCTGTCCTAGCTGTGAATAGCTTGGTTTTGCTGCATGCATGTAGTGGTTGGTATTCGGACTATGTGGAGTGGGAGTGAAGGCTAGGTATGCTTGAGAAACCTGGGTTTGGGAGCCACACAAAGAGAGTTAGATGGCTGACTTTCTTCTCCACAACTCCGGGAGAGCACTGGCAAGGAAAGTCAGGGCCTGAGGGACTGATTCCTAGTGTTGAGTGTGTGTGTGAGTGTCTTAGGAGTTAGCCTAGCCCTGGTGTAGGCGTCCTTAGCTCTTCCATGAGCTCACCAGCTTACAATTCAGATTTTCCTAGCTCCTTGATATCCTGATAAACCCTACTGTGTGGGATTGGCTGATTTTTGTACCTTGGATATGTGTAAGTCTGCTTAGTCCCTTATTCCTTGGGCAATCATGCCTAGATCATGGGTGGCAATGTTGTTGAGAGACTGATGAGCACGCTGGCCTATGGTTGGGTGGAACGTTGCAGCGATGTAGCTGGTTGCGGGATGACTTCTTTATAAGATGAGTATACTTGACCATTTCATCTCTGCATTTATATTTACTGTTAATGAATTATAATGAACATGTTGAATGCAAAATAAATGTATGTTTACTTCCGTTGTGTATGTGAATGATTATGTTTTAAGCATTTTATGTTCAAGCATTTTGGTTTTATGTATGTTCATGTTCATGGGGCTAGTTACCCGGAGGTTTTTGATAGTTTGGTAGCGTCCTCTTCGCCGGTCGGAGGGTTGGGGACGTTACAGAATGGTATCAGAGCTATGGTTACAACATGGGCCTGAATGGGCCATGAAAGGTCAGCTAGCAAAGGCAGGTTTCCTTCTGCCCAGCAGAAATCAACAGAAATCTGTGCATGAGAAGAGAATTTTGAAATTTTTCTCTAAGTATTGGGATCATCGAATCGTCGGAGGACTTAGTCCGAAGTCCCACCGATGCATTAGATCACCTAAGCAGAAGGTCGTCCGACGGGGACCACTGAATAAAAATCTCAGAAATTTTTCTAAGTATCTAAACTGTCGGCTGTCAGAAAAGTTTAGAGGATCACTCCTCCGATGCAGCGAAAGTTTTAGTCGAAAGGCCCTCCGATACGGGCCACCGGCAAACGTCGAAAGGTGTGAAAATTCGTCGGGAGCCATCAGCTAACAATCATTGAAACGTCGACGCATTTAGGCAGAAGGGTTTTCGATGGCGCCGGTGGAAGGAAGACGAGGAAAGCGCCGAAACGTCGGCAAGAATTAGCGGAAAGGACAGCCGACGAAGTGGCGGAGAGGAAACTTCCATCGGAACTCATCAGCGGAAGACCACTGAAACGGCGGTGAAAATTAGTTGATGGAGTCGCCACAGTGTCGACGGAAAATAGTAGATGGAATATCCGATGGAGCATCACGGGAAAATGACAAAGAGAAAGAAAGACTTTTTCAAAAAAAATTTAAGTGTTGGCCATCGGCGATTGATGAAGATCAATTGAAGGGATCGGTGACACTTAGTTGATGAGATCACCGAAATGGCGGCAGGAGACAGAGGATATGAGCCCGAAAATTTCAACGAAAATTAGATAGTGAAGGCGTCGATATCTCGGCAAAGAATAGAAGAAGTTTGAGAATATGAAGCGGCAGAAGGAAGAAGATGGAATCGCCGATGCGGTGGACAAGGAAAGAAAATTTTTTGGAAAGGAAATTTTCTAAAAATTTTGTCTAAGTACTGGAGATGTCGGCAAAAGATAGAAGATGACAGCGCCGATACGTCAGCGGGAATAGGTGATAAAGGTGTCGACACAGCGAAAGAATAAAGGAAGTTTTCACCAAAAATTCTTAAGTACGAAAATCATCGACGAAATTTAGTGGATTTGATCGGCGAAATTTAGAAGTTGAAAGTGCTGATACGTCGGTGGAGATCCCTTGAAGACCACCGAAATAGCGGAGAAAATTAGAGGATGAAGGCGCCGACGTGGACGAGAAAGAGGAAAATTTCTATAAAAAAAATTCGTCCAAGTGTCGAACCCATAGGCGATCGGCGGAAGTTAGTTGACGAAACCGTTGAAACGTCAGCTTACTTACTCAGATCCATCGACGAAATTTAGAGGATGGAGCCACCGATGCGGCGGCTAACGTCAGAAGAAAATAGTTGGTGGACCGCCGATGAATGACATCGAAAGAAATTAGATGATCGTGGGTCCGCCATTGTGACTTCCATGTGGACTAGCATCCCGATGGTTAGAGCTTTCAACTCCCAATCGTCGATGCCGTAGTAGCCAATGTATCCAATTGCTGATACGCAGTAGTCCTCGGCATCACCAATAAATGATAAAGGCTGGAAGTCGAGACAGCAGAGGATCCGATACGACGAAAAACTGTAGTTGTTGGATTGCCACTATTGCGGAAGACTATGGGACTAACCGTCCGATGAGCGAGTGGGTAGTTACTCCGATCGCCGATGCCGCAAGGGATAATAGTTCTGACCACTGACACACAACAGACCTTGGCCGCCGATAAGTGGTCTGGAAATCTTACATTGAAGAAATATAATCGAGGGAACCGCCAATACAGTGGAAACTTATAGCTGATAGGGCCGTCGATGAGCACCGGAGAATTTAGTTGTCTGGGTCGCCGAAGTGTCGGAAGACTAGTCCACTAAGGATCTGAAACGTCGAAAATTTAGTTGGAAAAAGGGAAAATTGGGTTTTTTCCAGTGGAATTTTTAGCGAATTTCAGCTAGTGTTTCAGCGAATTTCTCAGTGAATTTTCATGGGATTTTTCAGCAATTTCAGGGCAGAAAAGGAAGAAAATTCTAGGTGGCTGAAGCTAGCATTCCTGACCAAAATACAGTTGTGAATTTTGCCTAAATTTGGTGAAACTCATTATTTTAGAAGTGGTGTGGTTTTCACACCTGAGTTCAAAATGGAGCATGTGGATAGGCGTTGGAAAGCTTATCCAGTAGGGAACAAGGGAGAGTCACCAGAATTTCAATGTGGATCAACAAAGTGCTAGTGATTGCTTGAAAGAGAAAGGTGTTGCTGTCAATATGGACAATCCGGGAATTGCGTGCCTAGAGGTAGCAAGACCATGAATTCAAACCAACTGTTGTGTGGAAGAGGAGTTCCATGCAGGGATGAGGGACTTGAAAAGGGAAATCTCCTTAAACCCTGTCTTTCTAATTATGATTACAAGTTTTATACATGAAATGTATGAGGATATGCCTTGCATGCATAAGATATTACATGTTGGTAAGAATAGTGAGAATTATACATTTATAATGAGCCACTAATGATAATTATTGCATTGATGTTGGCATTAGTGGAAAAACCAACGAAAACATGGACATGGATGAATATGTTGTTGATACTGACGAATGTGACTAGCAACCCTATGGAGAAAGGGATAAAGCACAAGTCCAAAATCAAAAGTTGGTGAGCAAATTCTGCAATCTCCTGCAAAAGAACCAACCAAACTAGTAATGTCAAGGGTGTAAGTAGGACCCATGAAGGTAAGGGTTTAATTATGACAATTGCATGGAGTGGTAAAAGCAAGAGGTCTCATACCATGTGGGTATTTGAACTTTATACTGCATTCATATAGAAATGTGTCATGCATGTATTATGTTGTTATGAGCTTAGTAGCCCAAGGAAAGTAAGCACTGATGATCTTGATTATAGTCATGCATCCTATTTGAAGTAGTCATGGTTAGGCCATGCATGGTATGTTTGAATGCATAGTATCCCTGAATCAATGCAAGGTAGCATTGAGTGGATATGCATTAAAATATTTTATAAATCTTGTAGTTATACATTGAATGGATGCATATGAAGGGTGTGAGTAACTGATTACATAAGTATGGGTGCAATTGTTGTGCTGCATTGCATGAATGCATTGAGATAGTGCATGTGATATTATGAATAACTAATGGCTGAAATGATGAATTGATGACAATTCCGGAACCATTTCAAGAGCTGTTATGAATGCAGGATAGTAAGTGCATGAAGAGGGTAGTCATGATCAATTGGCTACCGGAAATGCTCTATGGAAGAGCAAGGTGGTACAAATGATACGCTTGTGAAGTAAGGAGTATCTAAACATTTCATTTAATTGCATAAATGATGTGACTGTACCCTGTAATTTAAAGTATGATAATGATTGCGTGAAGTAAATGAGTTTTGGTAATATTGATGTGATTAACAGCTGGAAATATTTGAATTTTATAAATTCTGAAAATGCTTCAGTGATGGTTGCAGCAATGAAAAGTTTATATGCATCCAGACTTACCAAGTGTTTGGCTAATTGAAGTTCAGGTTTCAGGTAGATTGTTTAGAGCATGGCAATGAGAGTAAGGCCATGACAAATGCCGGAATCTACCATTTGAAAGAGCCAAACCTTATGAGAAGAGTCTCATGGTTGTGAAAATAGTTTGTATGCATAATGGGTTGTTAAATTTGAATTTGTGAATTTCGGATTTGAGAAATTGCTGAAAACTACTAATCACTATTGGCTTGCATAAGATTGTGTCAGGAGGACGCATTGTAAGCAGGTATTCATGTTATGCTAGTAAGCATAAAATTATAATGGGCATAGTGGTGCTACTTACAAGAGACCCACAATTGAGGATCACCTCATTGCCAAGCAAATCAATTTCTGTAGTAGACAGAGTTGCAAATTCCTATTGAATTAAATTACTAATGTCATTGCTTGGTTATGGAACAATCAAATTTGGATTGTATTATCAGATAATGATTGACTATTTGGCTATTTGATGAATGTGCCAGGGGTACACACTACAGGAAGATCATGTGTGATGGCTTGCAGGAGCCAAACTTCATGGGAAGGCTTTCCCTTATCTTGGAAATGGGTTTCGGGTGAAACTCCATTGGACATTTTGGAAATGTCTTATCCGCACTACATGTTTGGTACGCAACATGAGTTGAATAGTCTAGATTATGTTGGTAAGACATGTGTGGATACGAAATGTAAAAAGGAGTTGGGATGGCAAACTGAGGGACTGTCAACTCAGAGAAGGGAGCCCCCATTCCTCCTTAACGAAGGAATACTGCCTCAGCAAATGGATAAGTGTTATGTGACCCTAGATAAGAATATGCATGTCAAATTATTAAAATTCCATATGCAAAACATGTTTTGATCTTATTTCCATTATGGCAGATTGCTTGAGTATGAATAGGGCCTACATGGCACACATCGGAAAGCGGTGCACACTTTCCCGATGTCGGATCATGAAAGGGTTTTCAATATTGATTACACCCTAGGGAGTGGACGCACTCTTGGTGTCTCAATACTTGATAGTCAATGATATGAAATATGATTACAGTTTTAGAGCAATAACGCTGATGAGTTTGCTTGTATTGCTTGTGTTGTTAGGTTAAACAGATGTAGTCTGGTGTTGTACACTAAATGGATAATAGCTTGGGCTCATCCTACCTTCTACTAAAGAGCAAAAAGAAGAGAGTGGTTTCTTGTGTGGTATGGGGTAGTGGAATTAGAGCTCACTGCTGGAAATGAAACCTGGACATGGTAATGATAAAGTTTCCTTCCCAGTCGGCATGAAGATGTACTGGGAGGAGATGTTGGGCTATCATATGCCTGGGGATCCATAGTAGATCCTGGACCTAGAAATGGTCATTTATTGTCGATATAAGTTCATGTGTTACTGTTGATGGCCTGATAAACCCAACTATGTTGGCTTGGCTGATTGGTTGTTGATATAAGTGCATTGTTGATATAAGTGTATTGTTGATATAAGTGCATAGTTGATATAAGTGTATTGTTGATATAAGTGCATGTGATTTGTTGACAGTCTGAAAAACCCAACTGTAGGTTGGCTTGACTGTGTAATTATTTGATGTTGTGGAAATTGTGGGAATGTTACAGTGTCGGCTTGACTACCTGTAATCTGATAAACCCAACTAATAGCTGGCTTGGTTGAGTAGCTTGATAAACCCAGTAGTGTATTGGCTTGATTGGCTATAGCCTGACAAACCCAATTGCATATTGGCTTGGCTGAACGGTCTGATAAACCCAACTATAAGTTTGCTTGACTGTGCTGGATATATATACAAAAGGATATTGTGAAGCAACCTGCGTGCTAACCTAACATCCAAGTCCATAGGCAATCCCAAGGCTTGCAAAGCGAAGCAGGATCCTGTGGACCCAAGAGGAAACGCACAATACAGATAAGTATTGGATTATTTTGCAATTTCTTGCTTATGAATATACATGTGTATATGATTTGGTTATGATATTCTAAGCTCTTGTTTAAGAGATAAAAACCATTGAGAATAAACTAAGCATGTGAATCTATTCAATGTTTGAATATAGGTATCGCTGGGAGCGAGGACTATGAGAGCATCCTAAGGGTGCATGTGGACATGTGACTGTCCTGAAGAGCTCAGAATGAGCAGTAATTAAAAAGGTGCTAGTGAGACTGTGAAGGTCCTAGCAACCAAGACAAACCATGTGGGGAGGCTCCATGGTTGAGAGGTCTGAAATAGATCGGAGACACTAAGTTTCATGACCAAGAGATATTGGCCCAGCATTCACAGTGAAGTGAAAGAGGTTGAGAGCATGAAAACCATAGTGGTGGTGTGGGTTCCAGGATGGAACAAAACAAAGAGGCAAAAACAAAAACTCTTGCTGCTCTTTCTTGCCTTTTTTATCATATATATATATATATATATATGCACTGTGAAAAGAAAATATTGTTGAATGCATGTATGACTGAAAATAGAATGTGTGTATTTGCTTAAAGTAAATTGTGAATGCTAGAATAGTTAATTCCCTGCCCAAGAATGGACATGAATGAGCATGTGTGCCTATTGGGAAGGCATAAAAAATATGAAAGTCTCCTTGATGAGACTTGGACTGTCATGCCAATTGGGCAATTAATTGACTGATTTTAATGCCTATATTATGCTTGGTCTGACAAAATTTCAATTATGCATTTCACAGGTGAGAAAAGTGAAATCCAGTGGTGCACATTGATCATGGTAGCCGACCAAAAGCTGTTGGATTTGGCTGGAAGTCTCCTTCAAACAATTTGCAAGACCCAAGAAAATCTTGGAGAGATGCTCAAGATATAGAAAAGTTCCTAGACTTGGAGACGAACCGAAAGCTGAGAACCAACAAAAGAAGCTCGTGGAAGCCGAGGGGCTTGGTCTTGAAAGTTCAAGTAAATAATTGAACGTGGGACAGATCTGCAAAATTTTGATGTGCAAATGGTATATGTATTCCTATGTATTGGAACACCGAGGACGGTGTTATTCCAAGTGGGATGGGATTGTAACACCCTGGTTTTGACCCCGTTTGCATTAAAGGTACATGATGTATATATTGTAATTAATCATGGTGAGGAGCTAAAGGCAAAAGCCCCACCATCAATTTGGTTGTGTTATGTTTCAGCAATTGGGATCATTGCTGATGGTACATCATGCCATCCGACACCTTATAGTTCTGGCATCATGTAAACATGCAAAACTAATAAAAAACCTACAACCAGCTGTGACGGTGCAACGTTAATGAAAAGGGCATGATTTCCTAAGGTTAAGGGGGGATTGTCTAATCCATGGGAGCCATTGGGGAAAATCCAGGTGTCAGCCACTTAAGCCCCTATGTTAGTTGGGCAGTTAATGCTGGGTAGTGGTGGGCAGCAGACTGCCCCCATGCACTCTCCACCAGCTGGTTTAGTCACGCGCACGGGCTAGGAGTGGTTTCCTCACGCGATGCTTGGTATACCAACCATTTTTGTTCTGTCCACTCTCCCCATCGTCGGTCATTCATTTTCCCTCACGCCGAGCTGAGTTAAAAGGATCCATGATCCATTGATTGGGGGTTGGTTCTTTCTTCTCTCATGGATTGTTGGTCTATGGATCGTTTCTTCCTCCGATCTTGGCAGAGAATCATTTTCCCTTTCTCCATTGCCGACTGTGAAAATGTGCCATGGCTTCATTGTTGAGCAAGGACCATTGTTTTCCAACGTTGCTAGTTGTGTCTGGACTGTGTAATGTCCTGTTACTTCATCGGGAAATGGGGCTATTGTTCTTTCCCTGATTTTGTGGTTACTGTTGTTTTCCCCACGTTGTTTACTTGCTATGGTCTCATGTGCGTTCTTGAGCTGCTGTAGGTTGTTGTTGAGTTGTTTTGGCCACAATAGGGCCAAGAACGACTCAGGGATCGATTTTCCCCTGTCCTAGCTGTGAATAGCTTGGTTTTGTTGCATGCATGCAATGGTTGGTCTTCAGACTGCGTGGAGTGGGATTGAAGCCTGGGTATGCTTGAGAAACCTGAGTTTGGGAGCCACACAGAGAGAGTTAGATGGTTGACTTTCTTCTCCACAACCCCAGGAGAGCACTGGCAAGGGAAGTCAGGGCCTGAGGGACTGTGAAGTAGAGAAGGGACTGATTCCTGGTGTCAGGTGTGTGTGGGTGTCTCAGGAGTCAGGCTAGCCCTGGTGTAGGTATCCTTAGCTCTTCCATGAGCTCACCAGCTTAGCATTCAGCTTCTCCCAGCTCCCTGATAGCCTGATAAACCCTACTGTGTGGGCTTCGCTGATTTGTGTACCTTGGCTATGTGTAAGCCTGCTTAGTCCCTTATTCATTGGGGAATCATGCCCAGCGCAGGGGTGGCAGTGTTGCTGAGAGATTGATGAGCACGTTGTCCTATGGTTGGGTGGAACGTTGTAGCGACGTAGCTGGTTGTGGGACGACTTCTTTATAAGATGAGTATTCTTGACCATTTCGTCTCTGCATTTATATTTACTGTTAATGAATTATAATGAACATGTTGAATAAAGAATGAATGTATGTTTGCTTCTGCTGTGTATGTGAATGATTATGTTTTAAGCATTTTATGTTCAAGCATTTTGGTTTTATGTATGGTCATGTTCATGGGGCTAGTTACCCGGAGGTTTTTGATAGTTTGGTAGCGTCCTCTTCGCCGGTC
>LPNX011000646.1:1349975-1386672 GCA_001517045.1 Pseudotsuga menziesii | reverse complement strand
CTCTCTCTCTCTCTCTCTCTCTCTCTCTCTCTCTCTCTCTCTCTCTCTCTCTCTCTCTCTCTCTCTCTCTCTCGCACAATGCTTGAGTGAAAGTGTGTGAGAATGAGAGAGATGCCTCACCTATTTATATTCACTATGTGAGTGACTTAATTTCCTAACTAGGCTGACCAAGTTCTCTTATTAGGGTTGACCTGCCTAGGAATACTCAAAATACCTTTATGAAATACTTTTGTGGGTACTATCGCCCCAACTTACAATGAAGGTTTTACCTCATGACATTTACATTACCAATTACATCAAGGACATCTTCAGATGGAGGAATAACATCTTCTAAGGAGGAATACAATAAATGTACAAATAGAATATTTTTTGAAGTTGCATTTCTTTAGCAACACTAAGGCTATGGCAGTCACATTGACCTTCCATAAACCTTCTATTCAATCTTTGAAGAGAACAAAAAATCATGTCTAAGATATTTACCTTACGACATTGCTTTGTTTAGATCAAGGAAACCGCAGTAGTAATAGATACTTCAGGTACCATGTAGAGTTGGCCTCCCAAAATAAGAATGAGACTATGGGGCTTAGACTCATAAACAACATGGTGTTTCCACTTGTAGGGTTGTCCTAAAAGAACATCACAAACTTCAAGTGGTACAACATCACATATTACCTCTTCTTTGAAGGGATTGATGTCATACGATAGTGACATTGTTGATTGGCGTGGATGTCTCACCCTTGGATCAACCAACATATGGTGTATGGTTGGGGGTGAAGCATTATCGACAACTTCAGTCTCGTGGACCTCAACCAAGAATAGGTATTTCTAGCTACCATTTCCAACATCCGCATTTGTGAGTGGAAGGGTCGCTCCCCTTCCTCTATCTCCTCTAGCTCTTTTGGTTGATCTTTGTAGTTGCGATGGTGGTGTTAGGTTCTGTGTCAGTGCTCCACTTTCCTTTATCTTGCTTCGAATCATAGTCTAATCCAAATTCCAACTCTTAGGATTTAATATTGGCCAATGGTGAGTGTTTCTAATGACATCTATCAATGTTATGCCAAGGGATTTTATGCAACTCACACCAATTTCCAATGTCCTTCTTTGACTTCATGTTTCCCTTGTGATGTCCCCAACCTAAAATCTAAGGCCAATAACATCTAGAAACCCGAGGGGAAGCCTGAATAAAAGTAATGCATAGTATAATAAATGTAACTAAGGCTAAGCAATCATGCCAAAGAGCCACTTAAGTAAACCATTCAACCTTTTAAAATGAAATGCATATCATTCCCTAATACACATGTTATGAAAGGTAAATGCGGACATGAAATGCAAACAAATATGAGCAAGTCATTAACATGATTCCAAACATGAAATAACATATCTACTACAACCATTTAAACTATAATAGAACCAAATTTCCAAGCCACCATAAACAATGTAAATAAACAAATCTACAGATTGCCACAATCAACCATATTAACATTGTTAAAAATCAAATCTATCAACTGCCACCTACAACCATATTAACATAAACAAAACCAAATATGAAGGATTCCATCTACAAACATATAAATTATGAATAGATTAGATCTCATGGATTCCACCTACAATCATGTAAATGACAACAAAAACATATTCGTGGGCACATATATATTAGAAAATGCAGTAAATAAATATTAAACAAAATACTCATCTTAATAAAAATAAACTAGATTCAACAGGATAACATTCCACCCAGCCATATACATGCCATGCTCATGCATCTTTCAACATGATAGTCACCCCTAATATGAGGCCATAAATCCACAGGAGAGGCACTCTCAAACCAAAATTTATGTTGTGCTCATCTCAACACCGGGAACACTGCCACACGAAAACAATTGTATCTTAGTTAAATGAAACCTTTTTCAATGCAACAAAAAGTTATTGGAACTGGTGTTATGAATGCAATGAAACAGGTCTCGCAACTCATAAATGCTTAGTAATATCGAAACCAAAACATATGGTTGTGCCCTTCTCAACATCGTAATAATACCATAGCTACATCTTTCACCACATCAACTTTCCCTTCCATCTACACTATCTAGCGAGTTGTGACACAAGACCTTAGGACATCGCCACCCTCACCCATAATTTATGAGTTGTCAATGGGAGAAGGAATCATGTTGTGTAAGCATAAATAAATCTTCAATCCCCATTACAGGGTCTTCAAACCTCATTGCAAGGCCTTCAATATTCCTGCAATACAATGCATATCCTACTTGAGAGCATGTATTTCCTAGACAAGAGAGCATCCTCTCCACTAGAGAGCTCAAAGAGAGAGTAAGAGTGAAACAGAGCAAATTTGAATCCTTCTATAGCCATTTGAATTCCCAAGAGAGTGACTCAAATTCCAAGAGAGGTAACTCAAATTCACTGGGAGTTACTCACTTCATGAGAGAGAGGGTACAATTAGAGATTCCCTTTTCCATAATAGCAAGAGATGAAACAAGAGGGGGGTTACACTTTTTCAATGAATGCAAGCTAAAAATAGCTAGTGAGAGCATAAGCGACATCATAAGAGGCTTGGAATAGCCAAGGAGGGGGCACTAGCTAAGAGGGTCCCACCAAACATCAAAGAGGGTGTAATAATACTTCCATAAATCAAAATAATTAAAAATAGGGTCCAACAAGTAACGTTAGGGAGAGAAACAACTCCTCGCCCCCAACAACTTCACATTTGGAATCCATGGCCCCCCATTCTTGTTAGTTGTACATGTTGAGCAAGTTATTTATTTAATAATACTAAAAATAATGTCCAAGTCCATAGTCTCGGGAACTTGTGCCACAATTACAAAACAAATAATAACATATGTCTGGGGCTTAACATTCGAGGTATTACATCCCCCTCCCATTTAAAACAATGCATCATCCTCAATGCATACTTATCATATACATGTCGGACTACAAAATTCCAAAAATGATGAGGATATGCCTCCCTCATAACATCTTTCAGCTCCTAAGTAGCATCTTCAAGACTTTAATGGGTCCATTGGACCTTTACCTACCCAATCTCTTGACTTTGTAGAAAGTTGACTTTTCTGTCCAATATGGAATTTCGTTGTACCGAAAAAACCCCTTCCGATTCCCTATATCACATTCCAATCAATCACATGATTAACATCAAGTATATACTTTCAACAAAGATACATGAAATACATTTTGCACTTTTATGCAAGTAGGCAATGCAAGCTCATATGCAACAAGACCTATCTTATATGAGATCTCAAAGGGTCCATAGTATCTAGCATCTAGCTTGAAATAGTTCCCCAAGTTAAAGGAGGAGCTATTCATAGGTCTAACTTTCAAAAAGACATGATCTCCAACTTTAAATTGTTTGTTAGTTCTATTATGATTTGCATAACTTTTCTATCTTTGGTTGCTTTCAAATTCTGCTTGATCTTAATCATTTGATCTTCCATGTCCTTAAGAAGTTAAGTTCCAATGATGATTTTGTATGTTGGGTTATCCCAACTGATATGAGTATTGCATTTTCTCCCATACAATGCCTCAAAAGAAATCGTCTTCAGAAATGCATGATATACATTATTATAGGAAAACTCTACAAAGTGCAAATAATCCTCCCACTTGATGGTTGATCCATCACATACAATCTCAACATATCCTTAATCACATCATTCGCTCTTTCTATCTAACCACATGTCTGAAGATGGTATGTTGTACTCATGTTCATATTTATGCCAAATCCTTCAAACAATCCTTTCCAAAAGTTAGAAGTAAACTTCTCATCTTTATCTAACACTATAGCTTTCGGAATTCCCTGCAGTTTGAAAACTTCTTTCGTATATATTTTTGCAATGCTAGTTGTCTTTACTGGAATAAAGTGTGCAACTTTAGTCAAATTATCCACCGCCACCATGATGGCATCATTCCGTAGTCTTGTCTTATAAAAATTTGTGATGAAATCTATCATCACTACAACCCGCTTCCATTCAAGTATTGGTAATGGTTGCAACAAACCAGTTGGATGTTGATGCTCCACTTTAACCTTTTGACATTCCATGCATCTGGATATGTACTCTGCAACATCATTCTTCATTCCTAGCCAATAGTACTGCCGCCTCACTACTGCTATTCTCTTCTGATAACCCGAATGCCTAGCATGAGGCACAATATGCATCTCTTTCAAAACCATCTTCCTTGTATCTCCATATTTTGGCATATAATCGATGTCCTCATGCATGAGGATTTCATTCTCTTCCAACCTATACTTATCAAACTTTGGTGGTACTTTCTTTGGTTGAAATCCATCTCTTGCCTACTAGTAATGTTAATTTGTAGCATTGGATTCAATTATCCTATCTTTCAAATTTGATATACCAATACAGATAGCTGCTACATACATCACATGTATCTTCCTATTGAGTGCATCAACTACCTTATTCGCCTTTCCTTTTATGTGCTTAATATCGAAGTCATACTTACATAGAAATTATATCGGCCTTCTCTATCTTGCATTCAAGGTAGGATTCTCAAACAAATACGTCAAACCATCATGATCATTCCTTAGTTCAAACTTCTTACCCATCGAGCAATGTCTCCACGTCTTCGAGGCATGAATGATGGCTGCAAGCTTTAGATCATGAGAGGCATAGTTATGTTCATTTCCTTTCAGATTTATGGATTCATAATTGATTACATGGCCATTCTAAGTAAACACTTCACCAATGTCATTCTTACATGCATTAGTGCATATTACAAAACTTTCATCGGGCTCTGCAATCTTCATAACTGGTGCATCGGTAAGCATTCCCTCGAGTCTCTAAAAACTATCTTCACACTTGGAAGTCCATTCAAACTTCACACCCTTCTTTTGTAAAGATGTAATGGGATGATCTAACTTGGAGAAACCTTATATGTATATTCGATAGTACCTTTCCAACCCCATAAAGATATTACTTCTAATACATTCTTTGGTGTCTGCCATTCCATTATAACTCTTATATTTTCAAGATCCACTGAGATGCCTTCTTCTGATATGATGTGCCCCAAGTAATGGATTCTAATATGATAGAATTAACACTTAGCTTGTCATACAACCAATGTTCTTTGAGTACTTGCATCGCCAATATTAAAGGTTCTTCATGTTCTTCTTCTGACTTGGAATATATAAGGATGTCATCAATAATACAATTACAAACTTATCCAAAAACTTTCTGAAAACTCCATTCACTAGACACATGAATGTTGTTAGTCCATTTGTCAATCCAAAATGTACATCTATAAACTCATAATGACCATACATGGTCTTAAATGTTGTCTTACTGATGTCTTCATTATTGATTCTGACTTGGTGATATCCCGATCTCATATCTATCATTGAGAATACTTTGGCTCCTCTCAGCTGATGAAATAAGTCATCAATCCCTGGCAAGGGATACTTCTTTTTTATTATTGCTTTGTTCAATTGTTTGTAATCTATACAGAGTCTTAGAGTTCCATATTTCTTCTTTACAAACAACACAAGAGCTCCCAAATGTGACACACTAGGTCTTATGTAACATTTCTTCAGTCACTCTTCTAATTGCATCTGCAACTCTTTCAATTTTGGAGTGCTCATTTTGTAAGGTGCTTTAAATGAAGGAACTACACCAAACACCAAATCAATAGTGAAATTGACCTCTCTCTCTCAGGTGGCATTCCTGGCAATTCTTGAAATACATTTGAAAATTATTGTAACATTGGGTAGTCTTGTAACTCTAGTTCTTTTGCTTCCTTTGGCTCCTCCACATGAGTTACATACAACTGGAAACCTTTTTCTGAAACACTTTCTCAACTACAAAGATGTGATATGTCTTAGAGATATGGGTCTAGGTATATCTCTCACTATCACTTGATTGCTTTCTCCATCCAAACAAGTATAAGTTTTGTTATGACATTTGAGTATGGCATGATGTGATACATTCCATGCCAATTGATACATCATATGAACCTAAATGTATGATGTTCAAGTTTGCAAAGGTTTTCATACCATTAATTTTAAAAGGACACTTTCTTACTACTTCTATGACCTTCCTCTTGGTACTTGTATCCAACTCCACTAGACATGTTGTCTCAAGCTTGTTTTTCTTCAAGTAACATCTCTCAACTATTTTAGATTCAATGTAACTATGGCTAGCACCATAATCAATCATAATACCTACAGGTACATTAAAAATATTACTTGCTACCTCAATCATCTGGGACTGATGATTACCTTGTCTACCATCCAGGGCTACATAGATTCTTGGAATACTTCTTTCAACAGTACCAATAGTTATGGATTCTTGAATGTTGTTAATGGTACTTCCTTATGTGGAAACTATCTGGCATAGTGATTCTCCTTACATATCCAACATTCAATAGGTGGTCTTGGATTTTTGTCTGAATGTTCTTCCCCTTTGGTTTTTCTTTGCTCTTGCTGATAGGAATTATTATTGTTTCTGAATGATGGAGGCTTGAATCCTTTCTTTCTCTATTATTGCTTGTCTCTAGTCTCATCTTTCCAGTCCTTCTAATATGGAGCTTTGTTTTTATTCTTATCATATAGATGCTTTTCCTTCCAAATGGAATCCTTAAGGGTATTTGGTTTGTCATACTAGATATTGTCTTTATAGGAATTCGGTAGACCACTGAGGAGCCTATGAATCTTCACCTTCTCATCCTTTATGAAATGTGTATACTTCAAGAGTTATAGGAATATTTTCTCATAATATTCCATGGTCATCCTACCCAACTTTAGTTCAAAGAACTCCTCCGTCTTCTTGTCATAATAGTGCTCTGAGAGATATTCTTTTTGGAAGTATTTCTTGAACTTTCTCCAAAAGACTCTATCTTCATAAATATCTTTTAGCTCGATTAGTTGATCCAACCAAATGGGTGCTTTACCTTGCAAATGGTAGATGTATACCCTTGCTTCCATGTTTGATGTGTACTGATGCAACTGGAATAACTTTCTATGTCCCAACAACCAAGCTTCAACATCTTCACCTTGCTTCGCTTCCCCATCAAAGGTTGGGGGTTTGATTATTCTTAGTTCTCCCATTAGTTCATTATGTGCAAACCTTCTCTTTCAAGGATCTTTCAAGGATTTTTTTTGAGCTGCATGATGAATACCTTTTTCTTATTCATTGTAGAGGGCATATGACGAGGTGAGTCTTGACGATGATTTATATCTTTCATAATCTCTTATTGGTACATGTCTTTTAGCATCCTGATTGTTTCTTGGAACTATTCTTTGGGTTCTTTGTAATTGTTTTAGATCATGCATGATTTGTTCTTGAATGTGAATGATCCTTTCATTATCTTCTTCAAACTTTCTTACTGAATCTTTCATACTTAAGAGTTCAATGCTTCTCTTATTTCCACTTGTCCTAGCTTCTCTTCTTCTAAACTCATATTTAGGCCTATATGGTATTTTTCCTTTGAAATCCATATCTAATCTCTGTAGATAACATTTGATCTCTGATCTCTTGCTGTTGTTCTTCACTATACACGTTGAGTCTTTGATCTTCATTGCTTCAATGGGGGTTTAAAACTGTATTTCAATAACCACAATGCATGCTCATTCATTAACTAACATAACCAGGGTTGTAATGTGTTTATTGTCAATAATTGTGATCAGAATACGTATCTATTTCACAATACATACATTATGATTCCAAATACATAACATAGAGTTACAAATCTATAGAAGGCCCAACGGTCGCAAAGTTTAATCCATTGCTCTGATACCACTCTGTGATGTCTCCAACCCCGAATCCAAGGCTAAGGACACTTGGAAACCTAAGGGGAAGGATGAATCAAGGTAATTC
The DNA here is from genome assembly GCA_001517045.1 of Pseudotsuga menziesii. Taxonomy (NCBI): domain Eukaryota; kingdom Viridiplantae; phylum Streptophyta; class Pinopsida; order Pinales; family Pinaceae; genus Pseudotsuga; species Pseudotsuga menziesii. The sequence goes on along the minus strand of LPNX011000646.1, from coordinate 1,378,819 downwards.
ATAACAAAATAAGAATAACTAAGGCTAGGCCAGCAGGCCAAAGAGCCACTAAAATAAAACATTCAACCTTTTAAAATGAAATGCACAAATACAAATGCAAATCATTCCCCAATACACACGCTATGCAAGGTAAATGCATGCATGAAATGCAACCAGATATGAGCAAGTCATTAATACGATTTAAAACATGAAATACAAGATCTACTACAACCATATAAACTTTAATATATTCATAACTACAAGCCACCATAAACAATGCAAATAAACAGATCTACATGCTGCCACAATCAACCATATAACAGTGTTAAAAATTAGATCTACTGATTGCCACCTATAGCCATATTAACATAAACAAAACTAGATATGAAGACTTCCATCTACAACCATATAAACAATAAATAGATTAGAACTCATGGCTACCTGTAACACCCCAAAATTCACAAAAAAATTAATTTTTTTCTATGTGACATTTAATGCTAGATCATAGCCAGAATGTTAGTTTAATAACTAACTTTAGTTTATTTAACATGTAGTTTACCATACAAGATATCAAGAGAAAACTTAGGAGTTAATTCTTTTTTTATTAAAAGTGACTAAAAGGCTACACAAAACTTTACCTACTAACTTGCAACTCACATGTTCCTAACCATATTCAACCTAGATTGATTTTTAGTTTTGAATAAAAGTTTAAGAGAGTTTAAGAGTTTCAAAATATTGAATTCAGATTATTGATTTGTTTGTGAGCATGTGTATGATTCTGATGGTTGTTTTCTTTCCTTACTGAAGGGTCTTGAGGTTAGCTCGAGGCTTACTTATTTTTTCTTAAAGCTAGCGCAGATCCGATGCTTGTACACGATTCACAAGTAAAACTTACTTCCAGGTTTACGATGTAAGAAATAAAACTCGAAAGACCAAACAAGTAAGGTAGAAAGATTCTTGAACTCTATTTAATGTATCTATTATCTAAGTGTAAGCATTCCTAGGCCTATAGCAGAGTTTACTCTACCTAGGTAGCAAAATGGAGTTGGTAATGATGATAATTTGTTCTAACAGATAAATTATGGCATATAGTCATCCAACATGTTTTTAGTTGAATGTAGTATTATGCGCCTAAAAACATTCTCCACATTTTATAACTATACACTTTGACGTGTTAACCTAGAACTTCCTAAACTTCCTAATGTTATCATTATTAATTTTTTGCACTAGAAACTCATTGCAAAAATAAACAAGCTAACCTAGTCATATATACTCGATGCATAACAAATAAACTAACCTAGGCATAACAATTATCATTGTTAAAATGGCAGTTTAAAACTAATCTATAAATATAACAATACTAACCTATGCATATCACCAATGCATAAAATATTAACTATAACCTAGCCAAGACTACACAATGCATATATAAAACTATAACCTACCTCGAAGCTCAGAAATACCAAAATATGATTTGTTTATTTCTTTTTACAAAGGTAATAGTATTATGTTTACCATTCAATGCAGGGTTATCGTGCAGATTTCAGAACTATATCAATACCGCAAGAATTTCGGTTGAAGTGGAATCCACGTGGTGGATTTTCGCTGGATGGAGGGTTTTGGCAATTAAACCCTAAGAAAAGGCTTTCAAAGCCTTACCCTAACAATCGTTGGGTTTCATTTGTTGTTTACTGTTGGAAAGCGAGCGTGTGCCGACAGGATCTCGGCTTCCTCAAATCTCTGTAACGAAGGTCACCTTTTTCCTTGATCGCGGCGTTAACGGGTTGTAAACTTGGGTTCTCATCCACTATTGTTTCTTCGAGCTCAGCTGAAGAGTTAGCAGGTTTTAAGGTTGGGGTCTTATCCATTATTGTTTCTCTGACCTTGGTCGTGGCGTTAGCAGGCTTGAATCTCTGGTTCAACGCCTTAACGGTGAGCTCAACATTAAGACTATGGTTACTCTTACTAATCGTGGCATTAGAAGGCTTTGAAGCTCTGTTTTTTACCCATTCTCGCGTTCTTCAAGCTTGGCCGAGGCGTTAACAGTCTTAAAGCTCATCTAGTGAGTCATATCGACTTCCCAAGCAATTTAATTTTCTTTTAAATGTGCCTAAAATATTTATTAAACAGTTCTAATTGGTTACTTGTTTGTTGGTAGGTGATGCAACACAGTCGCAGGTTTGAAGGCAAAGAGTTGAAACTGAAGGGTGTGAACGATAAGGGTTCGGGCAAGCCTCGGCCCCAACCCTGAGGTGCCCTTTGTCGTTGGTGTGTTTGCGGTGATACCACCGGTTCCTGTAGAAGCTTTTTGTTTTGTTTGGTTTAGTTATGGAGGCCGTGAGGCTATCCTTGGTGATAACCCTTAGGGTTTCACAATGGGCTACGACTCTTCTAATGTCGATTTAGGGAAAGAAATATTACTATTCCAGGATTTTAAATTTGTTTGTTAATATTGTAATTACTTTGTTTGAAATCTTACTCGTCCTAAATGCTCGGCCACTATGACTCTTTCGTGGATACGAATATGTTAATGCATTTTGGTTTTTAAGAGTTGAACCAAATGGTAACTGTGTTGGTTAAGAATTTTGATAAATTGAAGATTGTGTTATAATTCCTTTTGTTTTTTAAGGCAGAGCTTACAACTGTAGTGTAAATGTCTAGTTAGCAATTGTTTGAAATTCTAATTATGCCAACGATACTGTAAGGATGAACCTAGGGTTTGGTTTTTATTAAACAGTATTGAGGTTTAAATTAGTTGATTATCTTCTAATTTTAAATATTTGTATAATAATTAGGTTATCTACAGATATTCGATTTGTTTGGTCTAAACAATACTTAAACAGTAAAAGTCTTCTTTTTAATTTGAAGATCTGGAAACTTATCATATTTCATAGTAGGTTCTATAGATGGTTATGAATGGTTATAATAATGAGTAGGGTTTAGGAAGAGCAATTTATAAAAATAAAAAATAATATTAATGTTATACTGCATATTTACAGTTTTGGTTTCCTAAGTACTTAAGGTACTATAATACAATAGATGTTATAATCTTAACCATTTTCATTTTATGGACCGTTCATCCTGCACTTACTGTGTTAGATGTTTAAAAGAAACAGTCAGAGGGAGGTTAAACTGTGCATTATTTACTATAATATATATCTGGAATACTTGTTTATAATTTAAGTATTAAAAAGAGTGGGTTTTCTTTACTGATTGTAAATAAATAGACTGTAATATAGTAAATGTTAATGTTCTATAATTCACATATATTAATGACTGTGTGATCTAAGCTTGTTGTAATAGACTCTCTATAATATTCCTAGAGGTTTTTGTATAAAAAGTTAAGTCCTAGAATGGATGATACTGCTGGTAATCTTATCAGAAGAAAGATTGTTGATTTATTTCAATGGAAACTCTACAATTCAATATTAGTTCAGATTCATTTCATCCATGTATAATCATTCCTATCTACAACTAAAGAATCCTTATGAACTAGAGTACTTCATCGTAAGATGAGTGGAAAAATGCATAAAGGAAATTTTACTAATTAACCAATCATTTCTAATTTTAGGCTCACCTATTCTGTTAAACATATATAAGTAAACTTTCCCGATTAAAATGAAGACTTAAACAGTCTATTTGTAGATGCAAAGTATCTAGGTAATAATAGTAAAACTAATCATAACTACTTTCATTCCAGTAATTTGCTTGCATAAAGATAAATAAGATAACACAATGGAACCTGATAATTTGGAGAAGAGACAAACAACCCAAGGATCCCGTTCCACCCAACATTTTCCTGATGATAGCTCAAATGCTTGTCTTAGGACCCTCGATCCTGTCCACTGATCCACCAGGATGAAAGCACTGTGTGAAGAAATGGGATTACATACCCTTGCAACTCAACATAAATACTTTACAGCAGTACTTTTGTCCTCAGCAGTAAAGAACTCAACTATCAAGTTGCACTAGTTCTGAAAGCAGTCTTAACACTCAAACCACTTCTAACTTTCCCCTCATCGAATCTCTTGTCCTCCTTCTCAACTTCGGAAATTTCACAAGGTAAAGAAATGAATAGCCTCCTGTTGAATTCGATGGATAATTATATGCATGCCTAGGTCTTTTTGGTCGGTTTTTTAATTAATGAGCCACCTGCTCTGTTTCACTTTCTTGTGGAACATGACCACAAAATTAAGGAAGTTGCCCCCTGCAACAGCTAGAAGTGATTGAGGATGCTACCATATGTCAGTTTGCTCTCACCCCAGTCTATTTCTCCTAGTGGGTCAGTAGACACTCATTTAAAAGCCTCCTTACGCTATTTGTCTCATTTTTATTTGTTAATTAATTAAATATTCAACATAATTAATTACAGTCATCTTTGACCCCACATGGTCAATAGTCATAAACTTTACAATAAAAGTAAAATATAATGTTTTCTTAAACATAAAATGTTATTGAAATTGGGGTACATGACATACACCCCCCCTTAAGTCCAACATCGTACTCGATGTTGTTTTATTCATCGTCCTCAGAGTTTCCTTGGAACAGAATTGGATATGTTGCTCGCATATGACTCTCCAATTCCGAGGTTGCTTCTTTTGGACTAAGGTGCTTCCATTGCACCTTCACCTGTCCAATGGTGTGATTCTGAAGCAAGATCTCCCTCTTGTCGAGGATACAATCAGGTTCCACCAGAAAATTTCCTTCGGGCTCCACCTGCACATCATTCCAGTTTATCACATGAGTAGCATCATGTACATATCTTTTTAAAACATAAATATGAAAAACATTATGAACTTTAAGATTCATTGGTAAGGCCAATTGGTATGCCACCGGTCCAACTCTGAACAATATTTCAAAAGGCCCACAGTACCTGGGTGCTAGCTTAGCACGAATCCCTAATTTTAAGGAACTATTTTTAGGTTTTACCTTAATGAAAACATGTTTGCCCACCTGGAACTCTTTCTGAGTTTATTTAAGATCCATTTGACTCTTCTATCTATCTTATGCAACCTTTAAATTACCTTGCACATGCTTCACAGTTAATTCCATTTCCTTTAATAACTCAGGTCCTAATATTAACCTGCCAACAGGGTTACTCCATGAGATGGGAGTATTGCATTTTCTACCATACAGAATTTCAAATGGGCTGAATTTTGTTGAAGCTTGGTAGCGGTTGTTGTATGCAAACTCAACCAAGTGTAAGTAGTCCTCCCATTTACTTCGCTATTCTGTTACGTACATCCTTAACATATCTTCCAAAATTGGATATACCCTTTCGATCTGCCCATCTGTTGGCAGATGAAAAGATGTACTGAAATTGAAAGTAGTATATAGACCTTTAAATACAGATTTCCAGAAGTTTCCTGTAAATTTAGAGTCTCTGTCAGAAATTATAACTTTTGGAATTCCATGCAAACGAAAAAATTGTTTCATAAATATTTTAGCAATATTAGCAGCCTTATGAGTGGTATTTACTGGTATAAAATGGGCTGCCTTACTGAGTTGTCAACAACTATCATTATAGAATCATTCTAATTTTGATTTCTATGCAAACCTATAATGAAATCAATGTTGATTATTTCCCATTTCTAGCTAGGAATTGGTAATGGATGTAATAAACCGGCTTGATGCTGATGTTTAGTCTTAACATGTTGACATTCAAAACATATAGCAATATATTATGCCAACTCATTCTTCATATTCGGCTAAAAATAATCTTTCCGTAACATATTTATTGTCTTTTGATAGCTAGGGTGTCCTGAATAAGGGCATTTATGTATTTCATTTAAAATTAGCAACTTAACTTTAGGTACGTTAGGTATATACAGTCTATTTTTATACAATATTAACCCCTTTTCATTTAGACTATAACATGTATTTAAACTTTTAGTTACATTTTCTGCCACTTTAGCTTGCAATTTTTGGTAATTTTCATCCAATTTTACTTCTTCTTCAAGCTGATCTTCTAAATCTGTTTTGCAAGTACTGATTGATGCCATAAAATTTAATCTTACATTTCTGCTCAAGGCATCAGCTACTTTATTTTCCTTCCCCTTGATATGTTGGATCTCGAAATCATATTCGCTAAAGAAAGCTAGCCACCTAGCTTGCCTTGCGTTTAAATTTGGTTGATCCAATAGATACTTTAAACCCTTATTATCCGTCATTAAATTAAATTTTCTTCCAGTCAAGTGACGGCGCCACATCTTTAATGCATGTATCATGGTAGCCAATTCTATATCGTAAGTAACGTAATTTTTCTTGTGAATTTTAAGTTTCCTGGACTCGTTTGCTATTACATGTCCTTCTTGAGTTAAGACCCCACCAAGGCCATCGTTGCATGCATCAATGCATACAACAAAATCCTTGTTAGGATCCGCAATTCTTAAAATGGGTGCAATGAGTAACAATTCTTTTAATTTCTTAAAAATCTCTTCACATTTTTTATCCCATACAAATTTCTTCCCTTTCTTCTGTAGAGAAGTTATGTGATTTGCGATACTTGAAAATCCCTCAATGAACCTTCGATAATACCCGGTGATCCCCATAAATGGCCATACATTAGTCACATCTTTTGGGACCGACCATTCGTTCATTGCTTTTATATATCTCGATCAACCAAGATCCCATCTTTAGTTATTACATGACCCAAGTATTGTATTTTATCTTTGAAGAAGTCGCATTTATTGAACTTGGCATACAACTAATTTTCCCTTAATACTTGTAAAATGATTTTTAAATGTTCTCCGTGCTCTTCTTTAGTCTTAGAATAGATTAGAATATCATCAATAAATACTACTACAAACTTATCTAGATATTTATGTAATATGTTGTTCATTAAACACATAAAGACTGTCGGGGCATTAGTTAGCCCAAATGGCATTACAACAAACTCATAGTGACCATATCGGGTCCTAAAAGTCATCTTGAAAATATCTTCATCCTTAATCCGAACTTGATGATAACCGGATCTTAAGTCAATTTTTGGAAATATTGTTGCTTCGTGTAACTTATCGAACAGATCATCTATGCGGAGCAATAGGTATCTATTTTTAATTGTCATCTTATTAAGCTAACGATAGTCAATGCATAAGCGCAGAGTATCGTCCTTCTTTTTAACAAAGATGATCGGTGCTCCCCAAGGAGACACACTTGGTCTTATATGCTTCTTATCTATCAGTTCTTTTAATTGTGATTTTAGCTCATTAAGCTCCAGGATGTTCATCCGATAAGAAGATTTTGAGTTAGGCACCACACCGGGTACCAGATCAATTGTGAAGTCCAACTCCCTTTTCGGAGGGAATCCCAGAATTTCCTTCGGAAATACATCTGAATAACCTCTCAGAATTGGTATATCTTCTAATTTTAGTTTGTCTTCTTTATTAATGTGTTCTTCATTAGTTATAGTTACAGCAAAAGCTTTACATCCCTTCCGAACAACCATTTTTAGTTGTAAGGCATAAATCTGTCTGATTGTTGTTTTTCTAGGGACTCCTTTTACTGTTATTGTTTCTCCTTCCTTATTTAAACAACTAAAAGTTTTATCAAAACAATTTAATACTACTCGATGTTGTTCCAACCAATCAATTCCAATTAATACATCATAGGAGCCTAACGGAAGTACATTCAGCTTTACATAAGTTTCAAACTGATTCATCATTAATGTACAATCTTTCACAAAATCAATTACTTTCTTTTTTGCTCCAGTAGCTAATTGAACCAGCCATGACTTTGCAAATTTCTCTACTGGTAGTTTACTTTTCTCTACTAAACTAGGAGAGATATAACTTAGGCTAGCCCTTAGGTCAATTAAAATAGAAACGGGTTTATGGTTCAACATACCTTCTACTTCCACCATGGAAGTTTGATATTCAACCTGTCTGTTTTCCAATGCTGCATTGATTCTGGGCATTCCTCTCTCTAAATCACCAACCGTTGTTTCTTCCTACACAGCATGAATGTTGTTGACGGTCTTATTTTTGTTAGGACATATTGATGCATAGTGAGGTCCCTAGCATTCCCAACATTTTATTGGTTCCTTACGTTCATTATTTTTAACATAATTACTGTGATTATTTGTAAATTCTTTATTTCTTGTGATAGTAGAATTTTACTGTGGGTTACCTTTTGAATTACTTCCTTGAAATTTTCTGTTAGGAAGATTGCGTGAGTTAGTATGCCCAAAATTCCAGTTAGGTGTGAAATTTTTCTTCCTTGATTCAAAATTATTATTAGGCCTTTTTGTTTTCCAGTTTGGCATGTTCTCCCTTTTCTGGTTCTGCTCATAGCAGTAATCTGCTTTTCGCATGGCCTCTTCAAGGGTCTTGGGATTATCATATTCAATTCTATCCTTGATATGAAAAGGTAAACAACTCAAAAACCGTTGTACCTTAGGTTTTTCATCAACAATATAGGGCACATATTGCATTAAGCTCAGAAATTTACTATTCAAGTCTTTCATAATCATGGTTCCCAGCCTTAAGTCATAAAATTCTTTAGCTCATTCCTCATAATATTGCTTCAACATAAATTTCTTTTTAAAGTGCTTTTTAAAAGTGCTCTAGTTTATATTCTTCTCTTTTATGCCCTTAACTCGTTTTATGTCCTGCCACCAAATGTCGGCTTTTCCAATTAAGTTATATATTTTCATCCTCGCTTTTAACCAATTTGAATAATTATATATCTGAAAGTACTTTTTCATTTCGGATAGCCATGCTTCGGCTTCCTCTCCTTTTTTTGTTTCGCCATTAAAAGTTGGTGGTTTAATCTTTTTAAACTCGAGAGAAATCTCTTCATAGGGCTTGCACTTCTTCTTTCTAGAGCGATAATTACTCTCGCTACTGTCACTAGAATACTGGTGTTTCTTTCTGTGTGAGCTACCATTAAGTTCGGAAGGAAAATTGCTTTCCATTTTAGAGTATTTTGACTTTTTACTATTATGTTGATAGGACGTAGTGTCAGATTCTAACCATTTATCATTTTCTTCGTTATAAAACTTTTCTAGCAGTATTTGATTCAGCTCCTCCTGAGCTCTTAAGATTCTTTCATTTTCTTTTTTAACAGTCTCCATTTCAGTTTTTAGATCCTTAACTATTTGCAATAATTCATATGAGTTATTAGTTATATCTTCTTTAGCAGGTTCTTTTCCAGAATTATTTCGCTCATTTAACGGGGACCTCTCTTCAACCTACTCTTCTAGTCCTTCCATACCTGCAAATCTAATTCAGAAAATATTCTGGTACACAACATTTAAAATCATAAATCAGTATACATACTTTCTATTTACTTTTTTGTTTACGTGTGTTGAGCCACTTCAGTCCTAGTGTCTGAACGTGTGCTCTGATACCATATGTAACACCTCAAAATTCACAAAAAAAAATAAAAAATTTCTAAGTGACATTTAATGCTAGATCATAGCCAAAATGTTAGTTTAATAACTAACTTTAGTTTATTTAACAGGTAGTTTACCATGCAAGATATCATGAGAAAACTTAGGATTTAATTCTTTTTTATTAACAGTGACTAAAAGAATACATAAAATTTTACCTACTAACTTGCAAGTCACATGTCCCTAACCGTATTCAACCTAGATTGATTTTTAGTCTTGAATAAAAGTTTAACAGAGTTTAAGAGTTTCAAAATATTGAATTCAGATTATTGATTTGTTTGTGAGTATGTGTATGATTTTGATGGTTGTTTTCTTTCCTTATTGAAGGGGCTTGAGGTTAGCATGAGGCTTACTTAGCTTTTCTTAAAGCTAATGCAGATTCGATGCTTGTACATGATTCATAGGTAAAACTTACTTCCAGCTTTACGATGTAAGAAATGAAACTCGGAAGACCAAACGAGTAAGCTAAACAGATTCTTGAACTCTATTTAATGTATCAATTATCTAAGTGTAAGCATTCCTAGTCCTATAGCAGAGTTTACTTGACCTAGGTAGAAAAATGGAGTTGGTAGTGATGATCATTTGTTCTAACAGATAAATTATGGCATATAGTCATCCAACATGTTTTTAGTTGAATGCAGTATTATGCGCCTAAAAACATTCTCCATGTTTTATAACTATGCACTTTGTCATGTTAACCTAGAACTTCCTAAGTCCTAATGTTATCATTATTAATTTTTTGCACTAGAAACTCATTGCAAAAATAAACAAGCTAACCTAGGCATATATACTCGATGCATAACAAATAAACTAACCTAGGCATAACAATTATCATTGTTAAAATGGCAGTTTAAAACTAATCTATAAATATAACAATACTGACCTATGCATATCACCAATGCATAAAATATTAACTATAACCTAGCTAAGACTACACAATGCATATATAAAACTATAACCTAGCTCGAAGTTCCAACATACCAAAATATGATTTGTTTATTTCTTTTTACAAAGGTAATAGTATTATGTTTATCATTCAATGCAGGGTTATCATGCAGATTTCAAAACTATATCAATACCGCAACAATTTTGATTGAAGTGGAATCCATGTGGTGGATTTTCGTTGGATGGAGGGTTTTGGCAATTAAACCCTAAGAAAAGGCATTCAAAGCCTTACCCTAACACTTGTTGGGTTTCATTTGTTGTTTAATGTTGGAAAGGGAGCGTGGGCTGACAGGCTCTCGGCTTCCTCGGATCTCTATAACGAAGGTCACATTTTTCCTTGATTGCGGCGTTAACGGGTTGTAAACTTGGGTTCTCATCCACTATCGTTTCTTCGAGCTCGACTGAAGAGTTAGCAGGTTTTAAGCTTGGGGTCTTGGCCATTATTTTTTCTCTGCCCTCGGCCATGGCGTTAGCAGGCTTGAAGCTCTAGTTCAACGCCTTAACCGTGAGCTCAACGTTAATACTGTGGTTACTCTTGCTCGTCGTGGCGTTAGCATGCTTTGAAGCTCTGGTTTTTCACCATTGTCACGTTCTTCAAGCTTGGCCAAGGCGTTAACAGTCTTAAAGTTCATGTGGTGAGTCGCATCGACTCCCGAAGCAATTTAATTTTCTTTTAAATGTGCCTAAACTATTTATTAAATAATTCTAATTGGTTATTTGTTTGCTGGTAGGTGATGCAACACAATCACAGGTTTGAAGGCAAAGAGTTGAAACTGAAGGGTGTGAGCGATAAGGGTTTGGGTAAGCCTTGGTCCCAACCCTGAGGTGCCCTTCGTTGTTGGTGTGTTTGCGGTGATACCACTGGTTCCTGTAGAAGCTTGTTGTTTGGTTTGGTTTAGTTATGGAGGCCGTGAGGCCATCCTTGGTGATAACCCTTAGGGTTTCACAGTGGGATACGACTCTTGTAATGTTGATTTAGGGAAAGACATATTACTATTCCAGGATTTTAAATTTGTTTGTTAATACTGTAATTACTTTGTTTGAAAGCTTACTTGACCTAAATGCTCGGCCACAGCTATGACTCTTTCGTGGATACGAATATGTTAATGCATTTTGGTTTTTAAGAGTTGAACCAAATGGTAACTGTGTTGGTTAAGAATTTTGATAAATTGAAGATTTTGTTATAATTCCTTTTGTTTTTAAAGGCATAGCTTACGACCGTAGTGTAAATGTCTGGTTAGCAATTGTTTGAAATTCTAATTATGCCAACGATACTGTAAGGATGAACCTAGGGTTTGGTTTTTATTAAACAGTTTTGAGGTTTAGATTAGTTGATTATCTTCTAATTTTTAATATTTGTATAATAATTAGGTTATCTACAGATATTCAATTTGTTTGGTATAAACAATAGTTAAACAGTAAAAGTTTTCTTTTTAATTTGAAGAGCTGGAAACTTATCCTATTTCTTAATAGGTTATGTAGATGGTTATGTAGATGGTTATGAATGTTTATAATAATGAGTAGGATTTAGGAAGAGCAGTTTACAAAAATAAATAATAATATTAATGTTATACTGCATATTTATAGTTTTGGTTTCCTAATTACTTAAGGTACTATAATACAATAGATGTTATAATCTTAACCATTTTCAGTCTATGGATTGTTCATCCTGAACTTACTGTGTTAGATGTTTAAAAGAAACAATCAGAGGAAGGTTAAACCGTGCATTATTTACTATAATATATATATGGAATACTTGTTTATAATTTAAGTATTAAAATGACTGGCTTTTCTTTACTGAATGTAAATAAATAGATTGTAATATAGTAAATGTTAATGTTCTATACTTCACATAGATTAATGACTGTGTGACCTAAGCTTGATGTAATAGACTCTTTGTAATATTCCTAGAGGTTTTTGTATAAAAAGTTAAGTCCTAGAATGGATTATTATACTAAATAGCTTGGAAAAGGAATAGTAAAAGCTTCCAATGTTAACACGGTTATTTGATGATACTGCTGGTAATCTTATCAGAAGAAAGATTGTTGATTTATTTCAATGGAAACTCTACAATTCAATATTAGTTCAGATTCATTTCATCCATGTATAATCATTCCTATCTACAGCTAAACAATCCCTTTGTACTAGAGTACTTCATCGTAAGATGAGTGGAAAATGCAAAAAAGAAATTTTACTGATTAACCAATCATTTCTAAGTTTAGGCTCACCTATTCTGTTAAACATATACAAGTAAACTTTCCTAATTAAAATGCAGACTTAAACAGTCTATTTGCAGATGCAAAGTATCTAGGTAATTATAGTAAAACTAATCATGACTACTTTCATTCTAGTAATTTTCTTGCATAAAGATAAATAAGATAACATAATGGAGCCTGATAATTTGTAGAAGAGACAAACAACCCAAGGAGCCCGTTCCACCCAACCTTTTCCTAAAGATAGCTCAAATGCTTGTCTTAGGACCCCTGAGCCTGTCCACTAATCCACCATGATGAAAGCACTGTGTGAAGAAATGAGATTAAATACCCCTGCAACTCAACATAAATACTTTACAGTGGTACTTCTGTCCTCAGCAGTAAAGAACTCATCTATCAAGCTACACTAGTTCTGAAAGCAGTCTTAACACTCAAACCACTTCTAACTTTCCCCTCATTGAATCTCTTGTTCTATGTTCTCAAATTCAGAAATTTCACAAGCTAAAGAAATGAACAACCTCCTGCTGAATTCGATGGATAGATATATGCATGCCTAGGTCTTTTTGGTCAGTTTTTCAATTAATGAGCCACCTGCTTTGTTCCACTTTCTTGGGGAACATGACCACAAAATTAGGGAAGTTGCCCCCTACAACAACTAGAAGTGATTGAGGATGCTGTCATGTGTCAGTTTGCTCTCACCCTAGTCTATTCCTCCTAGTGGGTCAGTAGACACTCATTCAATAGTATCCTTAGGCTATTTGTCTCATTTTTTCTATTTATTAATTAATAAAATATTCAGCATAATTAATTATAGTCATCCTTGACCCCACATGGTCAATAGTCATAAACTTTACAATAAAAGTAAAATATAATGTTTTATTAAACATAAAATGTTATTGAAATTGGGGTATGTGACACTACCACCTACAACCATGTAAACGACAACAAAAATAGATCCATGATATATATATACATGACACTATTCCACCCAACCATAGACATGCCATGCTCATACATATTTCAACATGAAAGTCACCCTCGAGATGATACCATACATCCATAGGATAGGTACTCTTAAACCAAAAGGTATAGTGCGCTCATCTCAACACCAGGAACATTACCACACAAAAACAACTATATCTCAGTCAAATGGAAACTTTTTTCCATGAAACAAAAAGTGTTCCTTACTAGAAACAACATTCTCAATGGAATGGAACATGTCTCACAACCTATAAATTATTAGAAGTATCTAAACCAGAACATATGGTTGCGTCCTTCTCAACACAGTGAGAATACCACAACTACACCCTTTACCATATCAACTTTCCCTTCCATCTACACTACCTAGTGAGTTGTGACTCTCCTTGTTACACAAACCCTCATGATATCACCACCCTCGCCCACGCTTTACGATCTAGATTGGATAGAGAAAATAAACGAGAGGACTCATGTTGTGTAAGCATTTATCAATCTTCAATCCCAATTACAAAGTCTTCAAACCTCATTACAAGGCCTTCAATATTCTTGTAGTAAAATGCATCTCCTAGTTGAGAGCATGTGTTTTCTAGGCAAAAGAGCATTCCCCTCCATCGGAGAGCTCAGAGAGAGAGAGAGAGAGAAGAAGAGTGAAAAAGAGCCAATTCGAATCCTTCTATAGCCATATGAATTCCCAAGAGAGCGACGCGATTTCCAAGGGAGGTAACTCAAATTCATTGGGGGTTACTCAATTCATAAGAGAGAGGTTACAATTAGAGATTCCCTTTCCAAGAATATAAAAATGTGAAACAATAGGGGGTTACACTTTTTCAAGGAGTGTAGGCTAAAAATAACTAGTGAGGGTAGGGTGTATGAGAGCATGAGGAGCATCATAAGAAAAAGGCTTGGAATAGCCAATGAGGGTGCACTAGCCAAGCGAGTCCCACCAAACATCAAAGAGGGTGCAATAGTACTCCTATAAACCAAAATAATAAAAAATAGGGTTCAATAAGTAATGATACAAAGAGCAACAACTCCTAGTCCCCAACCCCTCCCATGTGGAATCCATGGCCCCCCATTCTCATTAGTTTTCCATGTTGAGCTAGTTATTTATTAAACAATAATAATAATGTCCAAGTCCATAGTCCCTTCTACCACAATAATAAAACAAATTATAACATATGTCTGAGGCTTAACAGCCAGGGTATTACAACCCTTATTTACTTACGATTTGGATTGGTTGTCATGAGTTTGGCTATCCTTGCTATTTCCTTTGTGTTGTGAGTTAGAGCCACCTTAACCAGGCCTCTATTACAACTTATTTGTAAACCCAAACTCCCACTCATTCTTCTACTTGGATTTTTGCTTAATTTTGACAACATATAAATAAGCGGCTCCTAGTGAGGAGATGTCCCGTAAATTCATCTCTATTCGGATGTACCTATGTAAGCCACTACGATACTTTAGGACCAAGTGTCGTTCAGTGTCTTTGATACCTAGCTTCCAACGCAATGTATGGAATATATTGTTAAAATCCAACACCATTTGATCTCTCTCTTAACACAAAGTTGTCCATCTTGTGTACTAGTGATCATACTATTCGACATACTTAGAACTTCTCCTTAATGGCATCTAAAAAAGTCACACAAGTGGGTTCTTTCCCATATGTTGTAGAATTGTCTCTGGCATGCCTCTCCCAGTAACAATCTCACTAATATTTGACATGGGAGAGTGACTTAAGGAGTGCAAAGGTGATCTTTTCACTCTCATAATTTTTGTGAGTAGAGTAATAACCCTCTAAAAGATATAATCATTTATACAAAGCGTTCACATCTATCTGGCCTTCAAATAACATAATGTCAAAGTTATCTTGTACTTGAAGGGCGTTGTACCTTCGAAATGGTTGCTAGTTGACAGTGTCTCTGGCATCATTAGTAGTCAGCGAAGGATCTAGGTGAAATTATCCATCATCTCATTCATTTGTCGCGCTAGGGCTTCATCGAGCAACAACTTAATATGATCTCCTGCTCCATCATATCTCTTTTCTTCTCCCACCATGTGAGGTTGGTTGGGATGATGCAAGTGGTTGTTCTCGAGCTTGATTGGTTCAAGACCCAACTCCCAATACTCACATCTCATTGAAGACATCCGCTGAGAAATAACAAGAGTAGATTAATATGATACCACTGATTTGGATTATTTAGAGAATGAAATGAAAGCAACAGTATAAAAGAAGAAAGACACTCACAAATATTTTGTAGAGTACACTATAGTATAGTAAGACGCAAATTATATAAATGAAAGGAATGGAAAAATATTGTAAACTGTAAGTAATACAAATTAGCTCAGATCGTGGTAGCTTATTTATGAAGAAATATGTGTCGACTACTCTCATTCGCAAGAGTTGATTACAAAGAGACTGGAAATGACCTTTTATCATAAGCATAAAGGCAAAGAACCCAAACATCTAAAAACCTAACCCTAGGAGATGAAGCACCAATAATATTTGTGGGCCCTGAGGTGTCTAGATAAATTCTTGGGGCACAACTTTTGCATACGATCTCTGTTTTAGGGTGCATGATGGCTCGTTGGAAAGAACTAATTGAGAGGTGCAAATTTTGGTTGGGGCCAAAAAATGGTATGGCTACCTTGTCCCCTTGAATGGCCAAAATACACTGTGTAGGGCCTCAAAATGACCCCAAAAGTTTGGGACACAAAAAATCATAGAAAATTACCAAGAAGATGGAGAACCATTGTAACTCAATGGAACAGGTGGTTCGCCACTAGCATCCACCTAGATCACTTAGTCATTGACTCGTAGGTGGCAATTATGAGATGATTAGGAGGGAGTACTAGCCCATAGGTTAGGAGGACCAAGGGTGTCTAACTGAGCAATGTTGAACGATCCACAAGATAGTGCAATGGATGCATCGGTAGAGGGTAACATGATTTAATAATGTGATGGATTGTGTTATCAATGTTACATCAATAATGTTGTTGTGTACTAAAGGTATGTGAATACTTAGTGAAGTAGGGGCATGGTTTTCAAGGACTATCAAGTGTTTCCCTACATGGATGACATCGTGATCTTACATTAGGTAGTGGGTTGTTCTAGTGTAGTTGGCTTAGAGGAGGCAATCGTGCATTACCTATGGTTGGGTGGCGATGGTGTAGCATCACATACAATGAAAACACACACATAATATTCCACTCAGTATAAAGTGCTTGGCTTGGGTTTGGTTAATATATGTTGGTTAGGCATAGTTTAGATGATAGTTGTAGTTGGCAATCATGCCCAACTAACAAGATCATGTTGGCATCATGTGCTAACCATGATACTTTAATGTTATGGGATGCCCAAGTGGAATGAAAATTGGCATGTGACAAATGGTATCAAAGCCATGTTAGAATGTGGCAATTGTGGAAGTCTCTCTTCACCAACACCTCTTTTGTTAAAGGATCCTTAGAGCACATTGATGAGGATGTCAACAATTATAGTGGAGGATATTGTAAGAGATTTTGGCGTGAGCTCAAATCCCTACCCTACATGACGTGCTAGTGATAGTGGTATGATGGATGGTGCATCAAACAATCTTGGCTAAGAGTGCACAACAAGTCTATATACTTTGTTCGCCTTGGTCACTAACTTTGTAGGTTGCAATGGCAAGACAATTAGGACGACGTACTAGTGCATAGGCTAGTAGGATCTAGGTATTTCGCTAAATAAGGGTGGACAATTGACGACGTAGTGCAACGCATGCTTCAATAGAGGGTGACACAATTTGGCAATGGTGATGGATTATTTGTTATATTTGCTATGCCAACAACGTTGCTGAGTGTACTTAAGGTATGCAAATGCTTGATGAAGCAATGGAATGATCTTCAATGACTATCAAGTGTTGGCCCATATGGATGACAAAATTGTCTTATGTTGGGTAGTTAGTTCTTCAAGTGTAGCTAACTAAGCGGAGACAATGATGCAACATTACTTATGGTTGGGTGGTAATGGTATAATAACAAGCAATTGAGATCTCGTTCGCTTTAAAGTGCCTAGCGTGAGTTCGGTTAGACTTATGGTTAGGCATAATTTGGGTAATAAACGTGATTGATGACCATGATCAAAACTACTAAGTTCACATCGTATTTTGAACCTCGAGTTTGAGTCCGGTTAGATCAATTAGTTAGACATAATTGAGGTAATAATTATCACAACTAGCAAGTTCACACTTCACACCCATGTTTTGAACCTTTGGAGTATGGGACACTCAACAAAACAAAAAGCACGAGCCGACTTTATCAAAAAGCGTTTCAAAACATCAAATTAGTAAGTTCAAACCTCTTTTTACAGTTAGGGTCATCAAATTAGTAAATTCAGACCTCTTTTTACAGTTAGGCGCATCAAATTCGTAAATTAATCCTTTTTAACAATTGGGCAAATTAAATTCATATTTATTGTGAAATAAATAGTTTATCAGCGAAGCAGGAGCCAGAGGAAACCGGTCAAAACCAGGAACGAAGAATAACTAACAATTTGTTATACTCGTAGCTGATTTTCAAAGCTCATGATCGTGAGAACGTCCTTGGAATGATACAAAGGAGGTCTGGGCAGGTTAGGGTTTCGAAATTACAATAGCTGGTCTCTTTCACCGACAACAACACTGTCAGAGTGGACGAGTTTGGCGAATAACAGCGTCGCTACATTCCGTCTCCGAGGTTGGGTTCGGCTTACCAGGTATTATTTATCAACTCTCATTGCCTTTCGCTCGGATGAGAGTTGGCAAACATTCCCTTCCGTTTTTCATAATTAATGTGAATCCTTCAAATTGCTGCGAATTGATCTTTGAAAGGTAGGAATAATAGGTGGGTAGAACATTTGTCAAGATCTCCAACGTTTGTCTCACCTGAAACGGAAAATTGGAACCGAACTAGAAATGGGTCTACAGGGTTTCGGATGAGAAGAGACGCGAACCTACCCCTCTTCAGCGTATATTATCCAAGGGTATATTATGCATATAAAATTGATTAGTAATGTTAAATTTTGTGTTAAAGATAGAATGGGAAAGGGACGAAAATGGATCTTTTGGTAACAGTGTAAATCCAAACAGTTATAAAATTGATTAGTAAGATAATAAGATAATGATACTTTTATTAATGTCCAAAAAATGGCCATTAATGCAGTTCAACAGGACTAAATAACATCTATTGTAAATACAATGTGGGACTGTGAAATCAACAACTAGATCAATACTGAAAGCAAAAGACAAAAAATTAAGTGTTTAACTAGATCAATACTGAATTACGTATTTTTTTTTCACAAATCTGCTTGACTTTATTAGATCCACCCAGTGGGAGTTTGAAATTTGGATTACACAATCCTCTCAAGTTCCTCTTGCCAAAAAGGTCCATTACAATTTCTATGCCAGAATATATAGGAGGGTTTGAAGGAGAAGTTAGGAAAATGTGCCTATTCAGGTTTCTTCTTGATTCTTTGCATACTCCTCTATTCTATTATATGCAGATTGTAATTTAAAAGATTTATTAAATACAATATTTTCGTTCAATGATTTTACAAAGTCATACTTGTCGCTTACCCTATCTTAAATTGGTCCTATTCTATTGGCATTATTCAACAAAAAGACTTTGGCCTTGATATTTTCTTCCGTAGATTGTGTTAGCTCAACTTCAGTGATGACCTTTGTTGTTACTTGTTTTTCTTTTTTTTTTCAAAATTTTTTGTACAAAATCTATAAGTTCACTAAGAGGAAGGAGCTTGCCTTCTCTCTGAAATATTGGCACTCTTTTTTTATTTTAAGCCGATCCCATGGCCTTGGCTAAATATCAATCATTGTCTTGTTGCAAGGCATTGATATCCTCTAGGGCATCCCTGAGATTGTGGTTGATCTGTCAAATGCTAGAAGAAAACTGCCTTATTTTTCTTAGGCCCAATGGACATACGTTGGCTGGGATGGGTTTGTATTGCTCCTGCCAAGTGACTATTTCATCCAAGTTTAGCCTCTTCCCACTTGTTTCTTCTGTCTGCCACTAATATGTTATATCATTGAGATGTTGGCTATGAACTCCTTGCAAGCATGGAGGTGCTAGTAGAAATCCTTGATGAGAGACACAATTTGTTCTTCTTGCTTGTGAGTGAATGCAACAGACTCACTCAACTCATGCTTTAATGCCTTATACTACTCCACTTGATTTTCTAGGCTAGCAATTTGTTCTTTGTGTCGCTTAATTTCTTCTGTCAATTTGAAAACTAGTTCTCTTGAAGCTTGTGTAGTTTCAATTCCTTCGGTGGCTATGGCCACGGGTTAGTTCGTTCATTGTCGATCACCACTGACTAGGCGGTTTCAATAATGGCCTATTGATAGTTGGTACTCCTTTGTTTGTGGGTTTGCTTCTTAATCAACTTCCTTCTCCTTTCAAATGCGAAGGTTTCCGAGGCCATGAAAGGATCTTCATCATCAATGTTTGCGGGCAAATTTGCAAGAAAATCTTCTAGGGAAGATGTTGTTGTGTTGTTAGATGGTTTCCCTACTAGGACCAAATTGAACCTTGCTTGGCCTCTTTATATTGTACTTATGTTCAACTATGCATCTCTTTTCTATTCGCTTCTTGATCCATGTTCCTTCGTCATCATTGGATCTACTGTATATGCAAACTCTTTTCCTTTAATGCATATTAACTTATGCAGTTTATTTTGTTTTTGTGGCATTCGTGTTGCCTTTTTATTTCAATTCACTACCCATCGTGACTGCTAAGTTATCCGTTTGATGTACTTGTACCTCTATTGCTGCCATGGATGAATGTTTGGGGCCAATGTCCTCGTTAGTTTTGGCACCGATCTAAACAAATTTTCACTGGCTTTCTCTCTATCGAGTGTTGTCACTCAAACTTGCACCTAAGTGATGAAGTCCCTAAACTTAGTAGTCGACGAAGGATCTGGGCGAAATTATCCATCATCTCGTTCATTTGTCGCGCGAGGGCTTCATCGAGCAACAACTTAATATGATCTCCTGCTCCGTCATATCTCTTTTCTTCTCCCACCATGTGAGGTTGCTTGGGTTGATGCAAATGGTTGTTCTTGAGCTTGATTGGTTCAAGACCCAACTCCCAATACTCATATCTCATTGAAGACATCCACTAAGAAATAACAAGAGCATATTAATCTGATACCACTGATCTGGATTATTTAGAGAACATAATGAAAGCAACAGTATTAAAGTGGAATGTCACTCACAAATATTTTGTCTAGTACACAATAATATATTAAGACCCAAATTCAATAAATGAAAGGAATGGGAAAATAAACTGTAAGCAATACAAATTAGCTCAGATGGTGGTCACTTATTTATGAAGAAAGATGTATCGACTACGCTCATTTGCAAGAGTTGATTACAAAGAGACTGGAATTGACCTTTTATCATAAGCATAAAGGCAAAAACCCCAAACATCCAGAAACCTAACCCTAGGAGATGAAGCACCCATAGTATTTGCGGGCTTCGAGGTGGCTAGATAACTTGTCAGGGCACAACTTTTGCATACGATCTATGTTTTAGGGTGCATGATGGCTCGTTGGAAAGAACTAACTGAGAGGTACAAATTTTGGTTGACGCCAAAAAATGGTATGGCTACCCTTGTTCCCCTGAATGGCCAAAAGACACTGTTTAGGGCCTCAAAATGATCCCAAAAGTTTAGGACCCAAAAAATCATAAAAAATTACCAAGAAGATGGAGAACCATTGTAACTCGATGGAACAAGTGGTTCGCCACTAGCATCCACCTGGATCACTTGGTCATTGACTCGTAGGTGGCAACTATGAGATGGTCAGGAGGGAGTACTAGCCCATAGGTTAGGAGGACCAAGGGTGTCTAGCTGAGCGACAAGATAGTGCAATGGATGCTTGGGTAGAGGGTAACATGATTTGATAATGTGATGGATTGTGTTATCTGTGTTACATCAATAATGTTGATGTATACTAAAGGTATGTGAATACCTAGTGAAGTAGGGGCATGATTTTCAAGGACTATCAAGTGTTGCCCTACATGGATGACATCGTGATCTTACGTTGGGTAGTTGGTTGTTCTAGTGTAGTTGGCTCAGGGGAGGCAATGGTGCATTACCTATGGTTGGGTGGCGATGGTGTAGCATCACATACAATGAAAACACACACTTAATATCCCACTCAATATAAAGTGCTTGGCTTGGGTTTGATTAAGATATGTTGGTTAGGCATATTTTAGATGATACTTTAGTTGACAATCATCCCCAACTAGCAAGATCATGTTGGCATCATGTGCTAACCATGATACTTTAATGTTATGGGATGTTCAAGTGGAATAAAAAACATTGGCATGTGACAAATGGTATCAAAGCCACGTTAGAATATCACAACTGTGGAAGTGTCTCTTCACCAACACCTCTTTTGTTAAAGGATCCTTAGAGCACATTTATGAGGATGTCAACAATTATAGTGGAGTAGATTGTAAGAGATTTTGGTGTGAGCTCAAATCCCTACCCTACATGACGTGCTAGTGATAGTGGTATGATGAATGGTGCATAACAATCTTGGCTAAGAGTGCACAACGAGTCTATATACTTTGTTCGCCTTGGTCACTGACTTAGTAGGTTGCAATGCCAAGACAATTATGATGGAGTACTAGTGCATAGGCTAGGAGGATCAAGGTGTTTAGCTGAATAAGGGTGGACAATTGATGACGTAGTGTAACACATGCTTCGATAGAGGGTGACACGATTTGGCAATGGTGATGGATTATTTGTTATATTTACTATGCCAACAACGTTGTTGAGTGTACTTAAGGTATGCAAATGCTTGGTGAAGCAAGGGAATGATCTTTAACTACTATTAAGTGTTGGTCCATGTGGATGACAAAATAGTCTTACGTTGTGTAGTTAGTTCTTCAAGTGTAACTTACTCAGAGGAGACAATGATGCAACATTACTTATGGTTGGGTGCTAATGGTATAGTAACAAGCAATTGAGATCTCGTCCACTTTAAAGTGCCTAGCGTGAGTTCGGTTAGACTTATGGTTAGGCATAATTTGGGTAATAAATATGATTGATGGCCATTATCACAACTACCAAGTTCACACTGTATTTTGAACCTTGAGGTTGGTTAGATCAATTAGTTAGTCATAATTCAGGTAATAATTGCTATTGACGATCATTATCAGCAAGTTCACACCCATGTTTTGAACCTTTGGAGTATGGGACACTCAACAAAACAAAAGGCACGAGCCGACTTTGTCAAAAACCGTTTCACAGCGCATCAAATTAGTAAGTTCAAACCTCTTTTTACAGTTTATCAGCGAAGCAGGTGTTGGACACAATGTTTACACTGAGAGGGGGGTGAATCAGTGTAAAGCCAATTTTAAAACTTTTCTTAACTTATCACAATTAGCTACCAATTCATCACTCCACTATTCTACCAATTTCATAATCATTTCATAAACATCTTTCACTTCATCATTCACATATCATAAGCATTTGAATCATCAAGAACCATAACACAAATGAACACAACACCATATAATTTTGTAATCTTTTTGCATTAGTTTTGGACCGGCTACAACCGTGAAGTAAAATCAACACCTACTGATACAAATAGCACCTACTGATACAAATAGCACCTACTCTTCATCCAGGACCCTGCCTGGTTTTCTTAGACCCTGCTAAGAAGGGGTTTGAGGTATCCTAACCTCAGATGTAAGTCAAGCTTGCATTTACAATTTAAGCTCACTGTCTCAACACATTTTCATCACTGTCACATCACACCAGCACTTATCTCTAGCATCTCTTCAATCAGCATCTTCTCAGCAACTTGTCTCTATCCTCTTCATTTTGTCCAAAAGGATTCTGTCAGGAATAATATCAGCAATTCAACACATCACTGTCCAAGAGCATACGGTCCTAGAAAGAATATCAGCAATTCACAGTCTTCATAATGTCTCTGTCCCAGAGCATTCTGTCCTAGCAATTCACATTCTTCATAAGAGTATTCTGTCCACAAACATTCTTCATTCATGTTATCACTTCTTATTCTGTCCATAAGCATCAAAACAGTATCATCAACATTATAGGGTTTGTATCAACATGGTCAAGTTCCGTCACTTCCAACTCTTCAAACTCTGGCAGAATGTCATTATTTCAATCAACTGTTGCTCCTTGCTTAGCTGTTCAAGGATCATCTGTTTATTATCAACAGGTATGCCAACTTTCTAGCCAAGCATTAAGGGGCCTGCTTATGCCAAATTATCAAGGGTCTGCTCATCATGGTTTTGCTCATGTATCCCTTGTCACTGCTATCTTCTGACTGTCATGGAGGTTGTTATCAACACTTTCATTAGGGATGTTACTTCAATTCATAAGTTACCATTATCAAGACAATCTGCTCTATGTCACTGCTTATGTCATCAAAAGACTTTGGTCATACACAAAACTTCAAAAGTCTGCTCATGTACTCTCAGGATTTCAAGGGTCTGTTTGAACCCCTAATACAATAAGAAGTATTCCCAAACTTTGCTCATGCCAAGACAGTACTAAGCCAAAGCAATCTATGTTATGTCATGGATGTCACTGTCATCAAGGCTGTTGTACTGGTCTTTTATGATGTAGTATCAAATCTACTGTTATGCCACTATGCTTATCAGGGCATCGTTGTCACTTCATGTCAAAACAAGCTGTTAGATACATCTCTGTCGAGTACACCTGTGTTACTGTCATACATCACTTCACTATGTGCATCACTGTTGTCATCATTGTCTTCATGATAATCATCATGCTACCTCAACAAAACATTGTCAAAGCATATTATTGCATCCTTGTCATCATTCTTGTACATCACTTCTGTACACTAACACACATTGGTGTTATGTTCTGTCATCATCACATGCTTTGACATCATATAACTGTCACAACTAATTGTACCTCACTGTTGACACATGCATATGTAACATTGTCATCAGACATCATCAAAACTGCTGTTATAAAGTCATTGTGTATTACATACCTTCATTTGTGATAGAAGAAGATAGCCTATGCTGAGATCAACCATTGCAGTTGTGACTGTAGTTACCTTGGAACAATGTCAACGACTTCAGAGTGTGGCTGTAGCTTGTCTCCTTTCACACTGTATCTGGGTACCAGACTTCTCCCAAACTGGATAGTAAACCTGCTACAATAGCCCAAGAAATTATTCTGCTGTAGAATTTCGGACCTCAGTCATCTCCCGAAATTCAGAGCTCAATGTTCAACAAAAGGAACACACACCATCCTCCATAGAATTTCTTCGTCAGTCCAACATATGCCTACTGCTGCTGCAACAAAAAAAATTTCGGACTGTTTACATGAAGAAGTTCGTGATTGTATGCTTTTCATTCACACTGCTGCAACTTAGTGAACTGTGGAAACCCTCATCATAACCTTGGATCTGCTGGTAAAAAAAAAAAACGAACCCCAAGACCAGTCCAAGATTGGACTGTCACATCAAAAAAAAATTAACTTGCTGCTCCCAAACTGTCTTAAAAAAATCGCTTGCTGCTGCAAAAATTTTACATTCTCTGCAATTCGGGACTGCTCCTCTTCGTGGCCTCAGTCCAGTCTCAGTCAATCCGAATTTTCCTTAGAGACTTAGCACCCGAAAATCTCAGAACACCCGAAATCTCAGAGCTACTTCTCTCATCCTCGAATTCCAAATTTGAATGAGTCTTCCTTTTTATTTATACTAGTTTTTCTATCATATTTTGGGGAGCCGACCTGATAAAATAGAATTATATTTTAATCTTTTGGAGCCGACCTGCTGGATGTACATATTAAGTTTAAATTTAATTTCATCTTTTATTTTGGGCCGACCTATCTTATAGATCCCCATTTCTTCTATGGACCGGCTTCATCTCCTTCTTATATATCTATATATAATTCTGACTTTTTTTATTACATCATCACCATGGGTTTCTTACATGGTCAATGTTTAATCAGAATATTTTCAATAGACTCCAAGCCCATCACCAACCTCACAAGTGTGTCTAAGTGCCATTAAACAACCATGTTGTGCATACCAAACCTTCTCAACATTTTAACTATCTCCAAGGGTTCCTTGACTTTATCAACTATCAAGTGACCACACAAACCACAAATGACCACAGAATGGGTCATTTGGCCTTCTTGCCAAACTATGATGTCCTTCTAGCCGTATTCTTTTTGCCATGTCACATATTCTTCTTGCTGTGTTATCTAATGCCCATATCATCAATATTTATTATGCCTTTGTCATTAATGGTTTGTCATCAATGACAACTTTGCTCATCAATCTCCCCCTTTGTCATTGATGGCAACCACCTTCATGTTCTCTCCCCCTTTGACATTAATGACAAAGGGTCACCCAGATTTGCTTGTGCTAAACTCAGCTTCTCCTTGCTCCTGTACTCCCCCTGAGATCTTACTTCTTAGTTTCACATACATACTATTTGGCTGAGTCAATTACTCTCCCTCTGACTGAGCATAGTTTTTTTTTTTTTAAGATCATTCTTGTGCCTTTTGTCCTTCACTGGAGACACAGTTTGCGGGCATTGTCTGTCTTGTAGACATTGTCTGTCATTTTGCATAGTAATATGGGCATATTACTCAACAATACGTACATTTTTCTTGTTTTGCAGACATTCTATTACTGTGGTGGGCATTTCTTCATCAGCACCTTGGATGCACTTGCTTCATCTTTAGTTAGGGCAGAATCCTTTTAATCTTGACTCCAGATAATTAGTCACCATTTTGGTCCTTAAACTTCACCTCATTGGCTGCTTCCTATATGAGTCTTAATGACTGCTCATCACACAATGAACACAAAATCTCGTCCACCAGCTAGATTACAACTAACAAAAATAAGTGTTTCTTGAAGTCATTCTTTCCAATCATATCCAAATCTAGGAAAGGGCATTAGTAGACTTTATGGGTGCTCTAAGGAATGCCTCAACACTCATCGATTAAATTCATAACAGGTAAGCATGCAACATCATCATACTTCAAGCCTTTAACTTGTCCACTAGCTTGTCATCTTACTGCTCATGTAAGTCTGCTCATCTTCAAATTTTTCATAAACACACTCCCCCTTTCATACTGAGATTGATCTTCCATCAAGAATGTATTGCTTGTGTCATAGTAAATTTGATCTTTGTCAAGTCAAATTGTTATTTCCTGTAGCTTTTAATATGGCTCATCATATCCAAATCATCATACTCCCCCTATCAGCAAACTTCTTTTCAATTTGGACTGAACAAGATTTTCTTCAATGGTCTGCTGAACTTGTCATCCAGATTGTCTTCTTTAGAAACAAAGATTGCTGAACTTGTCATCCAGACTGTCTTCTTTAGAAACAAAGATTGATCACTATGTTTTCTGCTACAGCCTTTTGAAAAAGCTTCAAATTCAATACTTCGGATGCTTGGACTAAGCCTTGATCTCCATGATGTCACAAACTTGTATGACATAATGACTGCCTTACTGATGCAAATTTTAGAAAAGAATGCTACTATTTTTGCCATAATACTTAGCTTACTGTCATCGCTGTAACTATGTGCTCACACATTGGATTATGTGTGTGTCAATATCACTTTATCATCATTATAGGAAACATCAGGTGTTCATCAAATCAAGATCTGAACATGCACCATGGTGTCGCTCTTGCACATATTTCCAAACACTTGCAAACTGTGGATTCAACTCTGGCTGCTTTAGCACTTCTTCTTCATACTCGAATTCAACAGATGAAATAGAACTACAACTTCCAGCTGCTGCTACAGCTGCCTAAAGAATTCTGTCAACATCAATCATCATGAAAACGTCCATGGAAATGTCACTGCTCCTATCTCTTGGAGGACCAAAGACAAATCAGAGTAAGCATATATCAATATTTGCCATGCTCCCCTTGTTATGCATCTTCTTCTTTAGCTGCTCAGCAAGGTAAATCCAATACCCAAAACTGATGTATTGCAATCTGATCCTAGGACCTGTTACTTCTTGGAGAGCCATTCTCTACCATTTGAGTCCATTCTCCAATGATGAACTCATGGAGTTCTTAAAGTCATTTATCAGACTTCAAGAATGGCTTGCCATATGGCAGCCATTTTCACTTGTACACTGATCCTCAATTTCATTTAGCACACTGTTTTTTTTCATCCACACTTGCTTCTTGGCATCCATCTTTTCATTATTTTCTCCATTGTCCTTGTTGGTTTTCTTGGCTGAGCTATATGTCAGTCTTCTCATATCATTCCAACAATTTTGTGCTTTGTGCCCAAGTTTGTTGCATGACCAGCACCTTCCATCACTTCTTAGATCAACTTCTTTTCTCCATCCTTGAGAATGTACTTGACTGTAGGTTCTTGTCTTTTGATCTTCAAAATTTTCTGGATTTGTCTTCTTCCAAGGTTCACCAGTTCTTCTTGCTGAAGTGTATGAAGAACTCCTTCTTGGCTGATTTCTTTGACTGGCACATTCATGGGCTTTGTGTCCAAACCTGCTACACATGTAACATCTTAAAGTATGACATGTGGCAGCAATATGGCCTTCTTGTTTGCATGTCCAGCATCTAACCGAGTTGCTTTGTCTTCTAATATTTTTGCTTTCACAATTCATTGCCTTGTGGCCAAAGTTTGAGCAAGAAAAACAATAGCCATTAAATTCATATTCATACCTTGGACCTTGTTTCTATCTTGGAGTTGAATCTTTGCTTTGAGGAATGAGGTCAGCTTCTTGATGTGTTTTTGAACATTCACCATCCTTGTTGTCATGTGCAGGAACATAGGATGCATCCTTGGTCATTGATGGACCAGCATTTGGGGTCTTTGGAGACAACTTGTCTTCTTCTAGATTGTCTTCTACCTTTCTAAACCCAAGACCAGATTTGTCAAAGGGAGACCTTTGGCAATCCAATAATTTATTCAACATGACAGAGCTGCTGTTGAACTTCTCGTGATGCTTTGATTTTTCAATCTTCTTTCTGAGATTGACAATCTCAAACTCATGTTTCTGATTTGTCACTTCTTTTTCTTCCAATTGATTTCTTAATGCTTCTTCTATTCTCTTGGCTTCTTCTAGGTCAGCTTCTTGATGTGTTCTTGAACATTCACCATCCTTGTTGTCATGTGCAGGAACATAGGATGCATCCTTGGTCATTGATGGACCAGCATTTGGGGTCTTTGGAGATAACTTGTCTTCTTCTAGATTGTCTTCTACCTTTCTAAACCCAAGACCAGATTTGTCAAAGGGAGACCTTTGGCAATCCAATAATTTATTCATGACAGAGCTGCTGTTGAATTTCT
>LPNX011000646.1:1321599-1349785 GCA_001517045.1 Pseudotsuga menziesii | reverse complement strand
TGTTTAGCTTTCAACATTGCTTCATCATTCTCAGTAATGGCATTTTCAACTTCATCAAATATAGGCATACTACAATCGAAATTATCCATACCTTTACTGGGGTCTGAATCTTCATGCTTGGCATCTTCAGTAGTTTTGATTTCTGCGTCTTGATTGTCTTGTCCAGTGTCTTGTCTTTCCTTTTTGTATTCATCCTCCAATTTGAACCAAAGATCATTTGCTGAAGTGCATTCCCCAATACATTCTTTGACTGACCTGGGAAGTCCATCCATGAGAAATTTCAGAGCTGTTGTATTGTCCTTCTTTGCATCTTTCTGAGCTGCTGCTTTGCCCTTCTTGTTTGATAGATTGGGTGGATTGATAACAATTTCCCAAACTCCAAATTTCTTGAGTTAGGCTTTCATTTTGCTCCTCCATCCAAAATAATCTTTCACGTCAAACCTTGGTACATCATTGATGAACTCTTCCTGTGGATCCATACTTGTGTCCATGGATCTCCTTCAAGCTTGCAAAAGCTAATGATGAAGGCCGGCTCTGATACCAATTGTTGGACACAATGTTTACACTGAGAGGGGGGTGAATCAGTGTAAAGCCAATTCTAAAACTTTTCTTAACTTATCACAATTAGCTACCAATTCATCACTCCACTATTTTACAAATTTCATAATCATTTCATAAACATTTTTCACTTCATCATTCACATATCATAAGCATTTGAATCATCAAGAACCATAACACAAAAGAACACAACACCATATAATTTTGTAATCTTTTTGTATTAGTTTTGGACCGGCTACAACTGTGAGGTAAAATCAGCACCTACTGATACAAAGAGCACCTACTCTTCATCTAGGACCCTGCCTGGTTTTCTTAGACCCTGCTAAAAAGGGGTTTGAGGTATCCTAACCTCAGATGTAAGTCAAGCTTGCATTTACAATTTAAGCTCATTGTCTCAACACATTTTCATCACTGTCACATCACACCAGCACTTATCTCTAGCATCTCTTCAATCAACATCTTCTCAGCAACTTGTCTCTATCCCCTTCATTTTGTCCAAAAGGATTCTGTCAGGAATAATATCAGCAATTCAACACATCACTGTCCAAGAGCATACAGTCCTAGAAAGAATATCAACAATTCACAATCTTCATAATGTCTCTGTCCCAGAGCATTCTGTCCTAGCAATTCACATTCTTCATAAGAGTATTCTGTCCACAAACATTCTTCATTCATGTTATCACTTCTTATTCTGTCCATAAGCATCAAAACAGTATCATCAACATTATAGGGTTTGTATCAACATGGTCAAGTTCCAACTCTTCAAACTCTGGCAGACTGTCATCATTTCAATCAACTGTTGCTCCTTGCTTAGCTGTTCAAGGATCATCTGTTTATTATCAACAGGTATGCCAACTTTCAAGCCAAGCATTAAGGGGCCTGCTTATGCTAAATTATCAAGGGTCTGCTCATCATGGTTTTGCTCATGTATCCCTTGTCACTGCTATCTTCTGACTGTCATGGAGGTTGATATCAACACTTTCATTAGGGATGTTACTTCAATTCATAAGTTACCATTATCAAGACAATCTGCTCTATGTCACTGTTTATGTCATCAAAAGACTTTGGTCATACATAAAACTTCAAAAGTCTGCTCATGTACTCTTAGGATTTCAAGGGTTTGTTTGAACCCCTAATACAATGAGAAGTATTCCCAAACTTTGCTCATGCCAAGACAGAACTAAGCCAAAGCAATCTATGTTATGTCATGGATGTCACTGTCATCAAGGCTGTTGTACTGGTCTTTTATGATGTAGTATCAAATCTACTGTTATGCCACTATGCTTATCAGGGCATCGTTGTCACTTCATGTCAAAACAAGCTGTTAGATACATCTCTGTCAAGTACACCTGTGTTACTGTCATACATCGCATCACTATGTGCATCACTGTTGTCATCATTGTCTTCATGATAATCATCAGGCTACCTCAACAAAACATTGTCAAAGCATATTATTGCATCATCGTCATTATTCTTGTACATCACTTCTGTACACTAACACACATTGGTGTTATGTTCTGTCATCATCACATGCTTTGACATCATATAACTGTCACAACTAATTGTACCTCACTGTTGACACATGTATATGTAACATTGTCATCAGACATCATCAAAACTGCTGTTATAAAGTCATTGTGTATTACATACCTTCATTTGTGATAGAAGAAGATAGCCTGCTGAGATAAACCCTTGCAGTTGTGACTGTAGTTACCTTGGAATAATGTCAACGACTTCAGAGTGTGGCTGTAGCTCATCTCCTTTCACACTGTATCTGGGTACCAGACTTCTCCCAAACTGGATAGTAAACCTGCTGCAATAGCCCAAGAAATTATTCTGCTGTAGAATTTCGGACCTCAGTCATCTCCCGAAATTCAGAGCTCAATGTTCAACAAAAGGAACACACCATCCTCCATAGAATTTCTTCCTCAGTCCAACATTTGTCTACTGCTACTGCAACAAAAATTTTTTCGGACTGTTTACATGAAGAAGTTCGTGATTGTATGCTGTTCATTCACAATGCTGCAACTTAGTGAACTGTGGAAACCCTCATCATAACCTTGGATCTGCTGGTTAAAAAAAAAAACAAACCCCAAGACCAGTCCAAGATTGGACTGTCACATAAAAAAAAAAAAGAACTTGCTGCTCCCAAACTTTCTTAAAAAAATCGCCTGCTGCTGCAAGAATTTTACATTCTCTGCAATTCGGGACTGCTCCTCCTCGTGGCCTCAGTCCAGTCTCAGTCAATCCGAATTTTCCTCATAGACTTAGGACCCGAAAATCTCAGAGCTACTTCTCTCATCCTCGAATTCCAAATTTGAATGAGTCTTCCTTTTTATTTATACTAGTTTTTCTATCATATTTTGGGGAGCCGACCTGATAAAATAGAATTATATTTTAATCTTTTGGAGCCGACCTGCTGGATGTACATATTAAGTTTAAATTTAATTTCATCTTTTATTTTGGGCCAACCTATCTTATAGATCCCCATTTCTTCGATGGACCGGCTTCATCTCCTTCTTATATATCTATATATATTTCTGACTTTCTTTATTACATCATCACCATAGGCTTCTTACATGGCCAATGTTTAATTAGAATATTTTCAATAGACTCCAAGCCCATCATCAACCTCACAAATGTGTCTAAGTGCCATTAAACAACCATGTTGTGGATACCAAGCCTTCTCAACATTTTAACTATCTCCAAGGGTTCCTTGACTTTATCAACTATCAAATGACCACACAAACTACAAATGACCATAGAATGGGTCATTTGGCCTTCTTGCCAAACTATGATGTCCTTCTAGCCATATTCTTTTTGCCATGTCACATATTCTTCTTGCTGTGTTATCTAATGTCTATATCATCAATATTTATTATGCCTTTGTCATTAATGGTTTGTCATCAATGACAACTTTGCTCATCAGCAGGAGCCAGAGGAAACTGGTCAAAACCAGGAACGAGGAATAACTAACAATTAGTTATACTCGTAGCATATATGCAAAGCTCATGATCGTGAGAACGTCCTTGGAATAATACAAAGGAGGTCTGGGCAGGTTAGGGTTTGAAATTACAATAGCTGGTCTCTTTCACCGACGACGACACTGTTAGAGTGGATGAGTTTGGCGAATAACAGCGTTGCTACATTTCGTCTCGGAGGTTGGGTTCAGCTTACCGGGTATTTATTTATCAACTCTCATTGCCTTTCGCTTGGATTAGAGTTGGCAAACATTCCCTTACGATTTTCATAATTAATGTGAATCCTTCAAATTGCTGTGAATTGATCTTTGAAAGATAGGAATATGAGGTGGGTAGAACCTTTGTCAAGATCTCCAACGTTTGTCTCACCTGAAACGGAAAATTGGAACCAAACTAGAAATGGGTCTACAGGGTTTCGGATGAGAAGAGACGTGAACCTACCCCTCTTCAGCATATATTATCCAAGGGTATATTATGCATATAAAATTGATTAGTAATGTTACATTTTTTGTTAAAGATAGAATGGGTAAGGGACAAAAATGGATCTTTTGGTAACATTGTAAATCCAAACAGTTATAAAATTGATTACTAAGATAATAAGATAATGATACTTTTATTAATGTTCAAAAAATGGCCATGAATGCAGTTCAACAGGACTAAATAACATCTATTGTAAATACAATGTGGGACTGTGAAATCAACAACTAGATCAATACTGAAAGCAAAAGATAAAAAACTAAGTGTTTAACTAGATCAATACTGAAAGCAGAAGACAAAAAACTAAGTGTTTAACTAGATCAATACTGAAAGCAAAAGACAAAAAACTAAGTGTTTAACTAGATCAATACTGAAAGCAAAAGACAAATGAATTACATATTTTTTCTTCACAAATCTGCTTGACTTTATTAGATCCACCCAGTGGGAGTTTGAAATTTGGATTACACAATCCTCTCAAGTTCCTCTTGCCAAAAAGGTCCATTACAATTTCTATGCCAGAATATATAGGAGGGTTTGAAGGAGGAGTTAGGAAAATGTGCCTCTTCAGGTTTCTTCTTGATTCTTTGCATACTCCTCTATTCTATTATATGCAGATTGTAATTCAAAATATTTATTAAATACAATATTTTCTTTCAATGGTTTTACAAAGTCATACTTGTCGCTTACCCTATCTTAAATTGGTCCTATTCTATTGCCATTATTCAACAAAAAGACTTTGGCCTTGATATTTTCTTCCATAGATTGTGTTAGCTCAACTTCAGTGATGGCCTTTGTTGTTACTTGTTTTTCTTTTTCTTTCAAAAAATTGTGTACCAAATCTATAAGTTCACTAAGAGGAAGGAGCTTGCCTTCTCTCTGAAATATTGGCACTCTTTTTTTATTTTAAGGGGATCCCATGGCCTTGTCTAAATATCTATCATTGTCTTGTTGCAAGGCATTGATATCCTCTAGGGCATCCCTGAGATTGTGGTTGATCTGTCAGATGCTAGAAGAAAACTGACTTATTTTTCTTAAGCCCAATGTGTTGAATTTTTAGCATTAGCATAAATTTTAAAAATTTACAGATCTACTTAAAACAATTTAGCAGTAGTAAAACCTCATTCATCACATTAGCACACATGGACACAAGATTTTTCACTGGGGAAACCTTCAAAAGACAAAAACCTCAAAAGCATTAATAGCTCATCTTGTAAATGAGATGACTCAGAAAATTCTTCAAAAAGTTCCTCAATTCCAGATCTGGAATTTTCCCACAGTAACAGTAAAATTCATCAGTAAAACTCAGACTGATAATTTTACCCACAATTTCCAGAATTTGCAAAAATTACAAATTTAGGGCCTTTTCTAGAAGACTGAAATTTTCTTTCTCCTGCCCAAAACATCACAGCTGTCAGTAAAAATCTCAGACTGTTAGCTGCCCGGAAAATTACCTGCTGCCCAAAAAATGATCTGGCTGCCCAAGCTGCCCAGCTGCCCGAAAATGCAGCTCTGCTGCTGCCCGTGATCTGATGCACAGTTGTGCGGCTGCCCGAGAGATGAACAGCCCTGATCGGAGTCCTTGGGGCCTGCCCGTGAGCTGCCCGGAGGGTCCGGGGTAGCAGCAGCACTCACTTGGGTATGCCTGATGGGCTGCCCGTAGGTCTGCAGCAGACCCTAGCCCTTGCCGGCTGCCCGAAGGCAAGATTGGAAGGACCAAGCCCTAAAAGGCTGCCCGGAGAACGAACAGAGGCAGCCTTAGAGGAGGGGTCTGCCTAACTCTTGGCTGCCCGAAAAAACTGAGCTGCTCGGGTGACTATACGACTGCCTAGAGAAAAGACAGACAGCCCGAGAGGAGAGAGAGAGAGAGTGTGGGCTGCCTAGAAAATTTAAGAGTTGTCACAAAACTTCTAAGATGAAGAATGCTGATGAAAACCCTAGCTGAGGGTTTGCTGATGATGCCCTAGGCTGAGGCAAAGATCTTCTTCAATAAATGTAGCAGCTTCACCTGTGAGAGAGAACTTGTTTATAATGAGAAGACTTGATCTTCTTTTATAGCCTCGTTAACCTGTAAGTGGACAAGATTAGGAAAGATAATAATAATAATATTTTTAATCTTTTCCTAATTTCACTTTCACTTTTACCAAAAAGGGTCATTTTTATTTTTCCTTTGACTTTTATAAGAAATCCTTATTTATTTAGACTTTCACTTGTGGTCATTTTCTTGTGGTAAAAAAGTCTTTATTTATTTTGACTTTTGACTTTGGCCTTTTTCCAAGTGCCCCTGTGGTCATTACATGTGGTCCTTTTTTAATTTCAAAAGTACATCATCATAAACCAAGAGAGTTATTAATGCTTTTATCTCACACACTGTGTAACACCTAGACCTGGTACTAGGGTAACTTAACCAAGGGTAGCTAATCCTTGGAGAAGCACACCAAGTCCATAGATCAAGGGTCAAAGTGCCACACACATGCCCAGACCCAGTCTAGGGCTTACAGTGTCTTCATTCTCCAAGAGAATGGCTACTCAGAACTAAGCTGAGTCTACCAGTCCCAGACTGGTCTACATCGTGGTCCCAAACCAGATGTCTACTCAACACAAGGTTGAGTCTACCCAGGGCAGAGCTGGGTCTATATCATGGTCCCAGACCAGATATCTACCATTCAACAGAATGGTCACTCAACACTGGGTTGAGTCTTCACCGTGGTCCCAGACCAGGTGGTCCCATTCTCCTAAGAGAAGGGCTCTCGATGCTGCTCAGAAAAATCAACACAATAGACATACGTTGGCTGGATGGGTTTGTATTGCTCCTGCCAAGTGACTATTTCATCCAAGTTTAGCCTCTTCCCAATTTTTTCTTCTGTCTGCCACTAATATCTTTTATCATCGAGATGTTGGCTATGAACTCCTTGCAAGCATGAAGGTGCTAGTAGAAATCCTTGATGAGAGGCACAATTTGTTCTTCTTGCTTGTGAGTGAATGCAACAGACTCACTCAACTCGTACTTTAATGCCTTATACTACTCCACTTGATTTTCTAGGCTAGCAACTTGTTCTTTGTGCCACCTAATTTCTTCTGTCAATTTGAAAATTAGTTCTCTTGAAGCTTGTGTAGTTTCAATTCCTTCGGTGGCTATGGCCACGGGGTTAGTTCGTCCATTGTTGATCACCATTGACTTGGTGGTTTCAATAATGGCCTATTGATAGTTGGTGCTCCTCTATTTGTGGGTTTGCTTCTTAATCAACTTCCCTCTCTTGTCAAATGCCAAGGTTTACGAGGCCATGAAAGGATCTTCATCAATGTTTGTGGGCAAATTTGCAAGAAAATCCTCTAGGGAAGATGTTGTTGTGTTGTTGGATGGTTTCCCTACTAGGACCAAATTGAACCTTGCTTGGCCTCTTCCTATTGTACTTATGTTCAACTATGCATCTCTTTTCTATTCGCTTCTTGATCCATGTTCCTTCGTCATCATTGGATCTACTGTAGATGCAAACCCTTTTCCTTTAATGCATATTAACTTATGCAGTTTATTTTGTTTTTGTGGCATTCGTGTTGCCTTTTTATTTCAATTCACTACCCACTGTGACTGCTAAGTTATTCGTTTGATCTACTTGTACCTCTATTGCTGCCATGGATGAATGTGTGGGGCCAATGTCCTCGTTAGTTTTGGCTTCGATCTAAACGAATTTTTATTGGCTTTCTCTCTATTGAGTGTTGTCACTCAAACTTCCACCTAAGTGATGAAGTCCATAAACACAAGTACATGACTACCATGTGCTCAAAACCCTTATTGTAGCAGAACTAGGTTAATATTCAACAACATAAATCAACAAGATGAATGAAAATCGGAGCCACACATATATAGAAACCCTTGACTTGTCATATTCAAATTCCAAAAGATATTCAATGAAACTAAAGAGAGGAGTTCTCCCACAAATCCAACCATGAGTACAAATGAGGAAGGGATACTCTTTTTATAGGCTCTTGCTCAACTTCCTTTACAATAAAATAATAATAGTGGATTCTAGATCCACTTTTCTCTCCAAAAAGCAAGAATAGTATAACTTGGAGTCTTCTAGATCCATACTTTCCTCTAAGGAAACCAATAATATACTAATGCCTCATAACCAAGACACATTACAAGTCAAACAATGTCTAAAATAATAGTTTTGACTAAACCACATGTCTCCTTTCCCTTTCACCTTGTTATTCTCGAACCCACACTCGAAGCGGGGAAGTCCTAAAACACAAGTGCAAACTTAGAGGAACTTAAAAGAGTTGTCCAATGTCAACACAACACACTCCCACTCTTTAGGATCGCTCTCCTCCAACATAGGGGGGGCTTCCCTTACTCAGGATTACTAAAGCTTATTACAAAGAGGCTCAAGGCGATTAAGAAGATTTAGCTTTAGCAAAATGTAAATAGTAAAAGTGGCTTTATAAATAGAGTGATGAGAGGATCAAGGCTAGTGTTAAATCCATTGGGCAAGTGGAGTCAAGAATTAACCACTAAGGGCAACAACCATGAGATTATGATTGAGTAAAGTTTAAATAAAAAAACTACAAGCACATCTATCTTGTTGTCTAATAATACATAAATTATCTGTGAAAACCTGAATCATGGATAAGTTTAAAACATGCTAAGTTACTAGGATACGGATTCAGATTCGGATCCGGATTCGCTAGTTTTTTTAAAACCTAGGATCCGGATACGGCAGGGAAACGACAAGTACACACAAATATAAAAATAATTAATAATAAATAGAAAATAGAATGAGGAAACAAAACTATTTAGGAAACACAAGAGTAGAACTATCAGTTATTGCCAAAAAAGAGAGTTCATGTACCATAACTGATAATTTGCTACGTTGTGATATTGATAATTTTAAAAATCGTTTCAGCATGAACTTGAAGCAGGTTATAATAGTGTTTTTGTGAGCCACATCAACATGTCCCTAACAACAAGGAATAAAGTGGTTTTCTTGAACGCTATGGCAAGAGTACAGAATAGTGTAGGTGAAGTGAGCAACACCATAGTACATAAAGATAAATCAGCCCTTGATAGCAGACCTTGACCATAAAAATATATGAAATAAAAACGTTGAGAGCAGACCTTGATATTGATATATCAAAGTTCAAGAGCCATTAGGGGAATTTTGAAGTAAAAGATGGGCCTCAAAACAAAAAATGCATTATCAAAATCCACTTTAAAAGAACCAATCACATTCTATATGATGACATCATCTATAATAGTTGAGGTGGCATTGGTTGAGTTAAGGATGCTTATTTTTTAAATTGTAAATGGTGAGTCAAAACCCATAGTTAACTATATCAATGTTGTAAGTAAAGTACTCATTATGAAAATAGTATTCATAGATTATTTTTTAATTTAATATAAATGTACTAAAGTACTCTTAAAGTACTTAGAAAGAAAAATACTTTTTATATTTCAATATAAAATAAATTACAAATACCAAAAAAGTAAATGCTCTATTCAAAACTAAAATTATGTAATTATTTTTTCAATATTAAAAATATATATGTCAAATCTTTATTTAAAATCAAAATCACTTAACATCTTATAATAAAAACAATTGGATGATTAATAGTTTTTGTTTTATAAATACCTACTATATATAATAATATATTATAATTATTATTTAAATATGAAAAATATATTTATTTATTTTATAAAAATAAAATATTATATTATAATAAACTACTATATATATATTCTCATCTGGTTGAATTTTAATATTAATATCATTTTTTTTTGAAATTTAGCTATTTTCAAGGTTCATATTTTATTATCACCTTTTAACCTTTGAAACACCTACATCTATATCAATATAAATTAGACATGTACATTCAAGTTACAAAACCAAATACACGCATAAAACCTTCATGTAGCAGTTTGAACGAATTATCATATCATAACAAGATATTATATTATTATAATTTTTATTATATATAATAATAATGTTTATTACATATAATCTCATTTGCTTAATATTAACTCAACTTTTTCGTGGTAGAAATTTATGTACTATTCTTCCATCCCAATATTAATATTTTTTTAATTTATTTAATGATGTTATTAATTATTGCATTAAAAATGATATGTGATATACATAATATATATCATAAGAAATTACACGTGTTTTTGAAGGTGTATTAAAAAGATGAAAAATAAATTTAAAAAATGTTATTTTTTAATATATAGTTTTATATTTATATTTTAAAATTAGTTTTTATTTTTAATATATATATATGTATATATGACAATTTATATATTTAAATTTAATTTTATGTTTAAAATTCAAAATTATAAATACATATTTTGAATATTGCAGAAGTAACTTATGTTTCAAATTTCAAAATTAATATATTTTATTTTATGAGTACATTACTTTATAAGTACATTCATCATATTATATTCAAAAGTAATTTATGTACTCAAAAGTACTTTCCTTATAGTCATATCAAAAGATAATTTATTTATTGGTTTTATTTAAGACATCTTTTCAATTTAACTTAACCATAGTTGCATTGGTTATAGTGTAAGAGATGAGTTGTAAATATACCTTCCCCACAAAATGCCTAACTCACAATATTTTATTATATTTCTTATGAGGCCCATTTTAGACCTCAAAATTCCCCTAATGATATCTTGACATAAGGATAGATCAGACCTTGAATAGGAATGGGGTTTATGCTTCTAGTCATCAGGTGCTTAGGGTTTTTCAAGTTTTTCATTTAAAAACAATTTTTTCGGGGGATCAATGGGTCATAGAAGCACTGGAAGTTGCAGGATCCGTTTGAAAATTTCAGGATTTATTTTTTATTTTTCACAGGATCTGTTTCATGGGAATCGTATATGTTTCCTTCTATAGGGGATTCGTTTCCATGGTGGATCTGAGGTGAATTCGTTCTGGATACGTATTGGATCCGTGGATCTGCAAATCCTACACACTAGGGTGGTGGATCCGGTAACACAAAAAACATGTGTGAGAGTGTATTTATAAAAATAAATAAATGTGAATGATAGCTAACTCTTTATTAGGATGAAAGATACACATTAAACATCTCCTACATTAAACACAAAGATATATGAAAGGGGAATAAGCCACAATTTAGATCTTCTTAATAAAGGCACAATCTTCTTAACGAGGAACAATGTTACCTATGTTTCAACCCTTCATCACCCCTTTGCTGCAAATATTTCTAGCCCTAGTCTTCAACAAGTATGTCACAAGAGAAGTAACTTTCCATTGTCTTTAAGATATTCAACAAAAGCTCAAAGGGGAAAGTCCCAAATTTTAGCCATCCCATCAAATGGAGAGAGATATTCTTTAAAGAGTTGACCTCCATCTCCTTTCATAGTAAAAGATTGATTGTTTTCCTAGATCTATTAATTATCCAAGGAATAACAATAAAATTTTACATTTCAAGCCTCCTCAACGTCTTTCCTACTAAAAATAACATGTTGAGATCCACTTTCTTCTCCAAGAAGAATCAATAAAATATGCTAGAATCTAGATACATCCTTATCTATAAGAAAAACAATATAATATTGTTCTCTCACATAACCAACTCATTAGACAAGTCAAACAAAAATAAAATAATGAGTGGTCATCCATTTGTCTTCTCCAAAGTGGTTGACGATGTCAACAAGCTCCAAGAAATGATAATGAAGTACCTCCACATGTGCGTCCTCCAAGCAATAAAATAATCCTAAGGGTGTGCTCCTCAATATGGTGTACCAAGTAAACCCTCATCCAAATAGCAAGTGGACTCGCAAGCATAAATATTTGTGCAACATATCCTCAAAATAGCTGGTTAAGTGTGGAAACATACCAGAAATAGCCTCCAAGGCTAGGTCGAATCTATGGTCAGGCTAGTTGTTAAATGGCTAGAATCAATCTCAACATGCATGCACAAGGGGAGTGCTCCTTTAAGGGTTATAGTCCTCATCTACTAAAGCATATCAAGTGTTAGTAGCCCCCAAATAACTTAAGGCACTCACACTAGGAGCCTCCAACCACCTCACATCAAATAACCATTGAAATGGTTGGAACCATCTGAAAAGGGGGAGGTATGCCAAGTGTTCCACAAGAGAGTAATATCAACCATTCTAAGGTGGAAAAAATGTGTAATATAATGTCCAAAATGCTAGGGTGCTCCATCTAGGCATCATTTACCACCATAACCATGTAAAAAATGTCACACCACCTTGTCAATGATGACTTGCACAACATAAGAAAAGTGAACAATGTGGAACAACCCCCTAGTGACCAACAAATTTAACACAACAATGCTGGAAAATATGCCATGTCACTACCGTATACCACCATTATCCAACCTCGTGAGGGGCTACAACCACCATACATGAACTCTCTAGACATGATGAACAAGTATACCATGACCAAGCCATGATGAGGTAGCATGCTCCATAACCATCAATTAAAGACCAACAATGTGATCCATTCAACATTGAGAAAACCAACAGATGAGCCATGACCATTACAATGCACCAAGGAAAAAAGTGAGTTTTTTTCCAACAAAACACCAACCTAATCAAAGAAAGCAACATCTCCAAGCAGAAACAAAGGTTTTAATATGGAGCTTTAATTTTTACAGTTTTATTGAATAATTGTGGTCACTAAGTGCTCAAGGAAATTGATTTGATGACATATTGCTGTGCCTTGAGATAATACAGCAGCCTGGCTGAGTTGGTTCTAGAATGATTGAGTGAAGGAATGTTATAATTTGTTATTTGCAGACTCTGTTATTGGAAGGCCGAACTGACTGGGTGACTAGACTATTTTCATAATGGTATGCATTTTAATTCCTTATATTTAATATAGAATTGTTTATGGGAATTTACTTGCACATGTTAGGTTGATAAGGTGTTGGACTTTAAAAGAACATCTGATCTCTTGCAATTTTCATGCTTAAACATTACATACAAGCTAAATTTGGTTTGAAACAATATCAAGTCTTGAGCTTCTGCACTAAGGTTTGATAATATTTGGAAATGGTTGCAGTTCTTTGAGGGTTATGGATATCCTGCTACATCATTCGAGCAAAATTATAGATGTTATTCAGCATCTTTTATTGATAAGGTATTTTTGTAATTATTACTTTTTAGTATTTCAGATTAATATATTATGTAAAATTACATTTTATTGTTAGGTTGAATTATACAAGTGGCAAAATTTTCCCGCCATATTGTAAAATTTCCAGAAAGAAGTGAAGAGAACTAAGGTTACATCAGTAGAATGCTTTCTCTTAAAGAAATGAAAAGTTTGTATATTTATTATTAAGATACAAAAATGTACATACTGCCCCAGCTATTTCCGTAGGCAAGGGTTGGGAGTGCACACAAGTCCCACAGAATTGCTTAGAAGATCAAAATGTACAGCATGCTAAGCTTTTTAGAGATCTTAGCTTTCCTAAACAAAACTATACATTGCAAAAATAAGACAGACAAGATAATTATATCAATGTCTGACAAATGACCAAAAAAGTAGGTCAATGGGAGTAAAAGGTAAATCCGGTGGCAAAGGTACAATGTGGGAGTGCAAAAACAATTCTTTGAGGTGCTAAAATCTTAAAATCTAAGCTCATGGTTAACGACTAAACATCAAGCCAATCAAGCTATTAAGGCTATTAAGTGTTACTGCTTCGAAAATGCAAGGTTCATTTTCATTTTCGGAGGCTTTCTTTTCAAGCTCTGTACCAAGAGATGTGAACTTAGGGAGTTTGGTATGAGTCATGAGCATGTTATTGGAAACCTGTTTCGATCATCCTCTTGTTTATCATGCATGGGAGAGATAGTGATGGAGATCCACGTGATTACCCTTTCTTTCATGTGCCGGAGGATGGTTACATGTTTGAGGGTGTGTTTTGTTGTTGAATTCACATATTTGGAGGCAC
Source organism: Pseudotsuga menziesii (assembly GCA_001517045.1). Taxonomy (NCBI): domain Eukaryota; kingdom Viridiplantae; phylum Streptophyta; class Pinopsida; order Pinales; family Pinaceae; genus Pseudotsuga; species Pseudotsuga menziesii. The sequence continues at coordinate 1,335,830 of LPNX011000646.1, read as the reverse complement.
TATTGCACATGTGGCAGTGAGTCACCAGTTGGGGTGCTTGTCTTCATATTTTTATGCATTTGTTTCCATTGGAGGGTGCTGTTGGGGTGTCTTCATAGATTTCAAGGCATGAGTTACATATTTGGTGGCATTTTTCACCATTGAGGTTCCTTTGGGGGTGTCATTACACATTGTTTGATGCATCTCCCCATATTTGGAGGCATGTTTCACCATTTGGAGGGTGATGTGGACTTTTGGGCACATTTCACAAGCATGGTTGCACTTACGTAGAGGAGCGTCCTCCTTGAGAAGATGAAATTTGGACTGATGACCTTTGTCGCACACCTTGAAACAGGGTGAAATGCACATGATTTAAGGGATTGTCTTCCCTAGAAGATGACAAGTGGCATCATAGAACCATTCAAACCCTTATTTGAAGGATTTCTTCATCCATATTGAGAAATACCTACTACTTGAAGACAACTCCAAAACTTTTGTATGATATTTTATTATTATTTCTTGAAGGAAGAGATGGATTGAAGACCATCTGGAGTCTTCTTTATAATAATTTATTGAATGGTAGTTGAGAGTGTTGAGAAATATAGCTCAGATCAGAACTCCTTGCACAGGTTTCAATGTGAATGTGCAGTAAATGGTTCGAGAAATTTTAGAAGTATCCTATTAGGAAAAGTGGGTAATAATTCTATTTCATCATTCACTTAGGAAAAGTGAAATTTGCAGCTGAGTCTAATAAAGTGTATTTAATACATTATTGACTTAGACTATATTTAATCTCAGCTATACATTTCAAGATGAGATTAAGGTTTTGGCAGGTTCCGTTTCAAACAAAGCATAAAGACAAACAAGATAGAGAGATTGTAACACAATTGTTTGCCGAATAGGGCAAACAATCAGGAAAGAGAGAGTAGAGTGCCACAAGAAGTGGAAGAGGCTGTATACCAACAGTCCATACAGGGCTTTACAACTTTACAACAGGTCTTACAACCTTTCAACAGGTCTACATTAGTTTTCTGCTGTTTTCCTTTTCTCAGCAGGCTATACACCTCTCAACTTGGTGATTTTGATCAACTATACACTTTCTGGTTTAACAGTCTATGGAGGTTTCCTTGTAAGCTTTGATCTAAGGAATGAAAAGCTGATTTGAAGGAGAAATTATCTATGTATGTTTGTATTTCATTTATGCTTCCACTATTTACTTTTCCAGCTATTGTGTGTTTGATGCTATGTTCAAAAATGATTTTTTGCAATTAAACATATTCTGTAATTGATTTGTTTGTTTGAGAACATAAGGAAATCAAGTCTATCAACCATTAGCTAAGACGATTCTTCCTTTCGAAAATACGGGATCAAGTCTATCAAGATCATCATTTAAGACGATCCTTCCTTTCAGAATTTTGCGATCAAGTCTAAGGATGATCAATTCCAATTGAGCTACCTGCTGTGTTCAGGATACCATAGTATCATCAATACTACTCCCCCTTTTGAGGGAAGTCCTTATGGACCAATGTTGCATGACTCGGACTCGGCAAAGACTTGGCTGACACTTGCCTCGTTGACTCGAGAAAGGCTCAGGAAAGACTCAGGGTAGACTCAGCAAATAGGAAATAAACTTAAAATATGGTAAATTTTGGGGAAACAAAGAGGTTAATGGCATTTCCAATCCATATAAGTTATAAAACTACAATCTATGCAATAATTCATAACATCATCTAATAAACTATAATAATACAACATAATAAACAATTTTTGAATGCAAAAATTTAAATTTTAAATTTTTAAATAGAAAATAGGAAAATGATTCTATGATCAAAGTTAGAAAGGGCAATAAGCTTTCTAAATTTTGTTAGTTTTATTTGTGCATACATAAATACATTTAAAAAAATGTAAATTAAATCTATTTTTGTATGCAAAAATTTAAATTTTAAATTTTTAAATAGAAAATAGGAAAATGATTCCATGATCAAAGTCAGAAAGAGCAATAAGCTTTCTAAATTTTTTTATTTTTATTTGTGCATACATAAATACATTTAAAAAAATGTAAATTAAACCTTCCATATACAATAAAGAAAAGATACTTAAACTATATATTTATACATTAATGTTACCATTAAAACCAAATATTATTCATATCCATAAAACTATGAAAGAATTAATATAAAAAATAACTATATCTAAAATAATTCATATCCATAAAAATATAAAAAAATTAATATAAAAAATAAATATATTTTTATTAAAATGTGAAAAAAATTAATTTTCTATTAAAGAAACTTTTTTTTTTAGTTTTATTTGTGCATACATAAATACATTTAAAAAAATGTAAATTAAACCTTCCATATACAATAAAGAAAAGAAACTTAAACTATATATTTATACATTAATGTTACTAGTAAAACCAAATATTATTCATATCCATAAAACTATGAAAGAATTAATATAAAAAATAACTATATCTAAAATAATTCATATCCATAAAAATATAAAAAAATTAATATAAAAAATAAATATATTTTTATTAAAATGTGAAAAAATAATTTTCTATTAAAGAAACTTTTTTTTTCGACATCAAAATGTTTATTGCATTTGTGGCCGAGACCCACCCACAGTATGTGTGCCAAATGGAGATTAATAAGATTGTTCGAAAGCCGGAGCCTTGCCACAATCCCTTTGCAAGGGTGAACCTGGAGCTAGATCTATATTTTGTTGATGTATTACCCTCGTTACCATTACGAAAAACAAGATTATTTAAGCTAGGATTATGATTTTGCACATTCATGGCGCCTCTTAAACATAAGCTAACATACAAAATGTTGAGTCTATCTCGCGTTTGCGTCGATTTTATGTCGAGTTCGTGCAAGTAAGCTGAGTTTCTCGAGTGTGTCGAGTCTTGGATGAGTCTTTAGCGGTTACTCGATTTAGAGGTTCACTTGCCAAGACTTGCGAGTACTCGTGAGTCTTGGGTGAGTGGTGCTTCATTGTTATGGACAAGACCTAGCTTGTCTCGGAAGTGTTCAAACTTCACACGAGACTGAGGCTTAGTCAACACATCTGCAACCTGCTCATCTATGCTCACATATTGGAGCTTTATAGCTCCCTTTTGCACCATGTCACGAATGTAGAAGTACCGGATTTCTATGTGCTTCGTCTTATCATGGAACACGGGGTTCTTTGTCATTTTCATGCAACTTTGTTTATCACATAGAATTACAGTGGCATCCATCTTCAGATCGAATAGATCTTATAGCAACTTCCGAAGCCATATGGATTCACAACTGGCGAAACAAGCTGCAATATATTTTGCTTCTGCAGTGCTAAGAGTGTTGCCACCTAATTTGCACCTCGGGTCACGTGGCTGAAATCTTCAAGCCACTGGGTGCAACCTTGCCAAGTGCTATCACTTGATACTCAGCTCCTCTGTGTAGGCCAACTCCTAGCGAAGCCAAGGGGGGTGGACCCTATGAAAAATAATCTAAGGTGGTTTCTAACTATGAAAGTATGAACCAACAAATATTCTAGGAGTTTTCAAGATGTAATGAAATAAAATGTCACCTACCAATTAACTGCAAATAAATTACTCTTAGCAACCTTTAGAGAAATAAACACATCATTGAAAATACATTGCGAAATTAGCTTATGCAAAAAAGGAATGAGATATACTCTTAACAACCTTTAGAGAAATACACACATCATTGAAAACACATTGCGAAATTAACGTATGCAAAAAAGGAATGAGATAGACCCGTGCCAAATGAATAAAGTGCTTTGCATATGAGGGTTGCTAGTGTAGTCTCGGTTAAAGTATTGCAGTGTCTTGGTTGGTAAATTTTAGATTATTAGATGGGTGATTAATGGAGTGGGTTAATTGTGGGTTTGGCCCAATAAGGTAGGCTCTTTCGAAATGAGTGCTAAAGCAGTTTCACCAAGTGTCTAACGGGGCGAGGCATAACCTGCTTGGAGTAGCCACTTGACTTTGTGGTATCCACTGGTATCCACCCTTTGCGACCTCCCGATTACTCAAGAAACAAGCTTATATGGATTTTCCTATTATTCTAGTCACTTGTATCCCTTTCTGGTACAAACAACCTATCATACAAGTTGCAGAGCTGCAGAGCATACGGGGAAGGAGCCTTCGTCAATTTTGATTAAAAGTCCTAATGTGGTGTTTATTATCTAACTATTCACGGCTGCGGGTCTCTTTTCTCCTTTCAGGATACTCGGGAGAGCACAACTGGGTAAATTTTAAAATTTAAAGAAACAACAAAGAAATGAAATATTTCCTAATTAATCCTACCATAAATATCTTTTCCTTTTGATCAAATAAACAACTAAATAAAAAATAAAAATAAACTAACTAAAACCTAAAAAATCATGAAAAAAGACATCGGCATGAATCCCCCCAGGGGGGGTGAGGAGTGGGCTCTTAGGAGCCTACTCAAATATCTATTAATTCTTTTACAACATAGGAGAATTGTGCTTTGGTCCTTATAATTTGGATCCAAAGGCTTACAATTTATTGAAAAAATGAATATTTATGCAAGAAGGAGCTCTATTGGACTTCTTTTTTCTCAATTTCTCGAGTTTCCTCCTCTTTTATCGCTAAATCTGCAAAAAACAGCAAGCAAACATCAACGGTATATGCCACAAAACACTTTAAGAGTGCTTTGGGAAAACCTACAAAAATTTGCCAAAAAAATTCTAAATAAAAGCGAAACAAAACTAGGTGAAATCCACTGAGAAAGTGATAAAAAGTTGCTTTCTCAGGGTCTTTGTTTGCTTCTTAAGGATAGCAAACAAATCCAAAGCACTTAGTTGCTAGATACAAACTTAAAATCAACTGCTAACTTACTAATCAAGTCTTTTGTTTTTATGAGGTAAATGACTTGAAGCAAGAAAGCTAGTAATCTAGATCTAAACTAGGAAATGATAACACTTTGAAACCCTTTCTAGATGTATAAAGGAAAAGAAATTAGGATCTACTTATGAAAATACAATTTAACTCTAGATCTGCTAATGCTTTTCAAAAGTGACGGAGTTATAAAATAGTATAAAAGTGAGGAGAAGGATAAATGGGAAGTTTGGAGAACAAGATGATCTTTGAGGCTTCACTTGTGGGGTATCGAGGGACTTTATTTGCAAACAAAAGATGTTAAAAAACAAGATAGATCAAGCAAGATCTTCTATAGCTCCATCTAAGATAACTTGCACATCACAAAACTTACAATTAAAGATAAGTCCAGAAGCATATATACTTAGAAATCCCTATGAAAACATTCATAAACAAATGAAGCATTCGGTGATATCTCTAAACATCCATACTAAATAAACTAGAACAGCAAACAAACTGGTGAATTTACCTTGCAAAATTGATGTCAATCCTTCAAGCAAGCTACACTGGATACTGAGTAAACAGGATGGATCAAGCATAGATTACCTCCACAAAGCTCAACGATAATTCATTCAGTCAACAAAGCATCACACAATTTGACCTCCAAAGTCTCTTTTATTTCTCAGATAAAACAATGGTTACAATGAGCAAGCTCTTTCCAGATAATTCCAACTAATTGTGATGGGAGAGAGGCATGCTTTATTTATAGCAAAACAAGGGAGAATTGGCCATGAGGGGTGAATCCACAAGAGGGAGTTGAAGTCGAGTTCAAGAGCAAAATATCAGTGACCGCTTGAGTTGATTGCTAGTTAAGATGAAGAGGTAGGCGCTACCTCTCAAGAGATGCGCCTACCTACCTAAGATTTCTCAACACCCATCCTCAAAACGCCACATATACCACGTGCGCCAACCATTGAGACAATGTGTGACCAACCTCGAAGGCAATCATGCAAGGATAAGATATGATCATGATTTTGACTTAGTTTGTTTTTTTATAAAGTCACCAAGCTATTCATTTGAGTTTTCAATTAAAGGAGTGGCCACCATGACTTGAGATGAGGGCAAATATGGATTTATGAAACAATTCGTATGTAATCCAAAATCACTTAGAAGTGACGCCTTCCCCTTAGAATGAGGTCGCCTACATGGGGACAAACCATGGCATGTCACCCAATGTCTAAATTTGACTTTTTGACTTTCTTTTTTAATTGTCCCTTTGTCAAAATGTCGCATTATTTAGCATTAAAATTTCATTTTGATGCTCAGTTAGTGAAATATGGCCTTAAGTGACCTTTTGATATTCCACTCCCGAATCAAGTTTTTATGCCACTTACAAATTTTTTAATTAAACCATTAAAAATGGCCTAAAAAAGCGGGAAAAACTTTTTCCTCGGAATTGAACAAAAATCTAGGGGGACCAAGCACATGTCTATACGACTCAATACTGATACCTAGCATGTTCATATACATTGTCATGTGAACTTTAATAACCTCCTAAGGCCTAACCACCAAGACGACCATTCCAACTTTGGAGGAGCGGTGAAAAAATCGAAAATTATACATTGGTTATTCAACATTGCTTCATTGACAAGGGAAAAAACACCTTGGAATAATTAGATTGACGTCTAAGTCTGAAGAAGCCAAGTCTTCTACAAAAAGTTTTCCATGCTAGTACATTTATTACAATTCCCCCAAGGGGGTATGAACATGTGGTACAAAAATAAAAAGGCCAAGAAGGCCTGATGGACCTCCGAGCTCTGAGTTTGAACAAGTGTTTGTTCATCTTTGGTGGCTCATTGAAAGTCCAACTAGATGCAACCTAGTCGGTAACAAAGAAAAACATTGGACTGCTTCCTGCTTAGCCATGAGATCATGGCTAGCCCCAGACTGAAACATCCTCTTGATGTGCTCTTTCTATCTAAGACACTTCTTGCCCAATCTGAATCTGTATGGCCATACAGTTTGAAGTCATGATCTATAGTATAACTAAGAGCATAGTCTACCGTTCCTTTCAGGTACCTCATCATATGCTTGCAGCTACTAGGTAAACATGTCTAGGATCAACTAGATACTGACTGAAGGTGTTCATGACAAAACATATATCTGGTCGGGTATTCGTTTGATACATCAATGAACCAATAATCTGTCTAAATAGTGTCACATCCACTAACTCTGACGAAGCATCAACCAACAACTTCAAGTTTGTATCCATGGGTGTGGCCATGGCTTTACATTCCAACATGTCAAACCTTTTCAGGATTTCTACTACATTCTTCCCTTGGTTAAGGAGGGTTCTTTATGGGCTCTGCCATATTTCAAGACCTAGAAAATAATGCATCAAGCCAAGGTCTTTCATCTCAAATTCTGCAATGAGCTTCTTCTTACACTCTGAGGTTTGCTTCTCATTGCCTGTTAGGAATATATCATCCACGTACAATAATAATATGGCATGTTCATCATCCATAACCTTGAAGTAAAGGGTAGGATCAACCTTACTTTTGGTAAAGCCTAAGCTCGTCAGAAAACTATCAATTCTTTCATACCAAGCTCTTGGAGCTTGCTTTAATCCATACAAAGTGTTCTTTAGTTTACAAACATGTGTCTTTCTGTCTTCGACTTCAAAACCTTGTGGTTTTTTTATGTACACTTCTTCTTCAATAACACCATTTAGGAAGGTTGGCTTTGTATTTCTCTTCAGTAATCCATAGAAGTGTATCTTGCTACAGGAGCAAATGCCTCTTCATAATCGATTCCTTCCTTTTGAAAGAATCCATGAGCCACAAATCTGGCTTTGTATTTCTCAATACTTCCATTGGTTGTATGTTTTTTCTTGTAGATCCATTTGGAAGATACCACACTTTTACCTTCTGGTTTGGGAACTACTTCCCACACATCATTCTTCTTTATGGATTGGTATTCTTCCGTCATGGCTTCTACCCATTCTCTCTTTTGAACAACTACTTCAAAACAAGTAGGCTTTCTGGTCTACAAGATTACACATCAAAGCCACATAACTAGGAAATGGCTTTGGCTTCTTGCTTTGTCTTCAGGAGCCTTCTGGAGCACCATACCTTTTTGCTTCTTGAATAATCTCACGAGCCCAGGCTGGCTTTCTCTTGTGGGAGATATTCATGTGGGGAGGTTCTTGGGGCTCCAACATATCATGTTCTTTCGGAATCTCATCATTAGGAGAAGGTGCAACTTCTTTCATCGGTTTTGCGGCTTTGGGAGCTACAACTTCTTTATATGTTTCTTCAAGTTGGCACTTTCTCGATTTCTTGAGAGCTGTATCTTAATCAAAGGTTACCTCCTTGCTAATTTCCATATGATGGCAACCTAGTATATAGATTCTGAAGGCCTTGGAGACTTCACAGTATCCAACAAATGTTCCTTTCTTTCCGAAGGGATCCAACTTGGATCTTTTCTCTTTTGGAATATGAACAAACACTAGACAACCAAATATCTTGAGGTGACTTACCTCTGGTTTCTTGCTTGTGAACATTTTTTTAGGGGTTTTGAACCCAAGTGCATTATGGGATATTCTATTTTGGAAATGTTATCACAGATCTTGTAGTTGCCCCTATAGATGAATTCTATACAGGATGGAAGAGAGGACAGTCAACCAAAGCTATGGCCTACGAAAACCCTAACCCCGAAAAGATGGATAGTTGTCACGCCGGTTAAGGATTCCTTCGCTTTATGCCACTAGAGAAGCCCAAGTGACAAAGGGGGAGACCTAGATCAATCCTCAAAGGAAAGATCCAAGACAAATTACCAAATCAGACTCCTATCGGAGAATTCGTAAGGTGTGTCTGAAACCTTGGATTTAAGGATGAGCCACAAATTAAGGATACTTGAGTCGGGTGTTTATTCGAGATTGGAATTGTCAGTTAGGTGATTAAAACAGATGGCTTGCGAAGATTAAAGTTAGATCTAGGATTTTAGTGTGTTGGTTCAAATGATCAAAGTCGGACCCTGGGGGGGATTTAAGCAGATGATTGAGAAATCCCTAGGACAAAGTTGATATTGACAATTATGGCTTCCTGCACACTAGCTGTGATGAAAGATTCAACAATAAAAAATACCCAGATGAAACCGGATAAGAAACAGAGGGAAAATGGTTGACTTGTTGAAGGAGGGTGTTTTCTCCCAGACAGAGACCAGTGCTTGGAGGGGGGCAGAGGAGTCCAAGCTTGACGTTTTTGAGGGAGGGGGTTTTTCAGTATGCTGCCAAAAACCCAGATCGCTGAATTTGCGGATTCCTAGTGCAAATTGGTACGGTGATTTTTCCTAATGCTAAATGAGGGTTTTTCAGTGAAAATTATTGATGGGCTATGCATGAAAATCAAAATATGGAGAACTTGACCTAAAATGCCTTTTTTGAGATCAAATAAGATTTCTGAGCAAGCTTTTGATGAAGTGCTGCTTTTGCCAGTGTACCTAGCGCGCCTGTTTGCTTGCCACACCAAGGAAAATCAATCAGTATGACAAATAATCGGGAAATGCAAGCTAAAATAAGTACAAGAAGAATAAATCATATAGAAGTTCAACTCCCTGATAAACAATTCCCGAGATCAAGCAACGGGGCAAGTCCCCCCACCAATGCGCCTCTCTCAGAATCGCCTCCTTCAACCTGCAAGTTAAACGGGTACAAGGAAAGATACAAAAACTATGCCGGATATATCTTAGTGCAGAAGAAAAGTAGTGCCAGTCATCGACTCATTCATTCATCAAGCAAGTAGACAAGAGTGCAGTCCCAGACAAAATCTCTTTATTTCAATTTCGGTGCCAAATCTCATGAATTACAATGGGGGGGTCACCTCTCGTAAATAGTTTGAGAGAGACATGAACCCTAACTCACTTTGTCATCCAACATTTGATATTAAAACATCATCAACGGTGGAGATCATCAATACATTGATCAAGTGACTAAGTCAAAGAGGGGGTACACTTTACTCAAGGACGCCTCTCTAAAGTGAAATGTCACAACATAACATAAGATATGACATTATGCAAGATATGTCTCTAGGGGCTTAATTCACCCTAGGCCCCTTTACAACTTCATAACATAAAATATAACAATGAAATACATCAATAGCCAATTAGAGGGGGCGCCCCTTGGGGGGCGTTCCTCATTGGCTGAGCCATAGTAAAATAATTCGGACATCTGTTGACTAAAAATTGCTGGAGGTCTGTCTGGGATGCTGAGAAACATCATCTGCCAAAATTCCAAGCCATTTCCTTGAACCTGGAGGTAAAATCAATTTTTTCAGTGATTTTCTAGTTCATTTTTTGCTGGTACAATCTCTGGAAACTGATAAATCCATCATAACTCTGTCCAGGGTGCAAACTGGGGCAAACTAACTACTCTGGATGATCTGGAGACATAAAAGAATGGTATAAGTGACTACTCATACCCCCTGGAACAATGCTCTTCTCTAAAAGAACCAATCATACTGCCATCTAGAATAAAAATTGATCATTTAGCCAATAATTAAGTGATAATAATCACTTTTTTGGAGAATCGAGGCCAAATTTTCAAAACTGAAACTGCAGTATTGGTCCTGGGCATGTCGAGAACAAATATAGACCATGCTGTATTTTTGAGTCACTGCCTTGGGAAATGTGATTGACTCGGTCAACTGGGTTGACCAGGTCAAAGTACCCAAAATCAAGGTGAGATAACATGCCAATATGATCCTGCAACCATTCAAGATAAGAAATGCTCCAATGATGTATATCAAAACCTAACTTGAGTTAGTTATTCATAATCATGGTGACCAACAATAATAATAATAATAATAAAATATACCTTTGCTTTTGAAAAATCTTAAGAGTCCTGAAATCTGCTTGTACATGCCATACTTAAGTGTAAAAGATGTGCTATAGATGGGTGAGAGTGGAAAAGACAAAGCTAAGGCAAGGGGAATGGTGGTGTCTCACATGTGGATGAGCTGATCTGAAAAGTGTTTATTCAACCTTGGCAATCATGTCTACGACTCACATCCAAGCTAAGCACAAGCTTCGTGAGGATCTTTTCTAGGACCCTTGCATTGAGTACACAAGAAATTGTAGTAAAGAGATCCTAGGGGACACTTAGAATTAGTTGTCCCTTACTCCATCTCACATCAAAGCCCTTAGGATTCGTGAGGAATTAATCATTACATTTCAATAATAGGCCAGAAGTCTTTAGATTTAGCATTTGTTTATCCACTGCTTTATTTTGGGCCTTTTACAATTTCATTTCATAACCTTTCTGATTTGTGTCTAAAGACACAGTTTGCAATTTCATTTGCAGGCTTGCATTTCATAATATATATAGCATATAACTCATAATGCATGTAATGATGGTAGACATACTGCTTCAGGTTTTAGCTGACAACTTCTCGGGCTACTAGGGTGAATATCCACAGTCAGGACCAAACATCGGGGGCAACCGACCAGAGAGGTCAAGGCTTCAAAACCCAACTCGCCTAAGCTCAGGAACCAACACCAGCGGGTTTTTTTGGCCCAGAAGGATCAAGGCTTCGGCAAGTTTTGTTGCACAACTCAGAGCCGGTGTTGACACTGAGAGGGGGGGGTGAATCAGTGTGAAGCCAATTTTACACCTTTCTTAGCTTACCAATTCATCAATCTAATACTCTACCATAATCATTTCATAAACATCATTCACATAGCATAAGCATTTCATTCATAAAGAACCATAACACAGAAGAACACCACACCATATAAATTTGTAATCTTTTTATATTATTTTGGTCCGGCTACAACCGTTAGGCGAAATCAGCACCTACTGATATATAGAGCACCTACTCTGTATCCACGACCCTGCCTGGTTTTCTTAGACCCTGCTAAGAAGGGTTTGAGGTATCCTAACCTCAGATGCAAGTCAAGCTTGCATTTACATTAAAGCTCACTGTTACATTACTTCATCACTTGTCTCTTCAATCTGCTGTTGGTCAATACTGCTGCTGCAACATACCTGTTCTTCAATATTGCCAAGATATCAAGGACTGCTCATTTAACCTCTGCTGCTCATCCTCTTCACTGCCTCACTGCTGCTCATTAAACCTCTGCTGCTCATCCTCTTCACTGCCTCATTGCTGCTCATTAAAGGTCTGTTCATCAACCCTACTGCTGGTCATTCATTCTTCACTCATCACCCTTTACATACTGCTGTACAGCTGCTTGTACACTACTATACACACCCTCAGACTTCATCAGTCATGCAGACCCAGTCAATTCTGGTTTCCTGGTGTGCCTTTGATGGAGATGCCCTTCAGTGAATAATTTCAGACTTATGATAAAACTCAAACACAACTCAGACTGTGGCTATTTGCTCCATGTATGGGGTTATTGTTTGCTGCTCATCCTTAATAGTTAAGACTGTAAAACATAGATGCCATTAACATACCTCAATCAAGTGTTCATGTTTTCAAGATACCAAAATCATCACCAAGGACTGGAACATCATCAAGGACTGGAACATCATCATAGTCAACAACTTCAACACCAGTATGTCATCAATCCATCATCAACCTGTGCTGACTGTGTGTATGTTATGGAAAGGCATCATCACTTCTGTATGTACTGTGCATGTACCAATGAGTTTATACTTCTGAATAGTTTCGGCCAAATAATCAAGAGTAGGACCAGCTTCTTGTGCTGCCTCTGGCTTCAGCTTGGTCAAACCAATGAACAAACCTTTTTGAAATTGTATCTGCATACTTCAGAAACTCATTTACAGCCTCTATTTTTGCAGGATCTCTGTGAAAGGGTTATAGTCATGGCCCAGCCCAGCATACTCATCATCAGTCACATGTTACACAGGCAGAATCAAGGTAAACACAGTTCGGTTTACAACAGCACAGAACATCCACTCAAGCAGTCATCCGAAATTTAAAATAACTCAAGAAAATCTTTTCTTTGACTCAGATTTCTACTGCAGCTCCATTAATCTTCAATGTATATGAAAGCAAACCTTTAGGACTTCAAACCATCTAAACAAAAATTCCACGGGATGCTAAGGTACGCATAACTCAGGCATGGCAGCCATGCAACTCTTTCCAATACTAAACATAATAACTCCAAGTCTCAAGCACCAATTTCAGACATCACGGATGCAGAGAGTGAGCAAATTCCACATTTGCAGCTTCAGTCAAATTTCAACACCGCTCGTCTCAGCTCCATACATAAACGCAGATTGGAGACTCTCCTTTCACACAACAAACTACACGCTGCTCTCCATGCTGGACTTTACGAACAGAGATCGCTGCTCTCTCACGGCTCAAATCAGATAAAAAAAGAAATTCTCTGCTGAAATTTCCAAGCTTAGGACCGTCAAGAATTAAAACACGACTTCATTAGCTCAGCAATTCTCCTCGGCGATTTTGCAGTCAACACGAAATTCTGCCTCAGTAACCCCGAATTGATCAGCCAGCGAGTCAACAAAGAGACTCAGAGCAAAAGATTTCCACGCTGGTGTTTTTCCGTTCCATAAAAATTTCCACGCTGCTGCAAAAATAAATTTCACTGCTCCAAAAATTTCCACGATTGCTACTGCTCTCCTCTAATGCTGCGAGCTGCTCCAAAGATAAACGCAGAGCTCCACCTAATATTCCCCCGAATATTTCACCCTCTGAAATGAGATCGTGAGGGTATTTATAATGATTTTTGCCTTCCTTTGGGCCGACTTGTATTAAAATAGGAATTTTTATGGGCTGACTTACTAAATTTTTAATAATTTTTTATTAAAATTTTGAGGGAATACAAAAACAATTATTTGGAAAGTTGGGCCGTCATACCCATTAACATATCAATCCCTTTTATCACAAAGATATTCAATGGATAAATAATGTTACCGGTAATGCATAGAAGCAATAAACTCTCATAAAGGCCAAATCTTCATATCTCAGTAGTGGCCGGGGCCCAAGACATAACTGGCAATATTTTTTTTTGCACTGTGGAATAACAATAGAGATGAATGTTTTTGAGTTCCATTGGGCCTTACACTTATGCACACCAGATTGCAATACAAATATTTGAGAGTTATTGTTTGCATAAATTATCATTCTGACCTACTTCTGCACCTTATCTATGTGATCAGCAGTTTCAGAGTTTGTGTTCCTTATCATTCTGAAAACAACACCCACATCCTATGGACACTCCCTGTGGCTGAAAAGCACCTGCCTGAATGTAGGTATCTAGCAGAGACAGGAATAGATCACTTATAATTAACACGCTGAACTGCTCATCTTTTTAATGCAGATTTGTGCATCAACAGAATGATGTCTAGAAGAGGAGCTGGAATATATTATGGACTGTGTACTATGCTGCTGATATGAAA
>LPNX011000646.1:1284200-1321512 GCA_001517045.1 Pseudotsuga menziesii | reverse complement strand
CAAGCACATCCACTTTGTGCTGCATCTCAGCCTTATCTTGCCTATCCAGAGATATGATGATGTTACCACATCATCATGCTACATCATACAGATTGCCTTTACTATTCCTTCAAGGTTCCAAGGGCTTCTTCATCAGGCAAGCTTCTTCAACGTCTACCAGGACTTCAAGACTATGCTAGGGTCTTCTGCATCATTAGCCGAGTCTTCAACGTCTTCAGCAGAGTGGTGGCATCAATGACATCAAGTCCATGTTGGCATCAATGACAATTTCATCAACAGCCGGGACACAAAACAACATGGAATCCAACATGCATAGGGGTCAGAAAGGGGAAAGGATCTTCAATCTCAGAAGTTTCCATCAATCTGAGTCATGGGATGATAACAAAAACGAATGAACTGAATGGACGGGCACAAATGTCATGGAACCAACCTAGCACTAAGGTTTACACTTTGTTTGAGCATGGCATGGGCAACAGTCTTCACATTGAATTCTTCGATAAATCATAACGTAGGTTAGAACAATACATAACATATAAGCACAGGTCACCATAATCATCCTAACATGACAAACACAGGTGTTTAAGATACATCACAGAGCAAAACTAAACCAAGGAAATATACTTGATCTCACCATATATACCTGTCTCCAACTAATAAGCCCCTCTGTGACTATGTGTATGAACTCCCAATCTGCTGCTATGCTCTAATGAACTAGACCATCACCAAAATCATCTCAATGGATTCTTGAATCTTGGTCTTGGCAAGGAAAATTTGATGAACAAGGCTCTGAAGTGGAATGAAGCTGTAAAGATCCTTGGTGATTCCCCATGTAAAAGTAGCCCGGAATAGAAAAAGAGATATGTCTACATGTCGCAACAAGAAGCTTGGCTGCAAATGTTTATGGGATAACATCTGGCTCCATCTGGGACAAGTGCTCTAATGAAGAGTGTGCTTGAGAACCTCAGAGATCTTTGGTTTGCAACACCATCATCAACAAGTAATCCAACATATCCTAGCGCATCCAATATTATGCTTCTTCTCCAAGTATTTACTTATTACCTACACACATGAAAGCAAAGAAAATCAGGGCATCATGTATGGGAAAAAATATGTGCATAAGCAAAATGACTGGAAATAAATGCTGAAATGTAAATTCTAATCTACTCAATTTAAATGCAGAAGAAAAACAAATATCGAACATAGAAGACTCATGCATCAATCAGACAGAAGACAGACTCAAACCACTACTCAAAAGAGCTTATTCAATACTACCTACCCTATTCTAACCAGCCAAACAAGTGTTAAGTAAGATCATAAATCCAATGCAACCACTTGCTGAATGGATCAATGGATCAATGATAAGTAATGTAAATAAAAATTGAAACCATTCTAACTAGTTGTTTGAAATTCAAAGAAAGATCTGGACAATGTGGAATGAAATCATGCCAATGCTGAAATTGACTTTTGAGAACCTCATCCATCAAGATACCGATAGGATAATAAAAATAATGTGAGTTGGTTCTTGATGGAAGAAAACATTATGACTCATGCTTCAACCACTCCAAATTATTTTTTGTTTTCTCGTCTACCCTACTAGGACATTCAATTCTATTCACTACCGAAAAAATGGGAGAATCAAATGAGGACAAGTTGTAATGTAATGAAACTGAGAATGAGAACAAGCCCATTTGTTGTTCAAAAATGGAGAAAATATGAAATTGATCTTTATACACCTTCTCCAATTGCCCATAAGAAAGATTTATAAATTGAAAAATATTATTCATCAAAGATCACTGAGAAGGGAAATGAAGTGCATTTTCTCCAATTACTTGACCACGTTTAGACTCTTGACTAAAGATTTTGAAGATAAAAGATTGATCAGAACACAAACCCATACAAGAAGACTCAAAAAGTTGGGATGGGAGGGTGGATTGAAGATTTTCTCCTAGATGACTTGGAATAATTGATCTCGGAATCTGATGAGAGAAAAAAGTTTTCAATTGAATCCCAGGAATGATTGCAAGATTTGAAGCGAGGTCAGTATCCACACATTGAACCGACACATCTTGATTGAGTGGATGAGGAATTTTATTATGACAAGGATGTTCACTTTAATTCATACCATAATTATTATGTGATTGATCTTCTTCCGAGATATGTTCTGAATCAAAATAATTGTCAATCAGGCCATGAGGATCTTCGATGGATTCACAGATGAGAGTATCAACTATGGATGATTCTTGATAGTAATTATTTTGTTCTCCCTCTTGATTTGTGCATTCTTGAGCTAATGATGACCAGATTTTATAAGTTCCCCTTCTATATCAATATCAAGGTTATAATCCTAAAGGGTTGATATTTGATCATCATCATTCTCTTGCATCAAAGACTCATTTAAAGGCATGCCCACTTTTGGCTCATGAGAGGAGAAATCAAATCCAGAAGGACAATCATCAGTTATTTCATCATTGCTTTCTTGACTATCTTCATCAAATTGATTCTCATCACCGAATTGTTCCTCTATGGACTGTTTAATGCCTACACCCCATTCCTCTATTACCAAATCGGTAAACATATCATACCCAATGATTGATCCCGGTTCCAAATGGTCAAACCATAGCTTAGCATCCCCTTCTAAAGAAGCACCAAGGGCACACATATAAACGTCTTCATCTTTAGCACCCTAAGATTCCATATACAACCAGAAGACATCCAAATATCCTTCAATAGGATTATTCCTAGAAAATCGAGGCAACCTTTTACTAAAGTCATTTGGCATAGGATGAGGTGCTCCAGGTATTTCAGAGAAGTTAAAAGGAGAAGGTTTGGCGTTTTTCTTAATGGCTCTGGTTAATTGGGATGGGTGTCTAACTGAATCTCGGGAATTGTTCACCCTAGGCTTTGGCTGGGTTTGATACTTGCTCATCAGTTCACTCGGGATGGTGGGGCATTCTTTATTGCGTGGGTGAGGGAATTGGTGGGTATCATAAAGATTGCGATAATTAGATTCATACCCATAATCATGGTCAGGATCATCCTCATACCAAGAATCTGACGTCCATCTATCCCTTTCGTTTATTTGCTTTCTAGCTTCATTTATACTTTCGGTTAATTCCTTCATGCGTCTGATTAATACATCTGAATTCATTATGATTTATGTGATGGGTTCGCTTCTCAATGGAGTCATGTTGTGGAGTCACCAGGTGAACGAATTGCCGTGTTCGCCAACGGATAATGTCGTAGGAGAGATATAGGTAACACAGTCATTGTGCAGAATTAAATAATTGAAATATAACCACTGGATTTTAGAACCGGATGTGATATGAATGAATATAAACAGTAAAACCATTCACAGGCATCGGAGGTACGTATAATGAACCAAGGTAACCTCTACCTCCCTGACAATGGCGCCAAAAATGTTATCAAAGATCTTGTAGTTGCCCCGATAAATAAATCCTATATAGAATGGCAGAGGGGACAGGCAACCAAAGTTGTGACCTACAAAAACCCTAACCCCCAAATGATGGATGGTTGTCACGCAGGTTAGGGATTCCTTTGCTTTATGCCACTAGAGAAGCCCAAGTGACAAAGGGGGAGACCGAGATCAATCCCAAAAGGAAAGATCCAAGACAAATCACCAGATCAGATTCCTGTCGGGGAATTCGTAAGGTGAGTGTCTGAAACCCTAGATTTAAGGATGAGCCACAAATTAATGATACCTGAGTGGGGTGGTTATTCGAGATTGGAAATGTCACTCAGGTGATTAAAACAGATGGGTTGTGAAGATTAAAGTCAGATCTAGGATTTTAGTGTTCTGGTTCAAATGATCAAAGTCTGATCCTGGGGGATTTAAGCAGATGATTGAGAAATCCTCAGGACAAAGCTAATATTGACAATTATGGCTCTTCTTGCACATTAGCTGGGATGAAAGATTTGACAATGAAAAATACCCAGATGAAACCGGACAAGAAACAAAGGGAAAATGGTTGACTTGCTGAAGGAGGGTGTTTTCTCCTAGATAGAGACCAATGCCTAGAGGGGGGCAGAGGAGTCCAAGCTTGACGTTTTTGAGGGAGAGGGGGTTTTTCAATATGCTGCAGAAAACCCAAATTGTCAAATTTGCGGATTCTTAGTGCAAATTGGTCCAGTGATTTTTCCTAATGCTCAATGAGCGTTTTTTAGTGAAAATTATTGATGGGCAATGCATGAAAATCAAAAGATGGAGAACTTACCTGAGAAATGTACCTGAATCATTGCTGATGACCTCTTGGATGATGAAAAATGGCTTTCTTAAGATCAAATAGGATTTTCGAGCAAGCTTTTGATGAAGTGTTGCTTCTGCCAATGTCCCTAGCGCCCATGTTTGACTGCCACACCAAGGGAAATCAATCAGTATGACAAATAACCGGGAAATGCAAGCTAAAAGAAGTACATTAAGAAGAAATCATAAAGAAGTTCAAGTCCCTGATATCTAATTGTCGAGATCAAGCAACAGGGCAAGTCCCCCCACCAATGCACCTCTCTCAGAGTCGCCTCCTTCAACCTACAGGTTAAACGGGTACAAGGAAAGATACAAAAACTATGTCGGATTTATCATAGTGCAGAAGAAAAGCAGTGCCAGTCATCAACTCTTTCATTCATCAAGCAAATAGATAAGAGTGTAGTCCCAGACAAAATCTCTTTGTTACAATGGGGGGGTCACCTCTCTTAAATAGTTTGAGAGAAACATAAACCCTAACTCACTTTATCATCTAGCGGTTGAGATTAAAACATCATCAACGGTGGAGATCATCAATACATCAATCAATACATGGATCAAGTGACTAAGTCAAAGAGGGGGCGCACTTTACTCAAGGACGCCTCTCTAAAGTGAAATGTCACAACATAACATAAGATATGACATTATGCAACATAGGAGGGGGTCTCTAGGGGCTTAATCCACCCTAGGCCCCTTTACAACTTCATATCATAAGATATAACAATGAAATACATCAATAGCCAATTAGAGGGGACGCCCCTTATGGGGCTTTCCTCATTAGTTGAGCCATAGTAAAATAATCCGGACATCTGTTGACTGAAAATTGTTGGAGGACTGTCCAAGATGCTGAGAAACATCATTTGCCAAAATTCCAAGCCATTTCTTTGACCCTGGAAGCCAAATCGATTTTTTTAGTGATTTTCTAGTTTATTTTTTGCTGGTACAATCTCTGGAAATTGATAAATCCATCATAACTCTGTCCAGGCCCCAGGGTGCAAATTGGGGCAAACTGACTGCTCTAGAAGATTTGGAGACATAAGTGACTACTCATACCCCCTCGAACACTGCTCTACTCTAGGAGAACCAATCATACTGCCGTCTGGAATAAAAATGGATTATTTAGCCAATAATTAAGTGATAATAATCACTTTTTTGGAGAACCGGGGCCAAATTCTCAAAACTGAAATTGCAGTATTGGTCCTGGGCATGTCTAGAACAAATATAGACCATGTTGTATATTTGAGTCACTGCCTTGGGAAACGTGATTGACTCTGTCAATTGGGTTGGCCAGGTCAAAGTACCCAAAATCAAGGTGAGATAACATGCCAATACGATCCTGCAACCATCCAAGGTAAGAAATGCTCTAATGATGTAAAACCCAACTTGAGTTAGTTATTCATAATCATGGTGACCAACAATAATAATAATAATAAAGTATACCTTTGCTTCTGAAAAATCTTAGAGTCCTTTGGAAATTTGCTTGTACATGCCATACTTACAAAATGTAAAAGATGCGCTATAGATGGGTGAGGGTGGAAAAGGCAAAGCTAAGGCAAGGGGAAATGACTCTTGACTGACTTTGACTCAGTGATCTATCTGAATGATAACCAATACACTCAACTAAGGTGACATATGCATGTTATATGAACAATAGGGAATGGTGGTGTCTCACAGGTGGATGAGCTGTTCTGAAAAGTGTCCATTCAACCTTGGCAATCATGTCTACTACTCACATCCAAGCTAAGCACAAGCTCTGTGAAGATCTTTTCTAGGACCCTTGTGTTGAGTACACAAGAAACTGTAGTGAAGAGATCCTAGGGGACACTTAGAATTTGTTGTCCCTTACTCCATCTCACATCAAAACCCTTAGGCTCCGTGAGGAATTAATCATTACATTTCAACAATAGGCCAACAGTCTTTAGATTTAGCATTTGTTTATCCATTGCTTTATTTTGGGCCTTTTACAATTTTATTTCATAGCCTTTCTGATTTGTGTCTAAAGACACAGTTTGCAATTTCATTTGCAGGCTTGCATTTCATAATATATATAGCGTATAACTCATAATGCATGTAATGATGGTAGACATACTGCTTTAGGTTTTAGCTGACAACTTCTCGGGCAACTAGGGGGAATATCCACAGTCAGGACCAAACATCGGGGGCAACCTACCAGAGAGGTCAAGGCTTCAAAGCCTAACTTGCCTAAGCTCAGGAACCAACACCAGCGGCTTCTCCTGGCCTAGAAGGATCAAGGCTTCGACAAGTTTTGTTGTACAACTCAGACCCGAGACACAACAAAACAACATGGGATCCAACATGCATAGGGGTCAGAAAGGGGAAATGATCTTCAATCTCACAAGTTTCCATCAGTCTGAGTCATGGGATAATAACAAAAACGACTGAATTGAATGGACGAGCACAAATGACATGGAACCAACCTAGCACTAAGGTTTACACTTTGTTCGAGCATGGCATGGGCAACGGTCTTCACATTGAATTCTTCGATAAATCATAACGTAGGTTAGAGCAATACATAACATATAAGCACATGTCACCATAATCATCCTAACATGACAAGCATAGGTGTTTAAGATACATCACAAATCAAAACTAAACCAAGGAAATATACCTGATCTCACCATGTATACCTGTCTCCAACTATTAAGCCTCTCTGTGACTGTGTGTACCAACTCCCGATCTGTTGCTATGCTCTAATGAACTAGATCATCAACAAAATCATCTCAATGGACTCTTGAATCTCAGTCTTGGAAAGGAAAATATGATGAACAAGGCTCTGTAGTGGAATGAAGTTGTAAAGATCCCTGCTGATACCCCATGTAAAAGTAGCCCCGAATAGAAAAAGAGATATGTCTACACTCTGCAATAGGAAGCCTGGGTGCAAATGTATATGTGATAACAGGACATATACCGCTGTTCTTGCTGCTTCAACCCATAAGTGCATAGGAAGATTTTGATCATGGATCATAGTCTTCACTGCTTCCATAATGGTTCGGTTCTTCCTTTCAGCAACACCATTATGTTATGGATTATACGGAGTGGTAAGTTCCCTCTTAATCCTGACATCTTTGCAGAAGTTTCCAATTTCATTTGAAGTATACTCTCCTCCATTATCTGACCTGAGTGTCTTGATCTTTCTTTTTGAAATATTCTCTACCAAGGCTTTGAATTTCTTGAACTTTCCAAACACTTCATCTTGGCATGTGATTTGAGGAGGGTGCTCCCACTTTTGAGGATATTTGTTGGTGATTGTACCCTCTTTGAGGTTGACGTCTCCCTTGTTTGATGCTTTGGACCACACGTGTGACTATTTTAGGGAGAGCGCTCTAGTATTTGGGCCTTTATTGTTGCATGTGGTCATCTCTTGGATCATTTGGTGTGGATCGCTCCTCTCCTTAATGATGTATTGTACCATTTATTTCATTTTGGACCTTGAGTAGGTGGTGCACCCCCTCTCTCTTGGGGTTTTGAGCATTATCTCATTTGTTTATTATTTTTTACCATAACCTGGAGAGTCCCTATCATAGATCTAGGTTTGGTGGATCTAATATTATTTAATTGAGAAGGAAGTTGAGCTTTTCTCCTTTATAAGAGAGCTCACTCATTGTATCTTGTTATTGAGTATTGGAGGATAAAATTACCTTTCATCTTTGGCTCTTGGCTCTTGGAGGTTTCTTTTTTTGTGGCATAGCTTGTGGAACTATTTTCTTGAGGTAACTTGTGAAACTTCTCTTGCATTGTAAGGCTAACTATTGCACCAAGAACAATGTTTTAAAACTTGGACTCGGACTCCAAATTGGTTGAGGGTTAACTCGGACTTAGACTTGGAATTGGTAATGACTCGACCGATTTGAATCTAATGACTCGGTTTACTAAAAAATACATAAACTATTTAAATTTTAAAGAAAAACAATTTTTTAAAGATTCTAATCCATGATTTCAAAGCATTAGAGACAAAATATCCAAAGTTTGCTCATGTATATATCGTATAAGGGTCAATATATCAAAATTGCACCAAGTGTAATGTGCAATGGTGCAATAAATATATGGAACAAAATGCATAATCAATGAGGCCTAAATGGCCTCTAGAGTCCAAAAAACAAAATGCTATGATTTCACTACATCATACATCATACATCATATATCAATGATCATACATCATACATCATACATGTCATTGATCATCACGATTAATCATGAATCTCATCACCATTACTAGACCTAGAAGTAGAACTAGAGTTAGGACTAGCAATGGCATCATCATCTGGCTCAAGCTTGGACTCCTCAAGGTCATATACAATTGTAGTAGTAGTAGTAGTTGAATCTCTAGAAGCACAAGGTTAGGGTTCATCTTATGGTTTTAGGGTTAGGGTTAGATTCTAAGTTGCACGAAAGGGTAAACAATGACGATTTTTCGATGAGCAAGGACGTTTAAAAAAATGAATGTGAAGCGTAAATCATAAATCATACATTTCGATGAATCATTGCATATATTGGAATCCCATTCATCAATAGCACCCTGTTCCTCCCTCCTCTAGGCTCTAGTCCTTGCCTCTACCTTGAATCTCAAAGTTGGTCCTCCAAGGACATTAGTTGACAACTTAACACCCTACAATTTTGATGAAACTTCCTAATCCCATACTTAAAAATAAGGTAGAAAAGTATTTCCATGCTTAATAAGAGATTTTGCTCGAGGGACTAGTACATTTTTATTAAGGTCATGACAGAGGAGTTTAATAATCAACACCACCAACATCAAGGTATATAGAGGGGTTGATATGCTTGATTAAACGCCAATCCCATACCCTTGGACATGATAGAATTTGGTGGAAACTTTGCAATCTGAAACCTTGAAATCTAATAAATCTGTTGAATTCTAAATGGGATCTAAAATTCTTCTTTTTGCATATGAAGTTCAATGAGGTTGGAATCACTCTCAAACATCCTGAAACAATTAATGGTAATGTTAAAATTTTAAGTAAAATGTTAGAAAATGAAAGATAAGGAGAATGCCACTTTTACTTTAAGAATTTAATATTACCATTTAGTATTACTAAATACTACTGAGTAACTGAACAAAGTAGATTATTTTTACAGTTGATTCAGTCGGTTTGGGTCGGGACTTGACCAAGTTGATTGGTTTGGTAACAAACTGGCTAAGTCGGACACCAAGTCGGTCGGTTCGGTATTGAACCAGTCACCCAATCTGGTTTGAAGGTTGAGTTGACTTGATGGAGGGTCAACTTTATTGAGTTTGAGTTCAAGTTGACCGATTTTTAAAACAGAGATCGAGAGTAGTGAGGTGCTCTACAACCCAGTATGGGGAAGATGTTGTCACATAACATAATGTTACAAAAATAAAAATAAATCCTAAGTGAGGTGCTCTACAACCCAGTATGGGGAAGATGTTGTCACATAACATAATGTTACAAAAATAAAAATAAATCCTAAAAATTACATGTCAGCTAAAAAAATAAACTAAAAAAAATAATAAGAACATGTTGGCTGGATGATGTCCACTTAAAAGAATACACATCATGCCTGGTCATAAAACAAAAAAAAACCCATCATATATCCATCTTAATGTAAATTTTTCTTTAATATTCAAATAGGGATAAACAGTGCATTCAAAATCTCTACTAATAACCACACATGAATATCTTTTACAGTATGCAGTGGAATATAAAACCGAGAACCATTTACAACATCAATCACAT
This sequence comes from Pseudotsuga menziesii, assembly GCA_001517045.1. Classification (NCBI taxonomy): domain Eukaryota; kingdom Viridiplantae; phylum Streptophyta; class Pinopsida; order Pinales; family Pinaceae; genus Pseudotsuga; species Pseudotsuga menziesii. Next base: position 1,311,519 of record LPNX011000646.1, on the reverse strand, counting down.
CAATAGAAACGACACAATCTTTTTGGGTAGAAACCCTTGGACAAAACCCAAGATGGGAAAACCGGTGCAACAGTATGAGAGGATATTTTTATTAAGAAAATACAGAGCTTTTATAATATCAGAAAATTGATTTATGCCCTAGATGGAAAAATCAAAATACCCAAAAATCGCTGAGAAAAACTTGTGAGATGGCACGGTTCCCAAGGCAACTTGCTGTTGTACGGTGCTGTTGTATGGTGTACCTCCGCCGAATTCTCTTGTCTCTCTCCTTTGTAATTTAGGCTGTCTTCTTGAGTTGGTGCTCCTCTGTCTTCTTCGCCAAAATTCTCTCTCACACTTCTTCCTCCGTCTCTGTCGGAATGCAACTGTGTCCTCTCCACCAATTGATCTCTCTTTTATAACTTTAGGGAAAGCGAAAGCCCTGATTTCACTTTCACTTAAAGTCAATAAACAATCAGATCACTTTAATTATTTTCCAAAGTAAAATTAAGAAAAATAATTAAATACAATTGGCTTCCTAATTTAAGTCTTCTACATGCAAGAACACATGCATGCAGGAAGACCTTCCTTGTTGCTGTTAGTTTAATACTTAAACCTGGATCTATCAGTCACCAAGAGGGATCAAATTTCTTGAAGTTTAAGTTTTTTCTTCGTGTGTAAAAGGTTTAAGATAAAAAAATTTACACCCCAAGAAATTGGATCCATGTCGGTGCTTGATAGATATGTGTTTAAGATGGATCTATGCTGGTCCAGTCCAATTAGAAGAGCAAATTTGTTCCATTGGAGCAAGTAGGGAAGAATATCATTTCTTGTTTTATGCTTTAGCTTTGCACTTAACTTGTATTTGGTATCTTAGGAGAGGTACCAGATTGAAGAAGCCATAGGTTAGGGTTTGAGCCAGATTTTTTATTGAAGGCGTCTGCTTAGGTGACCCTTTCTTTGAAGGATTTTTGTAAGGAACCCAAAGGCTTGGGGGAGTTTGTCATGCTCTTTTGTAGGTGTTCCATCCAAGTAATTTAAATCAAATCCTAAGGACGAAGTGCTTCAAAGACTACATTTACCCATGCTTTAAAGACACTAATCCTAGACTCCATTTCTACCACAAAAAAACTATAAAAAATTCCCTTTTCCTTTTCGTTCAAGGGTCAAAATAAAATCTAAAATCTCTAAAAATATTTCAGCCTTTTACCCAACTTCAAGCCTAGGTAAGCTTCTCTTGTTCTACATCTTTTTAGCCCTCATGCGTCTGAATTTTAAATGATTTAACTGCTTGCCTCTATACTGTTCACAATGATTCTTATGTAAGGTATTTTTAGTTTCACATTCTTGTTTTTGACTTGTGAGGAAACTTACTTGACTTCAAGATTATTATGAAATTTAGTCCCATTTTGATTGGATAGTAGATCTGCTGTCTAATGGTGTCAGAATTTGTTTATTTCATTTTCTCTGATTTTTCGTGATACCTCTCTGGAAAGCACCAAATCTATTCTCCTCGGGAAATGGACCAGTTAGAATTCGTTTCTTTTAAGTATTAGCATATATGCAATTGTTAACTCTTGATAACAACTCTCTTGTTTCATCAAGTGTCAGTGAACATGCAATGGATCTGTTTTTAGAACAATGTAGTATTGTTAATTGTATGGCCTTTTATGAACAAAAAATACACTTCTCATGATGATGTTTTGGTCTCTTGATGCAGCCTCAACTGGAAAGTGGTGACAAAAGTATGTGGTCATGCAATTTATCCCAACATTCTATATCTGGAATTATTTACTATCAACTTCATTAGGTCCTAGTTTGTAATACAGCTTTCAGTGTTTTTCCTTCTGGACAAACTTGTTTCAATGAACTAATCTTAATGTTCTTTGTGTCAATTGACAGTTATAATGCCTCCTTCAGCTCTTGATCGCCTGGGTGAGTTAATCAGAGTAAATGCTTTATTAGTGTTTGACTATTGGCTCTATAATGTGGTAGCATTGTACTTTGCATTTTTAATTTTTTTCATATTAAATAACATTTTGCAGAACTGTCTTGTAGCATAGGCTTAGGGTTGAACTGTTTTGTAAGTTGTAACATAGGCATGCCATTCTCTATGATAAACTGTCCTGTTAGTAGTGTTTGCCATTCTACTTTAATGCTATACAAACGCAGTGTAGTCACCATCCATACTACCTTGGTCATTCTGGTGTGTGTGTTCCAGCCTGGATGGTGACATTATCTTGTCATGAAGTAAATATTTTGTTGATCTTATTACTGTTTGATGGATTTGTAGCATCTCTACACATAGACTATCCAATGCTATTTGAGCTTGATAATTCTGCACAAGAGCGCAGATCACACTGTGGAGTACTTGAATTTATTGCCGAGGAGGGCATGATCTATATGCCATATTGGGTATGTGTCAACATGCTATCCTGGAAAATTTGTGAGAACTTTATCAAGTTTATTTGTCTCAGGATTTGATACAATCTAACAGTGCCATAAAACCTTGTTTATGTCATGGTTTTAGATGATGGAAAATATGCTTTTAGAAGAGGGTGATACAGTGAAAGTGAAAAATGCCACCCTTCCAAAAGGGACATATGTTAAACTGGAACCCCATACAAAGGATTTTCTTGACATATCTAATCCAAAAGCTGTGTAAGTGCTTAAGCTACATGTGCATTTGATGCATATATTCTTAAATTCTGTTTAATTGCAGTGTATAAGTTTATGAGATTTAAATTCTATGCACAAAATTATGACGGTGAAATTAAATGTGTGAAATAAGCAAACGGATGCTGTAATTCTTGCAATTTGTTTTAAAGAAGTCATGTTTAATTTTCTTTTCAATTCTTGCAGGTTGGAGACCACTTTAAGGAACTTCTCCTGTTTGACCACAGGTGATGTTATTATGGTAGCTTACAACAACAAGAAATACTATATAAACATAATTGAGACAAAACCTGCTTCTGCAATAACTATTATCGAGACAGACTGTGAGGTGGATTTTGCTCCTCCTCTTGACTACAAAGAACCAGAAAGAGTGCCAGCTGTACCTGCTCCTGCTGCAAACCCAACAACATCTCAAGGTCTGTATTTTTTTGCCTATATTCTTTCCTTTCATTTGCTGCCTCCCATTAGGATCATTATATCAAGAATATGGGTCTTGCAATTGTTTGACACAAGAATTGGCGAAGCATATCTGGCGGATCTTAAGAATGGAGCTTTTGACATTTTTTGGAAATTTTATTTTGTTAATGGTTAGATAATTGCCTTCATCTCTCAGAACTTAAATCTTCTTGTAGGTTGAAACATTGATTGACCACAATGTTTGAAAGTGTGTTGCCCGTGTCACTGTTGGAGTCCTCTATGTTTGGACCGGGATTTTTCCAGTCTCAGGGGGGGTATCCCTAGGGGTTGTATGCTGTAAACTTATAAATTCTGTGTAAAAGAATCAACTGATTAGCACACATAAATCTCACTTTTGGCTGCCAATGAACAATTTAAAGGGAAGAAAGAAATTAATAAAAGTAATTATGGTTGAGATCAGATCATAAAAGAAAGTTACCACAACAAAAGAGGAAAGGAAAGGTGGGTGAATTTATCTGTGCTTCGAGTGAAAGATAAATAAAAAAGATGCATTAATAACTAATCATACACTGCAATTCTACTTAACCAAATAATAACCAAGAGACCCAAAGAGCTGGAAGTCAGGCATAAGTGGACCAAATCGTACTTTATTTAAGAGGTTGTTTGCATCATAATAAACAAGATATAACAGGTTACAACTTACAATAGGCTTCGTAGAATAGCATTGGTGGAAGCAAGGACAAGTCCCGGAAGATGGAATAAAGGTGATCCTTCGCTGCTTTAAAAACCCTCCAAAAATCTGTTCTAACTCCCAGCCAGTTATCTCCGCTGATATATATATATATATCAAGCCAAATAGAAATCCTTACCAACAGGTTCTGATGGCACATGCAAGATTATAAGATCGTATGGCTTGCATGGACCATATCACTGCTGTTTTAGGTTATCTCTCGAAACAACAGGATTGGCTGTTACTCAAACAGATTGACCTCACCAACAATACCAAGTTGCAATACTGGATTCTCACCCCTGTAACTGCTATTTACTGCCTCTAATCCACCAGAAAATGTCCCAAAATAATTTAGTTTCTGCTGTCTTTTGTTTAATCCTTATTATACTGTAGGTTTTATTAATCAAGTCGATTTATCCTTTAATAACTACTGGATACAGCCTGTAACTACCTGCTATATGCTGATAACCCAACATCAAGGTTGCTGGTACATGCAATCTGCAGTTATCATGCTGTTTACTGGTCGCCTGTAGTTGTTTTTATCAACAATTCGTGAAATCTGTATGAAAATACCTTATTTCTGTGCTTCAAATAATTACCAGACAGCTTGTAATGAAGGCTGCAACCTCCAAAATCACTCTTTTATTCATCAATCAAGTCAAAATACGAGGAGGTCGAATCCTACATGCATGCATATTTGGAGGTTTTTAACAATGCTGTTGGTGTTGTAGCTGCGTGAGGCATCCTCACCAAGTCGGCCCCAAAAGAAACATTAAAATGACATTTATTATGCCATTAAGAGAGAAGTCTGCCCAGTCAAGGAAGACAAGTCGGCCCCACTTTAAAAGTAAAATGTCAACATGATAAAGTATAAATAGGAGGGACTCCTCATTCTCAGCAAGCAAGTTTGCTCCACTTGAAGAAGAAATTTCGCTCAAGCTAGTAGAAGACTTTTCTGGGGTTCGTTATCTTTGGAGGAGTTACTCTTTTTGTTCTTGGGGTTTATCTTCAGCTCTATGTGATTGCTATCTAGTTACATGCTCATGTACTTTGTATCTTGAACTGATATCTCTATAAGAAGGTTGCTGGGTTTTCTCCCTTTTGGTTTCCCATGATAAATCTTCTTGTCCATTGTTTCTGTGCATGGTTATTCTTTCAGTAATCCTATTTTATATTCTGCTGCAAATAAGATTGAATTTATATTGCTATCTTAAAATCTAACATGGTATCAGAGCAGTGCTGAATATAAGCCATTGCTGGAAACTAGGACATCCAAGTTTGGACCCTTCTCTCCATAGATCAACCTAAAAAGAACACTTGTGAAATTCGTCCTATGAGGGCGCACATATCTGTGGAGGCAAAACCCAGTTTGAACAATTTTCAGTTGACCTAATTTATGCTGAGGTCAAGAACTAGGGCTTCTTGGTTTAATCACTTTTGACCATTGATTGGGCTTGATCTTGACATTCTCTAACTTGCCCTAGGAGGGCACGTTTATCTGTGGAATCGGATTTGCAAGAATCCAAATTTGGCACATTTATCTGTGGAATCGGATTTGCAAGAATCCAAATTTCAATCTTGACCTAGCTCCTGCTAGAGGTTATGAATCATGTTTCTCTTCCATCTTACAGTCACAATGAACAGTATGAAGGAAGAAGATAGACTTGATGGGGCTTCCAAATTCAAGTCTTGGAAGTCTAAGGTTCTCATTATCTTGGAGGAGATTGGTCTTCTGAAGTTTGTTAATGAAAAATTACTAGAACCAAAAGAGGAACCAGAAAAGACTCAACAGAGGAGAGATGATGCTTAAGGCAAGAATGATTCAAATAGATTTCGTAAAAGACCACTTGATACCTCAGATTGCTCAAAAGAAGACGACCGAGAAGATGTTTGGTGTCTTGAAGTTGTTTGAAAATAGCAACATCAACCCAGCTCTTGCCTTGAGATAACAACTCTCCAATATCTAGATGACAAGTTCTCACTCAGTTGCATCCTATCTCATGAAAATATCTGAGCTAAGAGATCAATTGAGCACCATTGGTGAAATGATTGAAGACAAAGAACTTATCATGATGACTCTCAATGGTTTCCCCCCTTCTTGGGAACCATTCATTTCAGAGTATTAGTGGGCGATCCAAATTGCTCAAGTTTGATCGATTATGGGCAGATTGTACACAAGAGGAAGCTTGACTAGCAACTAGAGGCAGATTGCGTAGCGCCCAACATGAAGAAATCCAAGAACTAATAGCTCATGCTAAGAAAGGAAAAATTAAGGGAAGAAAGAATCAAAGCAGGAAAGATGAAGGTGGGAGATCAAGCCCTATTCCAGAACAAAAGAAGAAGACGGATATTTCACAGATTTAGTGCTTTAGATGTTAGAAGTACGTTCACTATGCCAGATAGTGTCACAGATCAAGGAAGAGAAAGCACCAAGGCTCAATTGTTGATGTTGCTGAAGATACGCCACAGAAGAGGTCAAGGGATGATGATCCTGAGGAAAATACAGAAGATTATTGAAAAGAGTTCTTCTTCTAGTACACTACATGTGTGCACCAATGATTTCTTTATCTAAATGATGTGATTTTTATTGGTGATATATGAAGATCCAGGTTGCGGTTTCTTCAATGGGCTTCCATCAAGAAAGAAGATGAAGATCAGAGGACCTCCATGATTTCGGCAAGGAGGCAGAGATCGAGAGGAAGTCCACAAAACAATAAAAGACGAGTATTTGGATTATCGATTGTTATTATTGCTCTTGTAGATCTGATATGAATGTTTTGAACAAGTTGTATGTAGATCTATATTCCTAGAATTAGGAAGGTTGTTGAGGATATGATATAGTTTCCTTTTAAGTGACTAAGATTGACGAGCAATAGGCTTGTGTAGTACATGTTATGTATACGATTGTTTAAATAGCCTATAGTGCTGCACATCATTACATGAGCCCTTGATGGAGCTAGTCTAGGATGAAATCTCCATACTAACATGTTGAGAGTAGTACACACTCTTGATAGTATGTTCTAATGGAGATGGAAGGCTTCCAAATAATTACCATATGTGCCTAGGGACATAAATGGGTATTGTGTTGAAGCATTGGCTAAGATGCTTACATGATTATGTGAACTGCTATTATTACATTGAAATGTCAATATGATTGATTGAATTTCATGATTAATGCAATGTTGCTAACTATCTGATTGAATTTGACTTGTAAGAAAGACCATATGCTATGACCTACAAGAGAATGACAATGAGACTTATTTTGAAGGACAAGTGATGGATATGTAGATCTCGTTGATATTCAGTGTTCGAGAGAGAGCAGGATGCTCAAAAGAGGGAAGCTTCTAGGAGCATGGCTCTAAGATCTAGCTCTAAATCATGTAGCAGGATGAATTTCGTGATAGAGGGAGCAACTAAAATAGATGTGATGCTTGAAGTACAAGTGATAATTGTTTAATAGTAACAACAGATATACGTGGATCTAGTACACTCAATCATATGTGGACACATGATCCACAGGTCCAGAGAATCTCATATGGAGATTGACGGTTGATAGGAAGAGGCTCCAATGAATGATGGTCTCTCTAATATAGATGTTCATTCTTTCAATGATCATGAGGAGCAGTTAGCTTCCAGTTGGAGTCATGGCAGATTCTAGAAGTGGTTATAGTATTGCTTGTGCCTAGGTGGAGAGTTAGTATGCTCTTGATTTTAGTCCTGGAGGACGAGAGCTACTCAGTTGACTTTTGAGGAGGTATACATCTATTTAGTTAGAGTTGTGCCTTAGGATTCAACATGTGCAGATGGCATAGGTTGATTCCTTGATCATGATGCTATATATTGGTGATCTATTCATCACTGAGACAAAGAGACTTATTGTCAGATATAGAGGGGTTTAGCCTCTAAGGTTGAGATGAGGATCTTGGCCCATTGCACCACTTATTAGTATTGGTGGTGTGGCTAAGACCTGATGAGGTCTTCCTCTATTAAGGAAGAACATAGTTGAGATCTTGAACAGATCTAACATGATGGACTGTAAGTCCATGGCTACACCAATGGTAACAAATGTGAAGAAGTTGAGTGATATTGTTTTTTATTTAGATTTGGTGGATCCCATCATACAGGCAGTTGAGAGGATCCTTGATGTACCTTGTCGTCATCGGGACATATATTTGCATTATAGTAAAGAGCTATGTTTATTTTTTCTCTTTGAGAGTTGTTGTTTTGATTGGAATCCGAAATGATACCTCACATAGGCTGATGGACTAGCTTGTGAGTAGCTCTAGAGGGAGAGTGCGATGCTCGGTTTTAGAGGGAGCAAGATGCTCAAATGCAGATAAAGGAGGATTCTTAGATGCAGAGGGAGTAGGATGCTCAAATATAGAGGGATCAAGGCGCTTTAGCACAGAGGGAGATGTGATGAGCTTGAAGAAGATTGTCTGTAGCATTGGGTTGGCATTCTCCCAGTATTAATCATGTGATTTGGATAAGGGTGAATGACTCAGAGGCAGTGCAATTTCTCTTCTCAGACATCCTATGGGGAGATTGGGACTTACATGATGAGTAGTATTGATGCATCGAGCATTACCTCAGTATTAGCCATGAGACTTGGCTAAGAAGTGAATAGGTTAGAGTAGGGCAGTGCCTTTTTCCGGACATCCTGTTATGGGATGGGAAGATTAGTCCCTAGTTGCTCACACTATCCTCCTTGATATTAATGCATCTAACATTTCCTAGTATTTGCCATGTGACCTGGCTAAGGGTAGAAGAATTAGAATGGGGCAATGACTTCTCCCAAACAATCTATGACAGAGTGGGGAGATTAGTCCCTAGATGACTCAAAATGGGGCAGTACCTTCACTCGGATAATGTGACGGAGTGGGGAGATTAGTCCCATGTTGACTCCCTCGTTGAGAGGGAATGATGCTATTGTAGTATCAGTGAGACCTTATCTCTAAGACAAGGAGAATAGTCTGTCTCTTCCTGTGAAAGGAAGAAAGAGAATTGGTTGATCCGTTACAAGTGGACTCCCTAATGGACTGGTTGAGTTGTTGACTCCTCGATGGATTGAGTTGAGTCGTTACATGTAGGCTTTCCAATGGACTGGATTGAGTTGGTGAATGTGGACTCCTCGATGCACTGGGTTGAGTTGTTGGCTCCTCGATGGACTGAGTTGAGTTGTTACATGTAGGCTCCTCGATGGACTGGGTTGAGCTGGTGCATGTTGTTACATGTAGGCTCTCTGATGGATTGGATTGAGCAGGTGCATGTGGAGTCCTCGATGGACGGGGTTGAGTTGTTGAGTCCTCGATGGACTAAGTGGAGTCGTTACATGTAGGCTCTTCTATGGACTGAATTGAGCTGGCGCATGTGGAATCCTCGATGGATTGCGTTGAGTAGTTGATTCCTCGATGGACTAAGTTGAGTTGTTACATGTAGGATCCTTGATGGACTGGGTTGAGTTGGTGCATGTTGTTACATCTAGACTCCTCGATGGACTGGGTTGATTTGGTGCATATTGACTCCTCGATGGACTGGGTTGATTTGGTGCATATTGACTCCTCGATGGACTGGGTTGAGTTGTTGATACTTATCGATGGACTGAGTTGTGTCAGAAGACCTTCTTTATGATATAGAGATGTTTAAGAGAGTCGTGATGCTTAGGCGATATCAAGATGTATTCCAGCATGATGATGCCTCCTTGGCTAAGAGGGAGTGTTGGTGTTGTAGCTGTGTGAGGCATCCTCACCAAGTCGGCCTCAAAAGAAACATTAAAATGACCCTTACTATGCCAATAAGAGAGAAGTCGTCCTAGTCAAGGAAGATAAGCGAGCCCCACTTCAAAAGTAAAATGCCAACGTGATAAAAGTATAAATAGGAGGACACCTCCTCATTCTCACAAAGAAGTTTGCTCCACTTGAAGAAGAAAGTTCGTTCAAGCTAGTAGAATACTTTTATGGGGTTCTCTATTTTTGGAGGAGTTACTCTTTTTGTTCTTGGGGTTTATCTTCAGCTCTATGTGATTGCTATTGTATCTGGTTACATGCTCATGTACTTTGTTTCATGAATTGATATCTCTATAAGAAGGTTGCTAGGTTTTCTCCCTTGTGGTTTCCTAGGATAAATACTTGTGTCCATTGTTTTTGTGCATGGTTATTCTTTCAATAATCCTATTTTATATTCTGCTGCAAATAAGATTGAATTTATGTTGATATCTTAAAATCTAACAAATACAACTCTAGCCAATCACAGATGAGTTGAACTAAGGTTTCAACTGGCATTTAAATACTGAGGGTTTTAGAAAAATAGCAAGGTATTTTCAATGATAAATAAAGGGGACATTGGACATGCAAGAGGGGCTGAATTAGGGTTTTGGATTGCTAATTTATAACATGCATGTCAACTTTAAACAAGAGGTCAATCTCGGGATTTGGAACTACTTGTTGGGGTGCCTAGGGTTTAAGCAACGTTATAGGTTTTTCGCAGGACCTCATGCAATGTTGATAAGGCGTGTGGATTAGGGTTTTACTTCAATAATAATATCAAATTCGAATTAGGTTTTTGGTAAGATTCGATTAAATAAATCATCGTCAAGTAACTACCACATATCACCTTGAAACATCATCCACTTGTGCACCTCTATACCTAACTCACCATCTTCTATCCATTGGAACTTGGACCACTTCACCATTGTACCTACCAAATATAGGTATGCCAAAAATAATAGTCAAAACGTAAAAAACCAAACATGAAAAGGATGCTAATTTTCTTAACCCAACACTTGACAATTTACTTCCTAGTAAAGTCTTGTTTTAATAAACTCATTAAACAAATTTATTTATAAAAAACATTGTTGAGGTTAACGGTTTAAGTAAATGAATCAATAGAAGCACAACTAGGAAACAAGGCATCTGCACACAAATTTTTTGGGTAAATACCCCTAGAAAAAACCCCAAGGGAAAACTAGTAGTGTGATGATTTTATTAATATAAAATATGGGATCCTGTCCTGGGATAATGGCCCACTTGAGGAATGATACAAAACAACAAAGTAGCCTAGGCTATCACACCTGGATGCTACTCTGTTGTTGCCCCTTGCTCCTTTCCTCGGACCCTTCCCCTACATATTTGGATAAAAGTCCTTCTCCACCAAATACAATGAGATCGCACTATCTCACTCTGTGTGTATCTTATGTATCTTCTCCTCTCACCTTAGATGTCTTTTATAATCTTGAGTTTACTCTAAATCCAAAACTTTAGATCTCCAAAGTGATCAATCGTTGCGATTAGTTCTTACCTTTGCTTTATGATCTGATGGTTAGGATTTAATTTAACTTACTAATGCTGAAGACTTAGGCATTTGACTTGAATTAAACTCTATTAATTATAAAAGCACATTCACTTTAATAATCACTTATTAAACTGAATCTCATAAGGCTTGAGAGGTATTAATGACGCCTTCCACATGTTAGACACAAAACCCATGTGGAAGTACTTGTTCCATGCTACAAACATCAACATTCCCTCTTAGCAAGGAAGGTACTTCTAGAAGAGCCACTTGGAATTGGTTGTCCCTTCGATCCTAGTCAAGTTTATCGGAATTGGACCAGAATCAGTAAAATTGATTGATCAGATCTGTTTTGACCCCTCATCGGTTCAAATCAAGGCATAAGCCCAAAAATGATGGGGTTTGTACGGAATCGACCTTTTTGCCAAAATTGGTTGGTACTGTATAGCGACACAATTGGGGCAGATTTTTAAATTGAAAAAACCAACAAAAAATTGGAGGGGGGAAGCATTTAGACAAAAGGAATATTGATGTGAATATTCCACATCAATAGGATGTGAATATTGATGTTGGACATATGCCTTGCCTTCTGGACGAGGAGAGTTAGGCTAGGTAGCCCAAGTCCATAACACCCATGTTGAGGATGTAGATGATGTCTTAGAATTTGAGTTTGAGGCCTTTGAGCTTGAGTTTGAGCATGAGGATTCAGATGATTCAGTTATATGATTAGATTGTGTAGTTTTTACTATGTAGTCTAGATTTATTTTTGGACTCTATAGGCCATTTAGAGCCTTTTTGTTGATGTATTTTGATTAAGATATGGAGTGCACTTAGTGCTATTTTGGTTGTAGATAATCTTACTTCTTATATATATGAGAATTTTGTAGATTTGTGTATAATGGTTTGGATTCACATGGATGCACATATATATATATATATATATATATATATATATAATTTTTCAAAATTTGAATATTTTTATGTAATTTTGGTGGACTAGTTTTGTGATTTGTTTTTTTCCGGACTTCGGTTCGGTTTTGGTTTTCGGGGTAGATCGGTTTGACCATCGGTTCGGTTCTGGTAACTTTATTCCTGGTACAAGATCTTGCACATCATCCTGTACCATAACATCCTGCCATACCTGTTGATCTACTCCTTTCTCAAAATTTGAAAGCTCTTCATCAATGACGATACTCATGCGTTCCATATGATTCTTTTGGAGGCCTACTCTCTCGGAATGTGCTCCTAGGAGCCTCATTGCGCTCCTGAGCATCCCTCATTCTCAGTTCATACCAAATGAGTCTTCTTCCTGAAGTATGGCTCCCAAAACTGGAAGTTGCTAATTGTTGCTCATCCTTTAGAGCCTCATGGCCCACTTCCTTTGTTACTGACATTGGTTTACTCTAGGGTTGCCATGCAACCTGTATAACTTGCCCTCTCTAACCCCAATGCTCACTGTTGTGTCAAGGCTAGCTCTCTTTGGACATATCAGTACTTACCCTTTCTTGAGTATGACGAAAAACCACTATCCTCAAAAGTTGATAATGAGAGCAGATTCTTCTTTAGCTTTGGCACACAAAGCACATCTTGGGCCTCCAATGAACCTCCTGACTAAAGCTGGAACCAAATAGTTCCCACCCTCTTCACTACATACTTGGCATTGTCACCAAGTTTCACATGGGTCCCTAAGTCCTTCTATGTTAGACTACTGAAAATCTCCCTTGCTTCAGTCATGTGATGCAATACACTTTATCCAAGTACCAAGCACTCCTTTTGTCGGTGCTAGTGGAGAGGTAGGAGACTAGTGAGAAGTCTTTGTTGCAAACTCATTAATCTGCGTCTCTGCTAATGTTGTTGTCTGCGTCTTCTCTTGCCCTTTCTTCTTCGAACACTGAGATGCATAGTTCCTATTCTTGTGGAAAATGAAACACTTGATTTTACTCTAGTCTTTATTCCCTGGCCATGAAGATGTTCCTCACTATTACCCTTGGAACCTTTTCCTTTGCTCTTTTTGGTTTGGCTGATTAGAGCCAATTTCTTCTCATCCTCATCTTCTTGCTTGTATGCTTTAGAAACCTCTCGAGTCTCTTCCTCGATGCAATCATCCCAAAGCCTCTGCTAATCTGGGATATTTTCTTAAGCTACAACCCCCTTAACAAATGGATCCCAAGACTTTGGGAAACCATTTAAGGCCACATTTATGAGTTTTGCATCAAGAAACTTCTCCTCGACAACTGCAACTTGATCATGAATTTGGGTGATCTTCATGAGATAACTAGTAAGAATATCAAATTTTGACATCTGGACATCCATCTTCCTTTGATCCTTCACAACATCCATGATCACTATATAGGCCTCCTTTTTCTCATGTGCTGCCAACTGAGCTGGATCTGTTGGTTTGGTAACTGCCTTCTCCACAATGTCCAAAAGTTCATGTTATTTCAAGAGCAATACTGCACTTTCCTTCCATGTCAGGAAGTTAGATGTCCCATCTAACATGTCTTCAAATTTGAGATTGGTTGCTGCCATAACTAGATTAAATTTTTTTTGCATGCTTAATCTGTTAAGCACAAAATTGATCTTATAACTTCTGGTAGCTGTACGAACCCCTACCTAGACTTGTTTCCCGCTGCCCAGACTTTCTACTCAAGGATGCACGAGATTTTTGTGGTGCCCTATTTGAGGCTCAGCGACTGCTCGTCAACTTGTGGCTTGTCTCCTTGGTGGTTGTTGGCAGCTATTTTGCTGCGGTGGCTGTCCTACTACGGTGATTGGCAAGCTCATTTGCGGTGGCTTTGTTGCCTGCTAGTAGCTATAGTTGTCAGCCCCTTCTTAGCACTCAACAAACGAACTGACTTGCATCCTGCTAACCCAACATCTATCGTCTCCTATCTTGGCTAGCGGTTGCAGCAGGCTGTGGCCCCACGACCTAGTCCCCTACGCTCTTTGCTTCTTGCTCTCTCAGTTGCTCAGCCCACACGAATCTCTTGTGTCGCCTGGCTTCTCTGTTGGCTCTTCTATCGTCACCCAACACCTAGCTTTCCTCCACCACCAGCCTATACTCTCCTTCGACACGACCTCTCTTCCACGACGGCCCTCAGCTCCCACGCAAATCCTTCAGCCACAACGATCTTATTCTGTGGAAGCTTCTTTGTTAATCTATGCGGTCGTACGCTGTACGACGACTTATATATGACCCGTATGACGACCATACAACTGTACCTTCCTCCCTTTTTTTAATTTACCGCGTAGACTTGCAGACAATAAAAAAAATTATGTGCTTCAAAATCACGTTTTCTATGCAAACTGCTTCCTTAGAGTCTCGGCTTTGGTACCATGTTAATTTTCTTAACTCAGCACCTGACAATTTACTTCCTAGTAAATTCTTGCTGCAATAAACTCATTAAGCAAATTTGCTGAATAAAAAACATGGTTGAGTTTTAACAATTTAAGTAAATAAATCAGCGGAATCACAACAAGGAAACCATATGTTTGCACACGCAATTTTTGAGTAAAGACCCCTGGAAAAATCCCTAAGGAAAAACCGTACTGTGATGATTTTATTAATATGAAATCTAGGTTCTCATCTTGGGATAATAGCTCACTTGATGAATAATACAAAACAACAACATAGCCTAGCCTATCACACTTGGTTGCTACTCCTTTGCTGCCCTTTCTCCTTTCTTCGTACCCTACACTTACACACTTGGATGAAAGTCCTTCTCCACCCAATACATTGAGATCTCACCATCTCACTCTGTGTATCTTCTCTTTTCACCTTAGCTACCTTTTATAATCTTGAGTTTATCCTGAATCCAATACCCTAGATCTTCAAAGTGATCAATGATTGAGATTAGATCTCACTTTCACTTTATGATATGATGGCTAGGATTTAATTTAACTCACTAATGCCAAATACTTAGGCATTTGACTTAAATTAAACTCTATTAATTATAAAAGCACATTCACTTTAGTAAAGTTAGTCTCCTAATTCTTGAGAGGTATTAATAATGCCTTGCACATGTTAAACACAAAACCCATGTGAAAGTACTTGTCTGATGCTACAAACATCAATAGAGGAATGCTAGGAGACACCTACCATATATAGCATGTCTAAAAATAGATAATGCTAAAAATAACAAGTTCTCACATTATTAAAGTGAATCTCCTAAGTCTAGAGAGGTATCAATGATGCCTTGCACATGTTAAACAGAAAAACCATGTGGAAGTACTTGTCTGATGCTACAAACATCAACATAGGAATACTAGGAGACAACTACCATATAACATGTCTAAAAATAGACACTGCTAAAAACAACAAGGTCTCGCATGTGCATGAAAATAGTCTCATCGATCTCTTCTCTCTGCAAGGAATCCAAATATGTGTTCAAAATCAACATGCAAGCCCTGAATATCTAACTGCTAAAAATATCAGTCCCCTAAAAATTGCTTACATCAACATGTTGCCTATAAAAAGCTCATTGGCATTATGGTGTCACAAAGATAAACAATATGAAAAAATCTTCGACATGTGATTCCTGGTGCTATGGATCTAAGCAAAAAATGAAACTTCTAAAATTAGCAATTTACTAGATTCTGATAGAAATAATTGCAAACAATCTCTAGTCCTTGTAATGTCTCGGATATACATGAAATAAAACTAGCTTGATATGATCTCATTGAAGCTTAACTCTCTAGTTGTGCAAGCAAACTTGGGGGTTAACAATGGCAGGTAAAGGGGACGACATCCCTTAGTGGGATGCTTAGAACCACGGAATCTCTGCACTCTGTTACTCTGAAAACTGATCCATGAGAATCAGACATGTGTTAAAGGTGCTTATCCACGGGGCAATGGAGTCAACTGGATATTACTTTTGTTGATCGACGAAAAATGAGGTATAACTATGCATGCTGTAATGAATAAAATATATAATAATTAAACATTAATAAACATCAATAATTAAATAAATACTTAATGAAGAGGCACCTTGATGAAAGGTTATGCCTCTTTACGAAAGGGTACCCAATATGGGTATTTATACAAACATCATTCTCATTGTAAATATATCTCTTATCTTATCAATATATATTTATTTATTCATGTAGTATTGTAATTTGGCTTATCTACGCTAGTTATTTTTTTAAAAGCGAAGTTTGTTCATTTCAGTGGTATTAGAGCCAACCCTTCCTCAGGGTTGTTCTCATTTCGACTTTTAGCCATTCAAGTAGAGTTTCTCTACATTATTGGTCCTTAACCAAGAATTCAGGCCTTTGGCCCTCCTCCACACATTCATGGCGTCCATTCCCTTACAATTCCTTTAGCTCACACGAAACCCTCCTTTTGCGTGTTCCTCCACATTTTTCGTGCCTCCCACCCACACTCTACAAACCGCACACATCACTTTCTCCCTCGCTACTATCTACCCCATCCAATATTGGGTCCCACACCCTACCTTCACAACTCAGCCTCACGCCCCACTTTTGCTCCATTGCGCCAATCCCACACCGCTCTACCTGCTTCTACGTTAACCCTGCTCCTCACTCACTCCATCACATCCTCCAAACCGCATCCCATTCCTTCCCTTCAACCCATGTGCCATACCCTCACCCCACACTCGCTTTAACCCCATTCCCCATGTAGATCTGTATTAACCCCTGCGTGCCTTTGTGTACTCACTCCACTGCTCTTTGCACACGCCCTTCTTGTGAGCCTTGCCAAACCATCCCACCTCCCCCTTCATGCTCCTCCTGCGTTGCTTCATCCCTCCACGCACACCCCAACACTCCATTTCGCCAGCACTCCCATCTCTTGCAGCCTCCCTTCTGCAGCCCTCCCCCTCCACGCGTCGCCGCCACTCATGCCTCTGGTGACTGTCGTCCTCTGTGTTACCCTCCTGCTGGATAGTCACCACACGGGCCATAATAATTTTTTTTTAATAATAGTATATTATTGTTGTTAATAGAATAATAATAACAATATATTATTATTAAGTTAAAAAAAACCTATATATTAAACTATATATAGTTAAAAAAAACATGTTAATAATAATAATAATAATATTAATTAATTAGTTAATAATTATTATTATTGAAAAAAAATTAAAATGGAGTCATGGCGAAAAACAAGGAAGATTTCCAAGCAATTTAAAACTTATGTCTCACTGTTATTTCAAACAAAAGGAACAATTAGAGGGAAAGACATTACTATTTCTATTGCTCTCGGCGAACGCAATAATTATATTAGTGATGAATTTGCTAATGAGTTAGCGATTCCAGAGTCAAATATAGGTGAAAGGGAGTTTTGGAATAACAAAGAATATGCAATAAGCTATAACCAATTAAAAAAGGAACATTGGAGATTATACTGGCGTCTCACAATTTATAGTTAGATCTTTGCGGAGTAGTGACGATGACCTAATTTTGGGATTGCCGTGGCTAGAAACATTGAGGATTTTTATCTTAAACCCTAAAAATAAGTTTATGATATTTCCCTACAAAAAGAAGAAAATCACATTACATGACATTAACATGAAGTCAAAATTATAAGTTGCGTCATCTGAAGACCTCAGAGAAATATCAAGGGTAATGTCGCAAGGAAATGAGAAATCAATACAGACTATACACAAGAATTTTGACAAGGGTTTTGCAGGTAAGGAAGAAGATCTCTCATTTAAGAGATAATAATAAGAAATTACTTCTGCAAATCAAGAAGGCAAAAGATAAAGTTGAATGCAGTGAAAAGTTAGAAGAGAAGATTCTGTTAGTTTTGTACCTAGGAATTTGTTCCCTAAGTGACTTTTTTTTTTGCCTAAGTCACTTAGAAAAGGGAAAAAGGGTGACCCTCACATTAAAAGCTACTTAATGACTTTATAAAGTTAAAGTCACTTTTTGATAAATTTAAGTGGGTGAGTAAATTTATTTAAGTGATTTAAATAAATGTGATTTTTACTCTCATTGAATCTTAGCCATTGGATTGGATCTTTCTCCACCGTTGGATTAGATTCCCACTTAGGGTTTAGACAAAAAGGGTTGAGGGAGGCAAAACACTTTCACTTTTCATTTTCCGAGAAGGAGAGACCGAGCTGAGAGAGAAGGAGGTCGAGCTAGGGCATTGGCACGATTCCCAAGAAGAGAGACTGCACAGAAATCGAGGGTACGACTTGCATTTATTGCTGGTACGGACTGCATTTAATGCACAGTTTTCGAGGTGTACGGACTGCACAGAAATCGAGGTGCAGACTGCATTTAATGCACAGTTTTCGAGGTGTACGGACTGCACAGTTTTCGAGGTACGAACTGCACAGTTTTCGAGGTGTACGGGCAGCATTTAATGCTGCTGTATGGATTTCGTACAATACGGATTTTGGCACAGTTTTCTAGGTAGATTTTGGCACAGAAATCGAGGTAAATGCTGGCACCGTTTTCGAGATAAAACAGGGCACAGAAATCGAGGCCGTACAGTTGTACGGACTGCTGGTATTTTTCTGCACAGTTTTCAAGGCTTTGCTGGGCACGTTTTTCAAGATTTTGAGATGAAATCTTGGGTGGAGATAAGTTAAATTTTCGCTGTATTTCTGTTCTGATATTTTGCTGAAGATAATAAAATCTCTCTCTCTCTCTAACTGGTTTTCCCCGTGGGGGTTTTTCCAGGGCTTGATTTTGGCCAAAAATTTCCGAGTCTATCATTTTATGGTGTGATTGTTAAATGTGTTTTTCAGCCTGTTAGTGTATTTTACTGTGTGTTTAATTGTTCAGTAAAATTTCATAAGTAACCTACAGCCAATGCAAAACCGGCTGTATGTGAAAACCACGAAATGTTGACATAAACCAGCAAACAGTAAAACGCAGAATTTCTTCAGATTCTAACTCTTTAGTAAAAATTACTAGGAAAAGACGAAGCAAATTCCTCCCTGAAGAAGGTTAATTAAGAATTAGAGGAACAAATTGAGAAGTTAAAAGAGGACAAACAAACGCAAGACAAAAGGTTTGAGAAGATTCAGAATAATAATAATAATCTATTAGAGAACAAATTAGTTTAAATCCATAAGGAAGTATCTAGGCTATCCAGGAAACTAATTCTAGTTGAGGAAGAAGAAATGAATACAAATTCGGTTTCCATCACACTTCAAAAGGAAGTCAATCCAGCAGAAAAACAAGCAACAAGAACTCTTTACCGACACCAAAATTACAAAAAACATTTTGACCAACGACAGGGTCAAAACAAACATAAACAAAGGAGTTATAAATACAAAAGAAAAAGAACACAAAATCTACAACCTAAGAAAAAATGGGAAGATTTATCCAACAAGACGATTGGTTGAACAATTGACTTCACCTACGATAACAAGTTGCATGCTGCATTTTCACTCCAGTAACTGTTGTTTACTGCCTCTAATCCACCAGAAAACGTCCCAAAATAATTTAATTTCTACTGTGTCTTTTGTTTAATCCTCATTATACTGCAGGATTTTTTTATTCAAGTCGATTTATCCTTTATTAACTGTTGGATGTAGCTATATGCTGATAACCCAACATCAAGGCTACTGGTACATGCAATCTGCAGTTATCATGTTGTTTACGTGGCACCTGTAGCTGTTTTTTTCAACAATAAGTGAAAACTATATGAAAATACGTTATCTCTGTGTTTGAAATAACCACCAAACAACCTGTAATGAAAGTTGCAACCTGCCAAATTCACCCTTTTATTCATCAGTCAAGTTAAAATATCAGGAGGTCGAACCTTGCATGCATATTTTGTAGATTTTTGCAAGTTTTCAGCCTTCGGTTATAAGTTAAAAAATTTGTCTCAGTTTATTTGCAAACCCATAAATTTAAATGCTGGAAATAAACATAAGTTTCAGACTTAATAACACTGCTGTAACTTCATCTTTTCATGGGTAGAAAGTAAATAAAAATGCATGCCATTCAACACACGGTACTCAGAAATTTTTGGCCAATGGCCCTGGAAAAACCCACAAGGGGAAAACTAATCAGAGAGAGAGTTTTATTATTCTTTAGGAAAAAATCAGACAGTCCTTTTACAGTAAAAAATACAACTTATCTCAACCCAACAGGCTGTCTCATTTTTCGTGCAAGTGCTGACTCTATTTTTGTGCAAGCTTCTTCTCGAAAACAATGCCAAAATAGCAGCAAAACCTTAGCCTCGATTTCTGTGCAGAAATGGAAAATTTCTGCCCTCGATTTCTGTGCCTAAACAACAAAAAATCTGTACAGTACGAACAACATTAAATGCTGTCGTACGACCTCGAAAACTGTGCCTGGGAAAAACTCAGCCAACAACCTCGAAAACTGTGCCCGAGTTGTCTCAAAAACTATGCCAAAATCAGTGTTGTACGAACAACATTAAATGAAGTCGTACGGTCTTCTCGATTTTTGTGCCAGCAATTAATGTAGGCCGTACTCCTCGATTTTTGTGCAAGCTATTTAATGCAGCCGTACTCCTCGATTTCTGTGCAAGCTATTTAATGCTCCTTGGTTTTCGTGCCCACTGAAAATCTCTCACAGCTGGGTGCCTCGAAACTCGTGCCCTCTCTTTCTTCTTCTCTCTCAGCTCTTCTTCTCTCAAGAATGAGGCAAAATGCCTTTCCCTTGCCTTTTTGAGTGAACCCTAGGGTCCATTTAATCTAAAGGTGGAGATTAGATTAGATCAACGGATGAAATTAATTGCTCATTTTTTTGTTCTCAAAATATTAATTCACTCACCCACTTAAATTTTTCAAAAAGTTACTTTACACTCTAAAGTCAAATTAAATGCCTCACTTAAGTCATTTAATGCAAGGGTCACTTTATTTCCCCTCTCAAAGTGACTAAGGCTAAAGCCACCTAGGGGAACACATTCCTAGGTACAAAATTAACACTCTCTCTTACCGAGGAAGGTGTTCTGCACCACTCCCAACTTGTCTCTGAAGAAGACAAACTTACCCCTCGCCAAAGATTTTGTTAGAATGTCTGCTACCTGCTCATCAGTGGAAATGTACTGTAAAGATACTGCACCTCTCTGAACATAATCTCGGATGAAATGATACCTAATTTTAATGTGCTTTGACCGGTCATGAAATACTGGATTATTAGAGAGCTGGATGCAACTCTGATTGTCACAGTAGATCACCGTAGGCCTCAGCTCCTGACCAAATAAATTCACCAGCAACTTGCGAAGCCACAAAGCCTCGCAGCTGTCCTGATTGGCTGCCATATACTCATCCTCTGCAGAACTCAATGCAACAGACTTCTACTTCCGACTGAACCATGACACTGCTGTCGAGCCCAAGCTGAAACAACAATCGAAAGTTCTCTTCCGGTCTGCCACACTGCCTGCCCAATCTGAATCTGTGAAGCCAACCAACCTGATCCCATCCGACCTCTTATAGTCTAGACCAAAATCCACTGTGCCTTCTAGATAACGCAACACATGTTTTGCAACTACCCAATGCACACTCCGAGGCTCAACCATGAACTAACTAAGAGTGTTCACTGCAAAACACAAATCTGCTGAGTGTTGACCAGATACATCAATGACCCAATGAGCCGACGGTATAAAGTAGGATCCACCAACTCTCCCTCAGAAGCATGAAGCTTCTTCCAGTTGGTGATCATTGGTGTCGACATAGGCTTGCAATCCTCCATCCTAAATCTCCTCAGAATATTAACCGCATACTTTCCCTACCCCAGGAAAATATGTCCAGGCTCCTGCCAAATCTCCAATCCCAGTAAATAATGCATCAACCCAATATCAGTCATCTCGTACTCTGCTGCAAGATCCTTTTTGCAAGCTGCAATGGGTCTCTCTCCCCCTGTGATAAACAAGTCATCAACATATAGTAGAAGAATAAGCGGATCATCTCCAACCATGATGAAGTAGAGATTCAGATCTGCTTCACTCTTCTGAAACCCCATACTCAGCAAGTAAGAATCGATCCTGGAGTACCAAGCTATAGGAGCTTGCTTCAGCCTGTATAAGGCTTTATTCAACCTGCAAACATGAGACTCTCTCTCATGAATCTCAAAGCCCCGAGGCTGCTCAACATAAATCTCCTCCTGTATGATCTCATTGAGAAATGCGGTCTTCACATCCATCTGATGGATCTTCCAACCCATTTTCACTGCAATGGAGATCAAAGCCCTGATAGAAGTATACCGAGCAATCGGCGAAAAAGTCTCATCATAACCAATACCCTCAACCTGTGAAAACCCTCGCGCTACAAACCTGGCCTTGTACTTCTCCACACTCCTATTCGTTGCATGCTTTAGCTTGTAAAGCCACCAAGAAGTCACCACTGACTTTCCCTCAGGTCTTGGAACTATCTTCCACACATCGTTCTTCATGATGGAATGGTACTCATCCATCATGGCATCTCGCCAAACATGATGTTGGGAAGCCTCCTCAAAAGTAGAAGGCTAGGAATCATGTGTTCTAGCCACCAACATCATGCTCAATCTGTCAGGCATCTTGATGTCCCTCACTGACTCCCTGGGTGTCCCAACCTTCAAAGCATCCTTCAAGGTCTCTCGAAGCCACTTAGGCTTCTTCTTCCCTGAAGATTCTTTCCACACTAGCATGTCCTCATCTGACGAACTACTAGAGTTAGAAACCCCAGTAACCTGTGAACCTGAAGCTGGTGTACCAACACTAGGTGTATCCTGTAATCCTAATCTTGATCCCCTGTACGGTGTACCTGCAATCGTAGATCCATCACCTGTCCCCGAAGACCCTGTTGGCTGAACCATTGAGCGTGGTGAACTTGTGCCTGCACTGTGTGGTCCTGTGACCCTGGAAACCTGTGATCCTGACTGTTGCGCTGATGGAACCTGTGTAACAACCTGAGGTGCAGGAACCTGTTATTCTCCTTGCTTTGACTCTCTCAACTTCCTGAAGGCCTGCTCCTCCTCAAACTTCACATCTCTTTTCACAACCACTTTCCTCTGAGAAGGAAGGTAAATACAAAAGGCCTTCGAAGTCTCATCATAGCCCACAAAGATTCCCTTCTGTGCAGTGGGCTCCAACTTTGTCCTCTTCTCAGAAGGGACATGAGAGTAAGTCAAACTACCAAATATTTGAAAATGGCTAACTTCAGGCTTCTTGCCTGAAAAACACTCCTCAGGTGTCATGTTCCCTACGGCACGATGGGGATTTATGTTCCGAAGATATACAGTTGTGCTGCAAGCCTTAGCCCAGAGAAAAAAAGGAAGAGACTGGTCATGTAACATAGCTCTGGCTGCTCCAACAATGGACCTGTTCTTCCTCTCTGCTACTCCATTCTGCTCTGGAGTATACGGAACTGTCAACTATCTCTTGATACCCTTCTGTCTGCAAAATCCATCAAACTCCTTCGAAGTATACTCACCCTCGTTATCCGATCTGAGAACTCGGATCTTCCTCCCTGTTTGGTTCTCCACAAGAGCTTTGAACTCTTGGAACCTCTGCAAGACTTCCCCGGACTTCTTGCTCATCAGAAAGTAGATCCAGGTCTTCCTGGAATGGTCATCAATGAATGTCACATAATACTCGTATCCTCTCAAGGAAACAAAAGACATCGGTCCGCACAAATATGAATGTATCAAGTCAAGGACCCCTGCTGACCTGCTATCACTGCTCGAAAAAGCAGTCTTGGTGTACTTTCCCAAAGCACACCCCCTACACACATCACTCTACCCTATGCTGAACTCCGGTAAACCTGTAACCATCTGTCTCAACAACCCCAAGGCTGGATGATGCAAGTGAGCCATCCTCCTATGCCAGAGCTCACACGGCTCACTGCTGCTGCTATGTGCCAAGGCATGCTGAGGCTGAAACAAGAGCTTGTACAGTTTCTCGCATCTGGCTCCAATGGCAATTGAAGCAGATGGTCCTGCAGTCTTGGGAAGCATATGCACATGTCCGCCTAGAAAGGACTCCCCAAGACCCTGATCCTCGATCATGGAAACTGACACTAGGTTCTTCTTCAGCCCAGGTACATATAATACATCTCTCAACACCATGGGACTCATGGACTCCCTTTGAAAGGTAATGGTCCCATGCCCAACAACTCTAACTGCTGAGTCATCTCCCAACAGCACCTCCACATCCATCTTTGTCTGTGAAAGCTCGGAGAACATCTCACGAGCACTTGTCATGTGACTCGAGGCTCCGCTATCATTATACCAAGTGCTGGAAGTAGATGCATTGTAAGAATGGTCTGTCAAAATCCCGCATTGGTGAGAATATATGCTCTCTCTCTCTCAATATGCCCAATGCACAGTGAAAACTCACTCTAAAATCTCGTGTCAAAGTCATCGACCTACACTGAAGCTACTGTCTGCTGCTTCTTCGTCTTCTTGTTCGGACGCTGCCCAACATAGCGTCCCATCTTTTGACATGTAAAGCACTTTACAGTGCTCAGATCCTTCTTTTGCCCATCCTACTACTTGGCCCCACCCTTATTGGGACCCTTTTTGTTCTTCTTCTTCCCTTTCGTTGTCAAAGCCACATCCTCCTCATCTTGCCTACTAGTAGTAGCACTGCACTGCAGAAGACCCCTCTGAGTCTCCTCCTGAACAAAATCATCACAGACCCTGTCCCATGATGGTAGGTTCTCTCTAGCCACCAAACCCTGTATAAACATAGCCCAAGGTGCAGTCACCCCATTCAAGGCTGTCCGCACTAGCTCAGGACCAGTAACAACCACCCCAACAACTGCAAGCTCATCTCTCACCTGAGAGATCCTAATAAGATAAGCCATACAAACCTCTCCTTTGACC
Organism: Pseudotsuga menziesii; assembly: GCA_001517045.1. Classification (NCBI taxonomy): domain Eukaryota; kingdom Viridiplantae; phylum Streptophyta; class Pinopsida; order Pinales; family Pinaceae; genus Pseudotsuga; species Pseudotsuga menziesii. The sequence continues at coordinate 1,286,675 of LPNX011000646.1, read as the reverse complement.
ATCTTGATACTCTTCAGTTTCTCTTTCAGAACTATCATCCTATTCTCATTGGAACTTTCAAACAATCCGGTCAAAGCACTCCACATCTCATGTGCATGATCCTTCGCTGAAATGTGAGGTATAGCATGGTCTTTAACAGCATCCAAGATAATCCTCATGGCTTTAATATCGTTATTATTAAAGGCTAAATATGCTACCGCATTGGTAGCAGCGAGAATAGCAATTGGATTTGCTGTAGTGTTTCGGACTACCTCCTCCCACCACTCATTCTCTCTCAACACAAGTAATATCTGGGCCTTCCATGAGACAAAGTTCGCTGCCCCATCCAACCTATCCTCAGTTCTCAACCCAACAGAAGTCATTTTTCTCAAAGAACAAGTTTCAGCAAAAATTGTTAGTTTTGTACCTAGGAATATGTTCCCTAAGTGACTTTTTGCCTAAGTCACTTAGAAAAGGGAAAAAGGTGACCCTCACATTAAAAGCTATTTAATGAGACTTTATAAAGTCAAAGTCACTTTTTGATAAATTTAAGTGGGTGAGTAAATTTATTTAAGTGATTTAAATAAATGGGATTTTTACTCTCATTGAATCTTAGCCATTGGATTGGATCTTTCTCCACCGTTGGATTAGATTCCCACTTAGGGTTTAGACAAAAAGGGTTGAGGAAGGCATAAGACTTCACTTTTTCATTTTCAGGAGAAGGAAGAAGGGAGAGCTGAGGAAGGAGAGAGGGCACGATTTCCAAGACACCAGCTGAGAGAGATTTTCAGTTGGCACAGAAATCGAGGACTATACGGACTACATTTAATGGCACATAAATCGAGGGTGTACGAACTGTACGGATTGCATTAATTGCTGGCACAGAAATCGAGGCCGTACAGACTGTACGAACTACATTTAATGCTGTATGGTTTTGGGCACAGAAATCGAGACATCATTCTGTAATTTTTCAGGCACGAGTTTCGAGTTGTACGGAGCATTTATTGCTGTCCGTATTGTACGGATTTTTCTGCTGTTCTGGGCACAAAAATCGAGGGCAGAATTTATTCTTCTGCACAGAAATCGAGGCTGAGATTTGCTGCTGTTTTTGGCATGTTTTTCGAGAAAAGAAATGCACAGAAACTGAGGCAGCATATGCACTGAAAACGAGACAGTTTGCTGGTTGAGATAAGTTATAGTTTGACTGTAAATGGTTGTCTGAAATTTTTCCTAGAAGAAATAATAATCTCTCTCTCTCTCTTACTGGTTTTCCCCGTGGGGGTTTTTCCAGGGCTTGATTTGGCCAAAAATCTCTGAGTCTATCATTTTATGGTGTGATTGTTAAATGTGTTTTTCAGCCTGTTAGTGTTTTTACTGTGTGTTTAATTGTTCAGTAAATATTTCATAAGTAACTTACAGTCAATGCAAAACCGGCTGTAAGTGAAAACCACGAAATGTGACATAAACCAGCAAATAGTAAAACTCAGAAATTTCTACATGGTATCAGAGCTTGGGGGTTGAAAACAGTGATAGTTTGCAGACACACAGAAATTTTCAGAACTCAGAAATTTTAGTATTTTACCTTCTGTCAGTGAGCAGCACTTTGTTGGGTTGGTGTAGAGATGGCTACAGGTCTTAGACTGGCGGATAGGCTGGATGGGACAGGAAATTTTGTGCCGTGGAAGGCCAGAATTTTACTGATACTGGAGGAGAATGAGTTATGGCCGGATGTAGTTAGGAACACTACAGCTGACCCGATTGTCATTCCCGCATCAACAGATGCAGCAGCTCTATCAGCCAAGGTTACTTGGAAGCGGAAGCGGAAGCGGGAAGCGGGTGCGGAAGCGGAAGCGGAAGCGCCTTTTTCAAAAGAATCCGGTTAGGAAGCGTTTTCGGAAGCGTTTTTAAAAAAATATATATTTTTATATATTTTGATAACAAAAGCACCTAGAACATTGAATTAGTTATGAAAAGCATAAAAACATGATATAAACCATGGTCCATATTCATAATACCATATAACATCATTAATCAATCATCAATGATTCAATCATCTAGTAGTGAATTCGTCAACCATAGGTCCAATATCCAGATTCCATATTACATAACATCAACATTTAAGCTTCAAAGTTTAACATCAACCATGAAATGAAAGTTGAATCAATTCAATTTCACGAAGCATCATAATCATTGATTCATTACCAATAATGCAAAGTTGAAAACATTGAACTTCAAAAGTAGGTTCAACTTCAAACTTCAAACTTGAATTGCCATGTAATGTTTACAAAATGTCAAAATATACCATAATAAGTTATAACTATAAAAGAGTCAATGTTGTAGAAAATGTAAGGTACTGTAAACAAGAAAAAACAAGAAAAAATCTAATGTTTCCTCTTGCCACGAGAAATTTCTAATTTCTTTTCCCGTGGCCTATGAACAATGGGAGTTGTATCATCTCCCCCTGTAGCTCGTGAAGCTAGAGCTGTTGAACCACAT
>LPNX011000646.1:1258005-1282066 GCA_001517045.1 Pseudotsuga menziesii | reverse complement strand
TTTAGGAATCGCGATTCCTAGTCGATTCCTAGGCGATTCCTTTGGAATCGCGATTCTGGAGCGGGTTCGAAGGGGGGGGGGGACGATTCCCCGCAACCCTGCTATCAGCCTTCAACAAGCAGGACTGTAAAGCTAGGAGGATCATTCTAGATGCGGTTAAAGACCACATAATCCCTCACATTTCAAGCAAGGATAGGGCACACGAGATGTGGACAGCCTTGATCAGTTTGTATGAGAGTTCCAATGAGAATTGGAAAATGGTTCTCAAAGAGAAACTCAAAAGTATAAAGATGAATGGGGGTGAGGGAGTCACAGCATATCTTACCAGGATTTCTGTAGTTAAGAATGAACTTGCAGCGGTTGTGGAGGTGGTAGCCCCTACAGAGCTTGTACGCACAGCAGTGAATGGGGCTTCAAAGCCCTGGGGTGCATTTGTGCAAGCCATAGTGGGCAGAGAGAACCTACCTACCTGGGACAGACTTTGGGATGACTTTGTGCAAGAGGAGACTAGGAGAGGTCTTGTACAGGGCAGTACATCTCACAGTGGGGTTGATGACGAGAATGTGGCTTTGGCAGCTAAGGGCAAGAAGAAGAAGGGTCCCAAGAAGGGTGGGGCCAAGAAGCAGCACCAGCAGAGTGGGCAGAAGAAAGACTTGAGTAAAATCAAGTGTTATGCATGTCAGGCATTTGGGCACTATGCTTCACAGTGTCCAAGCAAGAAGAAGAAGAAGGGACAGGGACAACAGACAGCAGCCTCAGCAAAGGTTGATGAGTTTGGTGATGCATTTCAGAGGGAGTTTTCCCTATATGCTGGACAGATGGAGAGAGAGAGAGTCTCTTTAGCCACCAGCACAAATATGGATATGGATAGTGAGCATTCATTGTTGGCAGGTCATCAGGGGAGTCCATCCACTTCTACTACTTGGTATATTGACAGCGGAGCCTCGAGCCACATGACTGGAGCTCGAGAGATGTTCTCGGAGCTATCTCAGACAGGTAGAGATGTGGAGGTTGTCCTTGGAGACAACGCCGTTGTTAGAGCTGTTGGTCGGGGGACCATTACATTTCAGAGGGAGTCGATGAGTCTCATGACTCTGAGGGATGTGTTGTATGTCCCTGGGCTGAAGAAGAACCTTGTGTCAGTTTCCACCATCGAGGACAGGGGTCTTGGGGTGTGTTTTTCAGATGGGAGAGTGCAGGTGTATCCCAGGGCTACAGGTATGTCTAGTGCCATGGACATTGGAGTCAGATGTGGAAAGCTATACAAGCTCTTGTTTCAGCCACAGTGCGCTCTAGCACACAGCAGCAGCAGTGAGCTATGTGAGCTTTGGCATCAGATGATGGCCCACCTACATCACCCAGCTCTCAGATTGTTGAGGAGCATGGTTACAGGATTACCGGAGTTCAGCATTGAGCAGAGTGATGTGTGCAGGGGGTGTGCTTTGGGAAAGTACACCAAGACTGCTTTTCCGAGCAGTGACACGAGAGCTGCCGGGGTGCTAGATCTTATCCATTCTGACATATGCGGTCCTATGTCATCTTTGTCTTTGACAGGTTTTGAGTACTACATTAGCTTCATTGATGACTACTCCAGGAAGACCTGGATCTACTTCTTGAGGAGCAAGAAGTCCTCACTTGTGTTGAGAGTCTTCCAAGGGTTCAAAGCCCTTGTGGAGAAGCAGACGGGGAGGAAGATCCGGATGTTGAGATCGGACAATGGGGGTGAGTATACCTCCAAGGAGTTCGATGCATTCTGTAGACGGGAGGGCATTCAGAGACAGTTGATAGTTCCTTACACTCCTGAGCAGAATGGAGTAGCAGAGAGAAAGAACAGGTCGATTATGGGGGCAGCCAGAGCGATGTTTCATGATCAAGGGTTACCTTTCTTTCTGTGGGCAGAGGCATGTAGCACTGCAATTTATCTGCAGAACAAGAGTCCTCACAGGGAAGTGGGGAGTAAAACTCCTGAGGAGATGTATTCAGGCAAGAAGCCTGAGGTGGGCCACTTTCGCATATTTGGCTCATTGACTTACTCTCACGTCCCTTCTGAGAAGAGGACGAAGTTTGATCCCACCGCAGAGAGAGGCATATTTGTGGGATATGACGAGACTTCGAAGGCCTATCGGCTTTACTTACCTAGCTCGAGGAGAGTTGTTGTTCGGCGGGAAGTGAAGTTTGATGAGGAGAGAGCCTTCAGGAAGTCTAGGGTGTTAGAGCAGGGGGAGACACTAGCTCCCACACCTCAGTTGGTACAGGTTTCTTCGATGCAGCTATCAGGTCCACAGGTTTGTGGAGTGACTGGATCACAGGGTACAGGCACAACTTCTACAGGTTCAGTGATTCAGGTGGCTAGTACTTCAGGGACAGTTTCAGGGACAGGTTCAGGGTTGAGTCCTCAGATCACAGGTTCATCTGGTACTGGTCCTCGGGGTGTTGGACCTTCAGGTACTGGGACTTCCTCAGATGAGGAGAGCCCAAGACCAGTTTGGGAGGAGCAGTCTTCAAGGAAGAGGAAGCCCAAGTGGCTTCAGGAGACCTTGAAGGAGGCAGAGGCATTTGGTAGGCCCCAGGAGCAGATCAGGACAGTGGTGGAGCCAGACAAGCTTGGTGTGGTGCCAGACAGGTATGATATGGCCCTTGTTGCGAGTCTTCGTGACTTTGAGCCATCCACATTTGACGAGGCTTCCCAGCATCAGGTATGGAGAGATGCCATGATGGAAGTGTACCATTCCATCATGAAGAATGATGCTTGGGAGATAGTGCCGAGACCTGAGGGGAAGTCAGTTGTGACTTCCAAGTGGCTTTACAAGATAAAGCATGCTGTGGATGGCAGTGTAGAGAAGTACAAGGCTCGGTTTGTGGCGCGGGGGTTCTCACAGGTTGAGGGAGTTGACTATGATGAGACATTTGCTCCAGTTGCTCGGTATTCTTCTATCAGGGCATTTATATCTATAGCAGCAGAGATGGGTTGGAAGATCCACCAGATGGATGTGAAAATTGCATTTCTCAATGGTCTTCTGCAGGAGGAGGTATATTTAGAGCAGCCACAGGGATTTGAGATCCATGGGAGAGATTCTCATGTGTGCAGGCTGAGGAAAGCCTTGTACAGACTGAAGCAAGCTCCTAGAGCTTGGTACTCCAGGATTGATACTTACTTGACATCGATGGGATTCCAGAAGAGTGAGGCTGATCCCAACCTTTACTTCATTATGGTTGGAGGAGATCCGCTTATTCTTCTGCTATATGTTGATGATCTATTTATCACAGGTGATGAGCGTCTCATTGCACATTGCAAGAGAGATCTAGCATCGGAGTACGAGATGACAGACATTGCACTGATGCATTACTATTTGGGGATGGAGGTTTGGCAGGAGCCTGGACATATTTTCCTTGGACAGGGGAAGTATGCAGTTGATATTCTGAAGAGATTTCAGATGGAGGACTGCAGGCCGATGTGTACACCTATGATCACCAACTGGAAGCAACTTCATGCTTCTGAGGGTAAGTTGGTGGATCCCACTTTATATCGTCGGCTCATTGGGTCGTTGATGTATCTGGTCAATACCAAGCCAGACTTATGTTTTGTGGTTAACACTCTTAGTCAGTTCATGGTTGAGCCTAGGAGTGTGCACTGGATTGCCGCAAAGCACATACTGAGATATCTTGCAGGTACGGTGGATTATGGTCTGGACTACAGGGGTTCAGGTGGAGTCAGCTTGGTTGGGTTCACAGATTCAGACTGCGCAGGTTGTGTGAGGGATCGGAAGAGTACTTCCGGTTGTTGTTTCAGTTTGGGCTCGGCAGCAGTGTCGTGGTTCAGTCGGAAACAGAAGTCCGTTGCACTGAGTTCTGCTGAGGCTGAGTATATGGCAACCAGTCAGGCTACTTGTGAAGCACTGTGGCTTCGCAAGTTATTGGTAGATTTATTTGATCAGCAGCTTAGGCCTACGGTGATCTATTGTGACAGTCAGAGTTGCATTCAGCTCTCTGAGAATCCAGTGTTTCATGACAGGTCGAAGCACATTGAGATCAGGTACCATTTCATCCGTGACTATGTTCAGAGAGGGGCAGTTGAGCTACAGTATATATCCACTGATGAGCAGGTAGCAGACATTCTGACGAAGTCTTTGGGGAGGGGGAAGTTTGTCTTCTTCAGAGATAAGTTGGGAGTGGTGCAGAACACCTTCCTCGGTAAGAGGGAGTGTTAGTTTTGTACCTAGGAATATGTTCCCTAAGTGACTTTTTGCCTAAGTCACTTAGAAAAGGGAAAAAGGTGACCCTCACATTAAAAGCTATTTAATGAGACTTTATAAAGTCAAAGTCACTTTTTGATAAATTTAAGTGGGTGAGTAAATTTATTTAAGTGATTTAAATAAATAGGATTTTTACTCATTGAATCTTAGCCATTGGATTGGATCTTTCTCCACCGTTGGATTAGATTCCCACTTAGGGTTTAGACAAAAAGGGTTGAGGGAGGCATAAGACTTCACTTTTTCATTTTCAGGAGAAGGAAGAAGAGAGAGCTGAGGAAGGAGAGAGGGCACGATTTCCAAGACACCAGCTGAGAGAGATTTTCAGTTGGCACAGAAATCGAGGAGTACAACACATAAATCGAGGACTGTACGGACTGCATTTAATGGCACAGAAATTGAGGGTGTACGGACTGTACGGATTGCATTAATTGCTGGCACAAAAATCGAGGCCGTATGGACTGTACGGACTGCATTTAATGCTGTACGGTTTTGGGCACAGAAATCGAGACAGCATTCTGTAATTTTTCAGGCACGAGTTTCGAGTTGTACGGAGCATTTATTGCTGTCCGTACTGTACAGATTTTTCTGCTGTTCTGGGCACAAAAATCGAGGGCAGAATTTCTTCTTCTGCACAGAAATCGAGGCTGAGATTTGCTGCTGTTTTTGGCACGTTTTTCAAGAAAAGAAATGCACAGAAACTGAGGCAGCATATGCATTGAAAACGAGACAGTTTGCTGGTTGAGATAAGTTATAGTTTGACTGTAAATGGTTGTCTGAAATTTTTCCTTGAAGAAATAATAATCTCTCTCTCTCTTACTGGTTTTCCCCGTGGGGGTTTTTCCAGGGCTTGATTTGGCCAAAAATCTCTGAGTCTATCATTTTATGGTGTGATTGTTAAATGTGTTTTTCAGCCTGTTAGTGTTTTTACTGTGTGTTTAATTGTTCAGTAAATATTTCATAAGTAACTTACAGCCAATGCAAAACCAGCTGTAAGTGAAAACCACGAAATGTGACATAAACCAGCAAACAGTAAAACTAAGAAATTTCTACAAAAATGTACTACTGTCACAAGAGTTTTTTGAATTTTGGAAATGACTGTCTGTTTACAAATATTAGTTTTCTGCCCACAGCTCTGATACCATGTAGATTTTTGCAAGTTTTCAGCCTCTGGTTATAAGTAAAAAAAATTGTCTCAGTGTATTTGCAAACCCAGAAATTTAAATGTTGGAAATAAACATAAATTTCAGACTTAATAACACTGCTGTAACTTCATATTTTCATGGACAGAAAGTAAATAAAAATGCACGCCATTCTACACACAGTACTCAGAAATTTTTGGCCAATGGCCCTAGAAAAACCCACAAGGGGAAAACCAGTTAGAGAGAGAGAGAGAGAGAGTTTTATTATTCTTCAGGAAAAAATCACCATCCTTTTACAGTAAAAAATACAACTTATCTCAACCCAACAGGCTGCCTCGTTTTCCGTGCAAATGCTGTTTTGATTTCTGTGCAAGCTTCTTCTCGAAAACAGTGCCGAAATAGTAGCAAAACCTCAGCCTCGATTTCTTTGCAGAAATGGAAAATTTATGCCCTCGATTTCTGTGCCTAAACAACAGAAAATCTGTACAGTACGGACAACATTGAATGCTGCCATACGGCCTCGAATACTATGCCTGGAAAAATCTTAGTCAGCAACCTCGAAAACTGTGCCTGTCCTTACCTCGAAAATTGTGCCAAAATCAGTGTTGTATGAACAACATTAAATGCTGCTGTATGGTCTTCTTGATTTTTGTGCCAGCAATTAATGCAGGCCGTACTTTCCTCAATTTCTGTGCAAGCTATTAAATGCAGCCATACTCTCCTCGATTTCTGTGCAAGCTATTTAATGCTCCTTGGTTTTCGTGTCCACTAAAAATCTCTCACAGCTGGGTGCCTTGAAACTCGTGCCCTCTCTTTCTTCTTTTCTCTCAGCTCTTCTTCTCTCAAGAATGAGGCAAAATGCCTCTCCCTTGCCTTTTTGAGTGAACCCTAGGGTCCATTTAATCTAACAGACACAGTGGAAATTAGATTAGATCAACGGATGAAATTAATTGCTCATATTTTAATTCTCAAAATATTAATTTTACTCACCCATTTAAATTTATCAAAAAGTGACTTTACACTCTAAAGTCAAATTAAATGCTTCACTTAATTCATTTAATGCAAGGGTCACTTTATTGCCCCTCTCTAAGTGACCAAGGCTAAAGTCACCTAGGGGAACACATTCCTAGGTACAAAATTAACATATTTAGAGATTTTTAACGATACAACTCAAGCCAACCACAGATGAAGTCGAACTAAGGTTTCAGTTGCAATTTATTAGCAAAATACTTGGGGTTTTAGAAAACTAGCAAGATATTTTCAATGATAAATATAGTGGACATGCAAGAGGAATTAGGGTTTTGGACTGCTAATTTATAGCATGCATGTCAACTTCAAAGAAGAGGATGATCTAGGGTGTTGGAACTCCTTGTTAGGGTGCCTAGGGTTTGAGCAGTCTTCTAGGGTTTTTGCAAGAACTTATGCACTGTTGATAAGGCATGTGAGTTCAGGTTTTTCTTCAGCCATAATAGTAAATTCGAATAAGGGCTTTGACCACATTCAAACTAGGGTTTTGGCAAGATTTTATAAAATAAACCATCTTCAAATAGATGCCACACGTCACCCTGAAACATCATCAGCTTGCTAACTTATATACCTAAATCACCATCTTACATCCACTGGAACCTGGACCACTTCACCACTGTACCTGCCAAATATAGACATGCCAAAAATAGTACTCAAAAGTGCAAAAAAACAAACATGAAGAGGAATGTGAGGAGAGACCCTGGCCACATATAACATGTGTAGAATAGACACTGCTAAAAATAGCAAGGTTTCGCATATACATGAAAATAGTCTTATCAGACTTGTCTCTTTGCAAGGAATCTGAATATGTTTTCAGAATCGACATGCAATCCCTGAAAACCTAACTACTAAAAATAGCAGTTCCGTGGAAACTGCTCGCATGTCACCCGGAAAAAGCTTATTGGCATTGTGGTGTCACAAAGATAAACAATATTAAAAAAGTCTCTGACATGCAATCCTTGGAACTATCCCACTGAACAAAAATGAAAAAATAGCAAGAATCTCATGGAAATGACTGCAAACAATCTCTGGTCCCTGCAATACCTTAGATATACCTGAAATAAAACCAGCCTGATAGGATCTCTCTGAAGCTTAACCCACTAGTTGCGCAAGCAAACTTGGAGGTTAACAAGGGGTCAAACGAGTCAAATTAACTCATGGTAGTCATACTTGTGTGGACCAAGTTTGACTCATGAGTCAAATTTGGTTAACAGAGTGTGATTCATCAACCTGCATATAAATGGCCAGAAACCACAGCATTTTTTCTCTTTAGGTTTTTGCTGAGTTTTTCCCGATCCAAGTCAAACACCCTTGACTCCTCTGCCTTGCAAGGAGTTCTTTGACGAGCCGAGTCTGGTAATATTATACCTCCCCTGAATTATAATACAAGCCAAACATTCATGCAACTGTATCTGATTGATGCCTTAAGACAGAGAAACACATTAGAAATTTAATGCATGTGCATAACTCAGAATAGATCCAACGTTTGAATTAATGCCTCAAGTTTTTCTTTAAGACTATAGTAACTTAGTAAGCAAGTGTAATTCCATGCAAGTGTGTATTTTTGTGAATATGTGATTATCTTCCAGACTTCAGGGTCATGCAAGCCTTTTGATCTTCTGTGCCATCAATATAACCTTAATTCTAAGCTACTGCTTATGATCAAAATACAGACTCTACATATACATCTTTGTCGTGACAATTGGTGAATCTGTATTCTTTGAGAATTTTAAAGTTTTTTATGTTTTCTTGCTGTAATGGCTAGGCCTCGCAAATGTTCCTTGGACAACCATTTATGATGTGTTAGCAAAGACATTTTGATAACTAAAGACTTAACAATGTTGCTTATTCCAGGTCATCCCCTGAGCATTATGACACATCTATCGAGTATGGTACTTTCTTTTCTTAGCAGAGGCACTTTACTGGTTTCTGCATGTTAGGTTGAATGTGAGATTTTAATAAACAGGATTAAAAAATAATAAATACAACTGGCCTTTGCATATCAGGGGACAACATAATGATTTCATCCAACATGCAAATTTTTGACAACATTACTAGGTTTAATGCTTTAGAAGAATGGTATCTTCACATGTGCTTCCATCTGTTATTTAAATTGATATACAAACCAAAATCTATGGGCCATATAATTTCAGGTCTGTGTTTTTCCCACAGTACAGCCACTGCCTGATTCATACTTGATGATTCACTCTGTGTAGTTGACTAATCGGTCTGGAATCAGGAATCAATTCATTTGTATTTTGGTTGCTTTCTTTCTCTGAGCCTACGAGTCCCTATTTTTACAGAACTTCACTTACAGTCTGGTGGTTTTGCAAATTCAGAGGAATCAAACGATGTGGAAGAAACTAAATTTACTCCCTTCACTGGAGTTGGAAGGCGTCTGGATGGGAAACCACTAAAGTATTCAGTAGCACCATCGACAGAGACAACATCCCATCTTACAAACAATAAAACATCAGGGCCTGGTTCTTCTGCAGGCACTTCACAACGCCACGCCTCAGGGAAGCTTGTATTTGGTTCAGGCACAAGTAGTATTCCAGCAGATGCCAAGGTAATTACACACGTCCTTTCACCTTACTAGAAGAGAGCTTACTTAGTTTTCTACTGTAGGGTCAGTCTAATGTATTGGTTTTAATATAGGTAGCTGTGAAGGAGGTGAAACAGGAGGAGCCAAAGGAAGAACCAAAGTTCGAGGCATTTACTGGCAGAAAATATTCATTAAAGGATTGACGGGTGCCGATCACAACTTTTGTTCTTTGTGATAACGTCTGTAACTTTGTCACAATGTTGGGCTTTGGTTTATGTATATGCTGGAGCTCTGGATGGCACTTTATTTTACATTTGCAATATTTAGTTCTGTAGGATCCTTTTACACGGTGATTTCTGCCTATGTACTTGCACAGATTTACAATGTTTATAAATCTCAGCTTCCAGAGGATTAATTATGTTATCTAATGCTGTCTCTTGTCATTAATGTGCTTTCTTATGAAGGATCCTCTGAAAATAAACAAAGAAAATATTTGTAAACTTCAATAAAAAAGTCTAACATTTTGCAATGATTGTGCTTTCCCTGGGACAGAAAGCTAGCAGTTCCCAACTGCTCTGTTTTATTTTAGTGGACATGTATTCAAGCCCTTAATGTCTTTTCATCAGAAATCAAAATGACTGAAAACATTTTCGAACATACAAATGGAATAAATTTTTATGAGTGATCATGTTGTAGAGATTGAGTTGGTCCAGGGGCTCAGAGTTGCATGCATGGCATCTTAAAACTTAAAACTTTACTTTTGCTTACGCAGGACTTTTTTATAGTAGAAGTTATGTGGAAGGTGGTTGATACTAAATAGTAGACTAAAACACTTAGTTAAACTTGACAACATAGAGCTGAAGGGCATTGGAAGAAACACAAAAATATTCCAATACAATAGAAATATATTCTATGTAGAGCTTTAAGGGAAGCTCTTATTATGATTTTTGAGGTGTTAAGGTTGATTCTTTTGAAGCATATATTGTTAGCTTCCCTTCAAATGATTATCTGCTAAGAGACGCATGACCAATTTGTGCATACCTTACTGTTGCTAATGTGACTGATGATTGTTTGTCAATAGAGCAAAGTTACTGTAAAAGTATATTCATTTTTAACATTGTGTTACCATTCTGCTGAAACATTCACATTCTTATTTACTTGCATGCAATATTACAAGATTTACCCTTATTGTATGCTTGGCCATGATTTACCCTTGAAATGGAGGTGTGAAAGGTGGATATCTTTGAAATCATCTTATTTGTTTGCTTTCAAAGGATTATTGAGAGACAACCATTTTGTGCACACATAATATTGTTAATGATACTGTACTTATTGTTCAAGAGAGCAGAATGTGCTGTAAATGTACACACAGCTTTAACATGCGATGGCCCTTTTGCTAAAATCAATATTTGAGGGAAAACTGAAGAAAGCAGAGTCTTACAGAAAAATTGCTTTGCAAGAAAAGCTTAAAGCTTTGATTTATTCATATTCCAGGCTCTGATTTTACATGAAAGGGATGCTTCCCATTCAATTTTTTTTAACTATCTTTATTTGTTAACTATCATGATAATTTTTTTCATACTTATTGTTTCCTTCTCTCTCTGAGGAATAAAGTGACCTCACTTTCTGTTGTAGATCAGGAAATTGCCGCTGTAATAAGAAGAAATAACTCTCTTTTAGAGGTGAAGGTTCCTTTCCCATCGACTAAATAGGAGGTGATTTGTTGTCTTTTTGTAGTCCAGCATTTGATATCCAGCAAAGTGTCTTCAGCAAGCGGGTTTTTGAATTTTAGAATGTTGTCAGAAATCGATCCCAATTTCTGCTGTAAATGAGGAAATTGCTGCTGCTCAGCAGAAGAAACCATTTCTCTTTAGAGGACAAGGTGCTTTTCTTGACAACTAAATAGGAGGTGATTTATTGTCCTCTGATATCCAGCAGAGTGTCTTCAGCAAGTGATTTTTGAAATTTCAGAATGTTCATTGGGTGACCCTATATTCCTTCTTCGAAATTAGCGGCTTCATAGAACTCGATATTATTGATATTGAACACATCATAGGTTCCAAGTTGCACAATTAGATCTAGTTTGAATGCATTGTTGCACACCACCTATGTTATATTATAAGGGCCATACCAGACTGGTTTCAATCTATGATGCTTATGCCTATAGAACATCATCTTATTCAAATAGATCCAACATTTATCTTGATCCCAACGTGGTGAGGCCTTTGATGTATAAAGTGAAGTTATTTGTACTTTTCTTGCGTTTTGGTCAGCAATTTTGCTTCTTTCAGTGCATTGGTATTTCTAACCACCTTCCTCCCTTTAGGCACTCTATGGATGCCTCAAGGCACCTTCTTCCCTCAGAGGAGATCTTTAAGGCAGTCAATGATGATATCTTTGAGTAGAGTACACTCAGATTACTTGGACACTGTTCCCACCCGACTCTTGGTCCCAAGATGGCTTTATATCATGAGCATTTTATTTTGCTGTAGTTGATCACATTGTCTCTACGATTCTTTTATGTGCCATTGGTCACATAGCATCAAGATTCAGCTGTAGTTGATCGCATTATCTCTCCAATTCTTTTCGGTGTCATTGGTCACATAGCCTCATGGTTCAGCTTTTCCATTTGAGGGTTAATTTTCACTGCTCTCAAGCTGAGTTGGATCACCACATCCTGCTGATTTGTCATTTTCTTTTGGGATATGTAATACCTTAATAACTGTGTAAATTATGAAATAGGCATACCAAAGGTATTGCAGTTATGTAAAATGTTAGTTCAAGTTGAGGCCCATTAAAAATATTTATTACGGGTATAAAATGTTTCCATATATTATCCACTTTAATAAGTAATTGGGTTATAATTCCAACATTATATTAAATGTAAATAAAATAGGCAAGAGCATTTGTTTTTCCAAAGGGAAATAGATGGATATCATAATATGGCAAATGGATCAAATCTATTTGTGTTCCTTTTTAGTGACAATAAATTGTATGGAAAAGAAATCCTTGTTGCCGCTTGAGACCGACGTGCGTGTGCTAAAGCCCAAAAGTAGGCACACCAGCCCGATAGCAACTGCGAACAGAGAAGCCACTGTCACCACTCTCCTCTCTTCCTCGCTTTAGGTCGGCTCTTCTCCAACTCAAGGGGGGGCTTTCCTAAGGTACAATCACTAAGGCAAGAACAATGGTGGGCAAGGTGAATTGAAGAGGCTGCCTTAGAGAAACAGTTGTAGTTTAATAAGTAATTTGAATGGGTGATGGGAATAAAAAAAGAATCATTCATCAAGGAGAGACCAGTGCCAATGCATCAAGAGGGGGAAATGGAGTCAACAGAGCATTCAAGAGGGCCTTGTGTCATATGTGACTAAGGGGGAGAGATCGCTTGATTGAACAAACCCTGCTCAATGCACTGTGAAACAACTAAATTTACCTCTTTCTTTCTAGATGCGGGAGGTGTGTTGTACACACAAGAGATCAATATTACACAATCAACCTAGATAAAATGTGAAGATTGATACCCATATATGCATGCTTACAAAGGAGAAGAGAATAACAACCGCTAAGCTTCTCCGCCTTCCAATGTGGTGGAAATACCCCTCTATGGCCTCATACATAAACATGGAAAAGAAAAACTAAATCTAGTAACATTTACACTCATTGAAACTCATCAAGATAATGCCACAAATCAAAGAGAGTGCTCAACTAAACATCCAAAAACACATTTAAATGAATTTTCTATTAAGTTCAAAGGGAAGAAATATCCTAACTTTTCCACAGTTTATGTCTAGAAAAGTTATTACATAACTTAAGTGAAGTTGTATTTGGCTAGATGCTGAGAAAAACCCACGCAACCACAAACTGCCCAAAATAGCAGACAAATCACTTGATGTTGATCATCGTGTGATTGGAAGCCAATGAAGAAAAATGAGCCAAAATACAAAACGACACATGAGTTTATCGGTGGACGAGCGTTGCGCTTCCTTAGTGAACTCGTGGCCTTTCTCTTTGGAATCGACTGTTGAAAGAGAAAAATGGTTCGATGCATAAGTCACGGCCCAAGCGGCAGTTGAAGGTGATGATGATAATTATTTTAGCAATTCATGTCCAAAATCGAATTATCAGTAGCTGATTCCAATCAGTCAGCAGTTAATGATACATCGCTGTTCCAATAAATGAGCATAGACTGCTCCACGACTAGTTGCCAATGGAAAAATGGGTCCCCAGGGGATGGCGTTGCTCCAAAACTCCATACTGCACAACTCGGCTGACATCACGTGCTGGTTCAGAATTCAATGTATGCGTGATTGGCGTTTTGAACACTGAACCGATGGAGATCTCTACGTGATCATCTGCCAAGTGATAATAATGCTCTCCACGCAATCAACTGCCAATGCCAATGGAAATGCTGGTCATTCGTTGGACAAGCCATTTGCTCCAAACTCTTTGTGGCAAGCAACTAAATTTATCAAATCATATCTGAGAGGTGTCGCCAATTCTTGGAACGGTGAAGTGTTGGGTTCCATGTAAAACGCATGGTGTCATGGGAGAAATTTGGCATACTCGGTATTTTCAACTAATGCATGACAATATATGGTTGGAGCAGTATCTGTTATATCTACCTACCTTTTGACAAGGTGGAGTAAGTAGCCGAATGGTAAGTCACTCTTGTAATGACGGTGTGACCTATGTTCGATTCTCTCGAAGGCATTTCTCACTTGAATGGGAGTGTGGTTCGGTGAATGGGCATGTTTAGGGTGCATTACATTGTAGGAGCATGAAACTGGGATACGAACCCCCACCTTTTGTCAAAATCCGGTAGAGCAAACGGTCGAGAGGGGTTTCGTTTGCTTGGCTGCCCAGGATCAAAACCCGCTGCTCCTGGAAGGCGACATTTAAATCCAACCATGCTAAAGATTGGTGCGGCCAGGCCAAGTGCGATCCCTGAGTGATTTTGACGGCTTATATGCCCCTGAATCGTTGTTTCTCAGACCAAAGGTTCGTCCGACAAGTCACAGGGCACTGAACCAACAAACAAACAAAAATCTAAAAAATCTACCTCTTGAGGTTGTCTCAAATTTGGATCATTTTCCTTTTCATAGTCTATGTAGAATAATTTCTTTTCACTACACTTATGCCCGCGTACTATACTTGTTGTCACAATTGAAACATAGACCCTTTGATGTTTTCACCTCCACTTGTTAATGAGGTTCAACCTTGTAGGCTTAGTATGAGTGGAGTTGGTAGGGGAAACATTTCCCTCTCTATAGGTGTTAGTGGAAGCTCTTCTAGTATCCATTTCTTTTTACTTTCATTCCCTCCTAGCACCATTTTTTAACTTTCAATTTTACTCGCCAAACTAAAAACATTCTACAATGATTTAGGTTCAAAGATACATACCTTGTGTTGAGTACTCTCCTTTAAAGTGCCCATAAATAGATCCAACAAATTACCTTTTGGAATGTTCTTCACTCTAAGACTTAACTTTTGAAAATCCTTTATGTGCTTTGTAATTGGACCTTTTTTCTTGATATTTATCAAATGGATAAAGAATTGGTTGCTCTTAGTGTCCCCATAATCTGCAATCAATTCATCTGTACATATAGAACAATAGACAATAGATTCCTTTTTACAAGAGACAATAGATTCTTTTTTACGGTCACTAGGCCATTGGTACCATACAAATTGATGAGGCTCTAAATACAAGGATGCAATAGTTACCTTTTGTAAAGTTGGAACTTGGTGTAGATCAAATAATTACTCCATTTGGAATATATGTGTTATTGTATCATTGCCATCAAACTTTCTCATAACAATCTTGGGAATCCATTGGTTCCTTTGTTATAGGTTGAACCTATGATGATGTGGATTATGCAGTGATGAATGATCAAGTGTCGGAGAATCAAACCTCTTATTCTCCAATTATTTTCCAACTTTCTCAATCTATAACTGGAACAAGTTTGTATTTTCCACCATTTTTCTCTTTTTGAGGAGAAGAATTAGGAACAAATTTATATCTTATCTCATTCAACATTGCCTTCACCTCTTGAGTATCCTCGTTATTAACCATCTCATTGGTTATCTTTACCAAATTCTTTTTACTATTTGTATTTTCAATCTTCTTTTGTATATCCTCTTTGAATTTTAAGAATTGATCATTATTTACCATAATCTTATTGTCAGTATTTCCTAATTGGTTGGAAAACTTGGACAACTTGTAGTTCACTTCATCATGCTCCTCTTGTGTCATAGTTGAGCCTTCAAGAGGTTTAAGGGGAGTAGGAATTTTTTCTCCACCTTTTGCAATTTGATCTCACTGCTTCTATGTTTCCTTTTTAATCCCACTTTTTGAATCACCCAAATAATACCTTTCAATCAAAAGTTATGCAAAATTCAAAATAACCTATCTTTTAAAACCCTAATTTGGAGACTATCTTATTGGCTAACATTCCAATTCAAGTAACTTTTCAATTACCCTTCCGATTCTAAAATTTATTTCAACAATGGCCTAATATGTCTATTTATATAAGGGTCCTAACCAACCAATATAAGGGCTTAACAACTTACCTATAACAAATATATCAATACAATTGTGATACCAACAACCCTGCCAAACTCACCAACTCCTTATTATCACAAGCATATGTTACCATCAAAATTCAATAGCCAAAATTTGGCTACAATATACTACCTCTTCAATTTGGTCGGCACATTGACACCTAGCCACTCCTTGTCAAATACCCATGCTAGTAATATCCCTCAAAGTTCAATGATGAAACCCATATGGCTAGAACCCCATTTCATTTACACCATATCCAAACAACTTTCCCCATAGAGGAAATTGCACTATCATTGTCATGTAAGGTAAATGACATACAAGCCCAACCAATATTGGCATCATCTAGTACATATGATTTATTCCAGTTATCCATATGTTCCATTCCATTGAAGATATGAATGCACGAGATTATCCATGGGAGGCCATGAATTGTCGATTTTTTTTCTCCCAAAAAAGGAATTCACACCAATAACCCCCTCAAAGCAACGCATGATCAAGATGAAAGATTTTATCCTTCCCGGTCATGTGGATTGGTTCAAACATCCAATATCAACCCCCAAAACATTTGAGGAAGGAAACATGGCTAATATCTCCCCTACCATTAAAGTAAACATTTCCACTACTTCAGGTGTAATTGAAAACATTCTCCTTGGAGCTGCCTATTCTACCAAGAAGGTGATAAAATACAAATCTCTATTCCAAGAGTTTTGGGACGTCTTTGCCTGGTCATATGATGGAAATTCCTAGAATATTTTCTTCCATCATGAAACCTCATATTCACAAGTCATTCAATGCCCCTTTGATACGATATAAAAAAAGACCCCATCATTCATATAAAGCCATAGAAATCATAGAAGAAACTAACAAGCTTCACAAAGCCAAGTTTATATAGCCTATCACATACACATCATACCCATCTAATCCAATCCTTGTAAATAAGAAAGCAAGGCAATATTCAGGTTTGCATATATTTTTGAGACCTAAATCAAGCAAGTCCAAAAGACAACTTTCCTACCCAATTCATTGATAAAACAATCCACTAATTCATCGTCCATGAGGTCCTTTCCCTTATAGATGGTTTCCCTAAGTATAATCATATCCATATCCACACGCAAATCAATACAAAACCACATTCACAACACCATGAGGCATGTTCACTTATCACGTCATGTGTTTAGGTCTTAAAATGTCAAAGCCCCATTTCAATGGGAAACGACCTATGTTTTTCATGACTTGGCTGATATTATATCGGCTTACCTTGACAATCTCACTATGTTAGCACTGAAATTAGCCCAGTCAAAATTTTGAACCTTTCATCAAGTTGCATCAATTTTGCTAAATTTTCTCCATGCCTCAAATTCTTGTTTGTCAAATTCCGTCGTTTCCAAAGCTTGGACTAGCTTTTACCAAGTCTTGCCTTATAAAGAAAGGACGCATGGAGGTCTTGAATTCCATACAGTCATCACCAAATGTTGATTGCCTGAGAGTCGGGTTTCATGAAAGCGTTTCATCCAAAAGCTTGGGAGCACAAGTAATTAATAAGCTAGAGGATAAGAGTTGGAACAAAAGTGCGAGGGCATTTGAGCAATCAATTCCATATTTTCACAATCTCAACATAACAAGTGAGGGATTTACATTCAAAGATTAGGAAGGATTGGTTCAACATCTTTAGTTAGTAAAGCGAATATGGATCCACATTTTTAGTTGAAGAAATTGAAATCTAATCTGGATATTATAATGTTCATATGTTTGATTCATAGGTGGATTCACAAAGATCTCAGTTAAACTATAGCTGGAAAAATATAACAAATGGTAGATTAATTAGCAACATGAATAAGTTAAAGTCCTTTATTTTTTTGTTGATCAGATAAACAAGTGGCAACCATATCCCAAATTCTATGGCAAGAGATCATCCCTTGAGGACATGTGGAAGATCTCATGTCATCAAAATCAAATCGAAGATTTCAAGCACAAACCAACATTCCAAGGAAATTTCTCCAGCAGTTCAAACATCTCAATAGATACAATATCTATTTATATATTTTTAGACAAAGCTCCACCATTCGATTATGTTGGGTAGCAGATTTAGTGGTTGAGCATCTAAAGGAAAGCATTGTTTCCATTTTAAAGGCACAAACTTGGCACAAAGGATTTATATCATATGACTGTCAATATTTTATTCAAATGGATCTGAGCAATCCCAGGTTTGAAGGATGTCAATTAACAATTGGAATATAGAAAGGGAAAAACAAATAACAAAGCACACTTTTGGGTTATAGGTCAAGCACTTGGCAACTATAAATCCCAGATTCAATGGCAGAAATCAAGCAAAACATCAAGACTGGAAGGAATCAATCTATTTTCCATCTTCACATTTGAAGGTAGTTCAAACACCAAATAAAGCAATTCAATACAATTGGCAGAGGATCCATTCAGTTGTCCCAAATTTCTTGCAGCAGATCGTAGATTGCTTCCTATTCTTAGTTTTTAGATAGAATTTGACTCCAAAATCCTGTAACTGTTGGGGGTTTTTATTTTCGATAAATGCTTACATTTACAATGTAACAACATAGTTCATTCTAGAGGTTGGAGAGAGTTGTAGGAGGCAGTTTTGGTTGTACATAAGTATTTGGAGGGCCCTGTTTCCTACCTATTTCGACTAGGTGGCAACGTCATGTACATTAAAGATGTACATTATTGTACAATTTGTACCATGGAAAAATCTAAGAATTTTTCACTCTGCAGGGCAATTTGCCCCTTGGTAAACGAAATGTCCGCTCCCATGCGTGAGAAAATTAATGTGATTCTATGTTCTAGTGTGGGTCATATGCTATGGATGCCACACCATGGACCTTATTATTAGGGAAGTCCTATGGCGTCGATTGTTTTTTTTCCCTTCCGATTAATCTTGTTCTTTAACGATTTTAATTGGTTGGGTTTTTCACTCAAATCCTCCAAAGTGGTGAACGGGCGTTCTAATAATCAAGTCCATAGGATGGCTAAGGGTTCAAGATGTTATTCATGACCATGTTAGACATCTCCTATAGTCTTGCGGAATTTCGTTAGGTTTTTATATTTTTATTATTTTTTTCTAATTAATTAACTTCACCATTTGGTGGTTAATTAATTGGATTTTGATGAAATAATGTAATTTCTTGAACCTTGGCATTTTGTAATAGGGGCTATGAATGCAATTGAAAATGTTGACACCCCCTAAGCCATTGGTTCAAATCCCATGTCATTCTGACAAGGGGTTAGGAAGTTAGACCAATTTTGGTTAAGACAAGTATTTTTTTCTAAGAAATTAATTTAACTTCCTAGGGAGAAAAATTAAATTATTTGATTTTGAAGGAAAAAATCAAATAAGGCCATGGTAATTAAGTTTGGGGGTAGCTAAGCATAGTCAATTTTTATTTTTAAATAACCCCTCCATGTTCAAAATAAATTTTTGAAGATCTCCTAAGTGGGACGCCCCTCTTGTTTTTCCAAAAATAAAAGATAAAAAAACAAAAAATCAAAAAATCAAAATTTGAGTCAAAGGAGGCCCCACTTCAACCCTAAAACCACTCTCAAGGTGGGCGCCTAGTCATGGAAATCCTATATCTAAGGGTTAAGATTCATTGTGACATGGATCTATATTTTTTACAATTGATTTGAAGAGGCACCCTTGCTTATGATTGGTAGATCGCTTGCAAAATCAACAAACCTAGATATAAGGGTGGAGGAGAGCTAGAGTTTAGATCTATGTTTTGTACCCTTGATTTAGGAGTGGGTTTGGGGCCTCTTCAACTATAAAAGAAGGTCTCCCCTCCCTCATTAGATTATTGGTTCTCATGCTAAGGTTATGCTGCTGAAATCTTTCTCTCTTCTTCTCTCAAGCATTTTAGCTCAAGCCTCTTGCTATTGTTGTATTGAATCTTGCCCTAGTTGGGCTTAATAAAAGAAAGCTTTGAAGGAAAATTGTTGGTGTGGATCTCTCTCATTTCATGCTTGGATTAGTGAGGTAACCTTGTGGATTTATCAATTATTGTTGCATTTGTTTAGCTTGGAAGTTCTCCACACAGTATTTTGTGGAGAGGCTTGTAGGTAGAAGTACTTATATCTTCATTTGTGAGTAGATTAGTAAGATTCTACAAAGTATTTTGTAGGATTTATTTTTGTATTCATCTCTTTGCTTGCTTGTTGCAACTCTAATAGATTTGTTTTGCAAGGATCTAAAGCTAAGAAGGGCTCCTCTAAGGGTTTCTTGTTTTCATATTTATTTATTTTTGTTCTAGATCTAG
This sequence comes from Pseudotsuga menziesii, assembly GCA_001517045.1. NCBI lineage: Eukaryota > Viridiplantae > Streptophyta > Pinopsida > Pinales > Pinaceae > Pseudotsuga > Pseudotsuga menziesii. Next base: position 1,262,261 of record LPNX011000646.1, on the reverse strand, counting down.
GGTTTCTACCATTGTGTAGTGTTAAAACCCCATTTTAAGGGCCTAAATCTTTAGTATTTTAATTAAACATTTCAGATTTAATATTTTAGTAGCATTTAGGTGGATGGAATTTCCAGCCCTCTAAACATCACATTTTAGTTATTTTTTCCAATCATATTTGTGCCGTAAATTAGTATTTTTTTTTTACTAATTTTTCTGATAATTTCTTTGAGTTTTCTATGATTTCCAGCAAACTTTGCTTTCTGGTTTGTGACAGGCTTTACACAAGTGAAGGGGAGGTGCTGCTCAAATTGGCCCTGAATTACCTCGACCTTCAAACAGTTCCAAAAGGGGTTCAAACCCTTACCTTTCTCTTTTCTTTTCTAATATCTGTAAACCCCAAAGAGAAGTTCTCTTAGGGTATTCTCCAAAATTTTATAAAGCATTTGTAATCTATAGGTAAGTAGATTAGGAAGAGTAGCAAGTAGATCACTAGTTGTTGTTTTTTCCATTTCAAATGGATCTAGATTTTTTTATTTTTTATTTTTCAGTTTTACCCACCTTCTCCTTCAGGGAGATTGTTGTGTGGTTAGCATACTTGGTCTAGATTATTTTATTTTTTGAGCATTTCTTTTTCAAGCAAGCATCTAGATTAGTTTTGCTTTATGTTCTATAGTTTAGTTTCTCCAAGTACCTCAAAGTACTGGCACCGTGCCTTGTGGAACAAAGCTCGGTTTGAGGCTTGTGGGTTATTTTATTTCTGTAATTTACTTCCTGTCATTTAAATTTTGCAAAGAGTAATATACAACCTAACATCCGTTTGTGTATCTTCTGTCCTCTGTTATCTCCCTTTAGGGAACTCGGATCAAAGGTATGCAAAGCGAAGGGGTTTGGGGGATCTAGTTTAATAGGCATCCATCTTGCTATTTTTCTAGTTGATTAAAAACAGTGACCTCAGAAGCTAGTTGGAGTAGAAGACCGTGGGGGTCTCTAGGCGTTCTACGTCCTCCTTGTTAAGCACCAGGGCATTGGGGTTTGAGCTGAGAGCTATAGGTGGACTTGTTTCCACTATTTTGAGCGCACCAACACTCCCTCTTTGACTTGAGAGAATATAGATTGGGGTAGTCACACCATTGGTTCGAAAACTTAACTGAACATTAAGACCCCCTTAAAATTTATTAAAATTTACAATATGCATTGCAAAACGTCCTACAAACACGGCTCGCTGCTATTTATCTCTTGTTATTCAAGGCTTTTACTGCAAGAACTTTCACATTTGATTTCACTGCAAGCTTTTCACTTTTCAGTTACAAGTATTTCCTTTCAGTTTTGCAATCTCATGTGGTGGCATCTTTAATTCATTTGGTTAAGTAATCACATTGTTTAGTAATCTGTAGATCTTGTGTAACACAATGATTCATTTCCTTTCAGCATTTTTTGGTAAAAGTTTAATAATTGTTCCATTTATTCAATATGTTCATAACATTTGATAGAGCTGTGGATATTGTTTATACTGCTTAACTTATTATTCATTATTGTTTATGTTGTTCATAGCATTCATTTGGCCTTACTTTGATCTGGTTTGATTTAGATAACACCTAAACTGTGGGTTTAATTAACGTATATTTCAATATCATTTGTAAATATGTATAGTTGTAATTCATCTTTAGACCATTTTTTTAAAGGCACTCGTCTTCATTTATCTCAAGGTCTGCTTGTCATTAAAATGAAATCTTTGCATTTGCATGTTGCTTGTCATTCCTTAGTGTAAAGTCTTATCCTTGCAAACCTTAATAAAAGATCCCTTTAACTAATAGTTAATAAACTTAGGAATAATTTCCTGTAGCGGACTAACCCCCTTGGCTCTGTTGAGATTTGGCCTAAACGAAGGCGTTGATAAACTATGGTGACAGTGGTCCCCAGCTCTAATTAGCCCCCAAGGACACACAAAGCGGGTTGAAGACTTCCCCGTGTCATAAAGTGTGTATTATGCAGCAACATCTTTGGCGTCGTTGTCGAGGACAAGTCATTTGTCCTTGGTCTGACTTAATTAATTAATTTCTTGTTTTTGAATTCTTTAATTCTTTAAACTGTTAATAACATTCTTTAATTAAATTTTAATAAATTATCGCCCGTATTAGAGCTATCTTTTTCTCCAAGTGGCGACTCCACTTCAAAATATAGTGAGGTATTCTACCCGGAACCATTCAAGTGATCTACTCAATTCCCTCACCGAGACTAAAAGGGTGTACAGGAGGAGGTTGAATAGAATTTCTCCCCGTAGACTCCTTGCAACTCTTGGAGAACGGGCTATCTCTGATATCCATTTGTTGTTTTCCCAAAACAACCAGCCCTCACCAATGGATGATCTATGCAAGCCATGTGATTTCTCTAACATCATTGGTTATCCTCATGCCTTTCCAGATAAAGCTATAGAAAAGTTACCTTCCTTTCAGGATAATAATTTCGTCAATGCCAAGTCTCACATCACCAAGTTCAACCAGTGCATTGCCAAGTGGTGTAATACTAGTAACTATGAGGATGTCAAGATGAGGCTGTTTGTTTTGTCTTTAGAGGATGATGCTATGGAATGGTTTGAGGAGCAGAATGACAATAAGTTCAAAACTCTCAAATGAATCATTGAAGCGTTCAATGATAGATGGGGTGATAGAAGGGATAGCCATTTCTTGTTGGCAGCCTTGCATACTAGCCACAAGTAAGAGAATGAAACCATGGAAAAATTTAATAAAAGGTTTAATGACTTAGTAAAAAGTCTCCCTGCAAACATCAAGCCCCAAGAAGCATCTCTCTTGATTTATTACATCCAAGCATTTGAAGGAAAAATGAAATATCAGATAAGGGATAATGAACCTACAAATCTTAAGGATGCACAAGATAAAGCCATCAAGATAGATAAGAACATGCAAGCTGTTGGTAAATCTAATATTCTTGGGTTTTCAAGGGGTAGTTCTTCAAAATCTAATGAAGTAAAAAAAGTTAAGTTTGAAAGCCAAGAACCTCAAGGTGACTCCATAGATAAGCTCACCCAAGTGATTAAAAAAATGGAAGTTAATCATGCTAATCAATTGGCTGACATGCAAGCAAACCAAACAACTTTGCAAAACAAGGTAGTTTCCTTGGAAAGAAATAGAGGAAATAATTTCCATCCAAACAAGCCAGATGATAGCTGGCAAAACCAGAAAAGGCCCCCACCTCGAGATCAAAGGCCCCCTAATCCTTTAAAGTCTACCAATATGGTTGATCATTAAGCCATTCCATATTGTAGACCTTGTAGAGATGTTCATGAAGAGAATACTTGTCAAGTTTTTATGCAAATTCTAAGTGAGAAAATGGCTGAAAAAAAACAGAAAATGAACAAGTAAATATGTTTGGGCAGAAGTATAACATTGGCATGTATGATTGGATGGATTTAGTAGAAAGTAGTCAAAGTGTTGAGTCAGTGAATGAAGTAGCAGAAGCAGCCTTTGGTCCTAAGCCTAGTGAGCAACAAGTTTCAGATTTTTCTAGATATAGAGGCATGAATTACCAAAGGAATGGTAAGAGAAGTCAGGATAGAGAAAGAACTCCAGCAAATGTCCCTAAGGTACCTCCTCACCCTCCTAATTCAATTGCTCCTAGTACAAAATTAAACATTGATTTAGGAGGTTGGTGTTAGGATTATTAATCCTTCCTTGTCCAAATTTGGTCATATGTCTAAATCAGGAGTCATGTCTAAATCGGGAGTCCATCCAGACTATTTTTAGTCACTAGCACCATTGGGTCCACTTGGCCTAATTGGGGCACATGTTTTAGTTACTAAAGTGTGGGGAACACTAATTGAGGCCTACTGCCACTGATTGCACTTGCATGCATCAATTTAGGAGCCATCGGGAGTGCCAAAACCAACCAAGGTCAGTTCAGTTGAGTTGGTGACTAGTCAAGCTAAGTTAGAGTCAGTTACATTCAGTTCTAGTCCTCTACATTTAGTTAGCTCTAGTTTTGCATGGCTGCATGCAGGAGGGGCTCATTTCTCACCTACCACAGTCAGTTAGCCTTAGTCAACACTGAATGTAACACTTGAGTTGTGTTTTAGAACTCCGATGAACTCTCGTTATGGTTTAGACAAGGTCAGTTAACTACTGAGTCCTCCGACAATGATTTAGACAAGGTCTTAGTTACCTACAGTCAAGTAGAGTCTAATCAATTCGAATTTCATCATGTGGATTCAAATTGCATGTGGCTATTTAAGCCATTGTACTTCATTGTAATTATTCATC
>LPNX011000646.1:1214651-1250399 GCA_001517045.1 Pseudotsuga menziesii | reverse complement strand
AGATCTGTGCATACTCCTTTCCAAAGAGTACAAAAATTAAGACAATTTATTTCACACCCAATTCCTTGAATAGCTGCAAAATTGTGATGTGAATCACATGCCAATCTTTAAATATGATGTAGCACCTTTCCAGATCTGATATGAGGCTAATAAAACTCTGATATATCAGAAACATTAGCATATGGAACAACAAATACAAAGGCTTCAGTGGCTCCATGAGGATATAGGGCTAGACTAGGAAAATTATGAGCAACTGGGGAAAACTCATAGGTGTAAAAATTTGAATGATGGATGGGCATAAAATATGAACCATAAGTGTTTAGAACATATCCAAACATGTTTAATATCAGTCCAAATATGAATAAGGTCATGGATAAGCAGCCAATGAAAGATAGGAAAGACTTCAAACCATGTAAGATAAATATCATTGCATAAGAGACCAATGAGGAATCAACTAGTGAACTTGGGATTTGTATAGTCTTAGGATTATTCAGAGGTATGGTAGATGGTATGGTTGGTGGTATGATATGTGTATCAACCTGAAAATATGCTTCTAAAGTAGAATCCAAAGGATCACATATAAGCATATCAGTAGACTCGTGGGAATACACTAGTAATGAATCCTCTGTATGAAAGGAGGAAAGAATGAGATGTTCACAATCTTCAACGAGGTTCTAAGTATTGATGCCAAGAACAAATGAGGAGATGCTGAAACATATGAGATCAAGTAAGGTAAGTGGTATGACACAAATAAGTCTTGATTTGGCTAAGCAAACATCCTAGAAATCATTGTGTTGCGCACCATCAATGAGAGAGGTATGCACAAAGTGTGAAGGATCTAGCACATAGATCTCATACTCTAAGATAGGATATTTAGAGAACAATGAATGGGTGATAGGATCATCATTACTATCAATAGAAGCTCAATATTTTATTATTTTTCATCAATATTATCACAAGAAGAAAAATCGCCTTCAAGAGACACAAAAAAAGATGGCTCTTCAATATTTACTTCTTCATTGAAGGATGAAGCATTCAAATCAAGGAGGGTAGCAGAAACATGAACTGTATGAGAAAATTCTTCATCATAATCAACTTCATCAGAGAATGTAGAGGCCAAGAAATCTTGAGAGAGAGAACAAGAGGAGATGTTGGGTTCACTCCATGCTTCATCTTCTATTTCCTGCAAACCAAAAGCTTTGTCCAAATTCTTCCAAAGCTCAAATGGATACTCAGTAGAATCTATGAGATGATGTATATTTGGAGACATTCCCAAACACATAATTACATAAGCTCTATCACAATTATTAATCCAATCAATATTCTCTTCATAAGACTCAGGTTCGCTCAATGCACCAATGGACACATCAAGGAGACATTGCCTCCTCAAGTATGTGCTCATCTTTGGCTTCCAATCAACATAGTTCAAAGGAGATAGTAGAGGAACTTTTGAATTTATATAGAAAGTGTTGATATTATCTAGGATATACTCTCTACAACCTGCAAAACAAAACTAGGAGAAAATCTTGTAAGCTAGACAAGCTCTTCTTCAGAGAGGGATAAGAGACTGGATGCGCTCCTTAACTCTGTAGAACTTGATCAACCTTGTTGCTATGATACTATTTAAAGGATTGCAAAGTTGTGATCCCTGTAGCTCTAATAACATGTAGAAATAATAGATCAATGCTATGATCAATGATGCTAATAATAAGCACATGAAATAGATCTTGATACTAAGAATTCTCACAAGCATACACAGGAAAAATAGAGAGAAGAAAAGAGACTGAATCACATGAATGAAGTGATGAATATTGGTGTGTATCATTCCATTGAATAATGATGAATAATAGTGTACATAAATAGTACATCCGTCATAGGAAAATCGAGTTGTATGGAGACAACTCATAAAGCTCAAAAAGGCTGACTTACTAAAATATAGCAAACCCCCATAGGTGGCTAAAGCACTTCCCAAATCTATCAAGGACCTCACTAATTGGCAAAAGCATGAGTGAGTTGTCAAGGAGATGGAAAAAACATGCTAATCCTAGAAAATGGAGGAAAAGTCATGAATGATGGGTTGGCAACAAAAGGACCCAGTTTCCTAGTTTGACTAGCTTTACCATATCCACAAAAAAGCAGGAAAAGAAGAATTTGTTTTAATGTGTTGTATACTAATTCTGGATGGTCTAAAAGTGGTCAAGATCAACCCAGAATTAGAAATAAATCATTCCTGGGATATAGATGGCATGTATTGACTTTAAGGTGCAAGTGAATGCCAACTAATTAAGCTAGTGGGTGAATAATTAATCAAATAATGATTAATTATTTTATCCTAAGTTATGAGTTGGTTTAATATATTCCAACACCATCCCCTAGAAAACTTGTCTTTAGAGAAGGCATTTGATAGACAAGATGTTCAGAAGCCAAAGGAAGAATCTAGAACAAACCTTGTGATTATTTTGAAGTCAACATAGGAACTAATGAAGAACCTAGAATGGTCAAGATTGGGAAAAAGACACCCAAAGAAGAAAGAAAACAAATCATTAATTTACTAACGGAGTATAGAGATGTTCTAGCTTTCACATATGATGAACTAAAAGTATATAGGGAGGATGTGATTCAACATGCTATTCCACTTAAAGAAGAAGCTAAGCCCTTTAGACAGAATCTTAGGCAAATAAATCCTAAGTTGGCTCCCTTAGTACAACAAGAATTACAAAATATGTTAGCAACTGGAATAATATCCCACACTAGACATTCTTCTTGGTGCTCAAATTTGGTGGTGGTTAGGAAGAAGACTGGTCAGATAAGGTTATGTGTAGATTTCAGAAATCTAAATATTATGTGCAAAAATGATAATTACCCCCTCCCTAAGATGGAAACTTTATTGCAAAGAGTAACAAAACCTGGTATGATTTCAATGCTTGATGGTTTTTCTGGTTATAACCAAGTCAGATTCAAAGAAGAAGATAGGTATAAAACTACATTCACAACTCCATGGGGAACTTTTGAATATCTAAGGATGTCTTTTGTTTTGTCTAATGCTGGAGCTACTTTTCAAAGAGCTATGGATTATGCTTTCAGAGGTTTAATTGGAAGGATTATTGAAATTTATCAAGATGATTTAACAGTTTTTTCTAAGGATGGGAAAAGTCACATAGGGCACTTAAAACAGGTTTTTGAAAGATGCAGAGAGTTTGGGATTTCATTAAATTCATCTAAGTCAGTTCGGGGTAACAGAGGGGAAGTTGTTGGGTCACATAATTTGTAAAGATGGTGTGAAAATAGATCCAGAAAGAATTGCAACCATTGCTAAGATCCCCTTGCCACACAATAAGAAGGGTCTTCAATCCTTCTTTGGAACAATTATGTTTCTTAGGAGATTTATTCCAAACCTAGTAGAGGTAACTAATCCCTTGAATAGGTTGCTTAGAAATGATGTTAAATTTCAGTGGGATGAAACAAGTAAAATGGCCTTCCAGCAAATAAAAGATGCATGTGCCCGAGCTCTTGTTTTGATAAGACTAGATTATTCTAAAGAATTCCACATCTTCTCCGTTGCATCTGAAGACACCATGACTAGTGTTTTATTACAGAAAAATGACCAAGGCCAAGAACAACCCTTAGCATACATGAGTAAAATTTTAAGAGATTCAGAATTAAAATATCACATAGTAGAAAAGCAAGTGTATGATTTTGTGAATTCACTTAAGCATTTCAAAAATTTTATTGGGTATACCAAAGTAATTGGGTATGTTCCTAGTTCAGCGATTAAAGATGTGTTAACTCAAGAAGAGGGTCTAGGTCCAAGAGGTAGGTGGGTGGCTAAAATTCAAAAGTATGTCTTAGAAATTAAACCCACAAAGTTTATCAAAGGACAAGGTTTGGCTAAAATGTTGGCAGAAAGTAATGAGAAGGCTTTAGTTTTGGTTGATCGGGATATGGTGTGTTAGATTAATGTTCCAGAGTCATCCCCAAATTTGTTAAAGCTTGAGCAGATTGAATGGTATTCAAATATTATTTTTTATATTAAGAATCTCACATGCCCAAGTCACCTTGTTGGTCATAAAAGAAGAGCCCTAAGGCTTAAAGCATCCAAGTATGTCATGATTAAAGATGGTTTATGATGGAGGAATCCATATGGTACCATCCTTAGATGTGTGGATCAAGTTGAGGCTAAAAAACTAGTGGATGATTTTCATAGTGGATTTTGTAGTGGTCATTTTGCTGCTAGAACGACTACTCACAAGTTTCTTAGAGCAGGTTATTATTGGCCCACCATTTTTTTAGATGTGCATCAGTTTGTAAGAAAGTGTGAACCTTGTCAGCTATTCATCGGAAAACAGAAGTTAGTTGCCCTCCCCTTCAACCAGATGTTGTTGAAGCACCTTTTCAGCAATGGGGTTTAGACTTCATAAAGAAGTTTAAAAATAACTCAAGTAATGGTTTTTCATGGATTATAACAGCTACATATTACTTCACTAAATTTGTAGAGGCCATTCCCACTAAATTAACAACTGAAAAGGTAGTCATGGATTTTCTTGAAGATAGGATAATAACTAGATTTGGAGTGCCTTCAAAGATAGTAACAGATAATGCCAAAGTTGTCTGTTCGGTTGAAATGTCTGAATTTTGTTTAAAGTATGACATTGTCTTATCTCATGCATCATATTATTATCCTTAAGGAAATGGTCAAGCAGATTCTAGTAATAAAAATTTGATGACCATAATCAAGAAAATAGTGGGGGAAAACAAAAGGTCTTGGGATAGTAAAATAAAGTATGATTTATGGGCTGATAGAATAACCAAGAAAGCATCTACATGAAAGAGTCATTTTAAGTTAGTCTATGGATTAGAGGCACAGCTTCTAGTTCACCTTACTCTTCCAGTGTACCAGTTGCTTCAAGGGGTTGACTTAGAGGAAACTGCACTTCAAAACAGAATTAATCAGATTGTAGAATTGGATGAAATAAGAATAAAAGCTTATGACCAAAAATTTATAAGTCGGGAAAAGACAAAGAAAACCTTTGACAAATCAACTAGACAAAGAGACCTCAAAGTGGGGGATACGGTTGTGTTGTGGGACAAAGTAAGAGAAAAAACAGGGAAACATGGGAAGTTTGACAGCCTATGGTTAGGCCCTTATGTGATCAGATCAGTAGAAGGACCAAACTCCTTCCACCTTGATCACTTGAATGGTGAGCCATTGAACATTCCAAGGAATGGTCAACAGCTCAAATTCTTCTACACATAGTGTAGGAGGAGCAAGTCGATAGGTCGACTTGAACGAGAGACGACTTAGTCGATCAGCCGACTAAGTCAGTCGGTCGACCAAACTAGAGATTAGGTCGGCCACCTAAGGTCGTGTCGGTTCACCGAACTGACAGGTAGTTATTTTGTAACTATTTTGTAATCCTATATATTAGGCTGTTGAGCCAGATGAGAACTTAGTTCAGTTCTCTGTGTTGTATGGACTCATTCATGTAATATAATCTGTTAATTCACCTACTTGTTCTTATCTCTTGTCTCTGTTGTATATGTATGTTTTAGTATGTATCATTGGTAACCTTATGCGATCTGTGAGATTATAACATTGGTTCCGTTGCCGGTAGTACATGTTTGAAATGTATGCAAACAGATGATATCAAAGCATGAGACTAAGGACTGGTGGGAACGTAAAGTTGCAAATTATTTGCAAAATTACGCACGAAGGAACAGATTAACAATCGCACAGGAAAAAGCAAGATTCTTTACAGAAACACATGAGAATTTTGTAGAATCAGTGCCCCAACTTCTAAAGAAACTCCTGGATGAAAAAGCCAAAGGGGACTAACGAACAATAGTTGCTGGAAAAACCGATCCGAGGAGGTAGAACAAACTTGTCGGAGTGGTTCGAGAAAATCGTCGACGACTTCTATGAGGAGCAAGCAGTAGAAGACAGAACTTCGGTGGAAACCGTCAAGGAGAAATTTTACACAGACCTCACCAAGCAATTTCTGTGCTCCTTACCGACCCTGTTGTTCAAATTCCTGATCGAGAAATGAGTATGACATATTGTCGAACCTCGTCCATCACTTCACGAACTGCCATCAAACTCTAACTGGGCGGAAAAGCAAAAGAGGTGGGAAAAATTCATTGCAGAAAGGGAGTGGGAATACTTCATAAGTAAGTAGACCGACTCCTATCTGGGCTTTCTAAAAGCGTCGGGTAGGCTATGGGGGGGTAGCTGGTCATATTTCAAGATAAAGTACAGTGGATTCTAGTCGACTAGAAGCAGATACCATTCACCAGTAATGAGAAGTCGACCAAAAGGGAAATCGAGAGAATAGCATCACACAACGGTATGTCGGACATTCAAAAAATAGAGAGGGAAGAGAAACAATAGAGGAGGGAAGCAAGAAGAGAAAGAGCCTTAGCACTGCATAAAGGAAAGAGTCCTAGGGCGACCGACCAGGAACGGAATCCGCCACATTCGAGTCATGACCGACATGAAGAAGGCGTGGAAGAAGAGGCATCCCCTATGGAGGAAGAATTGTGGATAGAGCATCCAAAAGCTCTCCAATTAAGAGCTCCCCATGAAGGAACAACCCTCTCTCCGTTGAATCCGCGTACCCGGATACAAATTATTGTTGAAGAGGACCTCCGACTACGAGTTGATGACTTTGGTATATGGAGTCGACTAGACGACGAGACATACATAGGATGACACCTCATTATCCATCGACCAGAGGAAGGGAATTGGGTTACCTTTCAATCGGTACCCTCCCACCGAAGTATCCACTTACTCTTACCGACACATGAAGGAGCACCCCCCCTGCCAAATACAGCTTTGGAAGACACAGAACATTCAGAACTGTGGATAAATAGTTGCAGTGGGCCTTCGACAGAAGAAGTCAACATCAATCGACTGCCAGTCGAAGAAGAATCAACAACCGACGGGAATGAAATTTTCATCGACCATAGTCCCGCAGAGAAGAACAAACCAATAACCCCACCACCCCCCCCCACCTCCACCACCGCCACCTCTTGAGAGCAATGACAGTGATTTCGACATGGGTCACGGGTCAGCACACATTTCTCTATATGAGGGGGATGAGGACCCCAGATGACACTGGTTCGTCTACGAGTCAACTTGGGAGGCCAACCAAGTTACAGACGAAGATAGACAAATGGCACAGTTCATCGGTGCCTTGAGGAAAAGGGCATTGATTTGGTATATTGCATTTTCGGAAAGACAACCTAGAGCAACCAAAGCTGAGATCAAAGCGCAATTTCTATCAATTTTCAAAACTCCAGATGCCAAACACCTGGCAGCGAAGAAACTAAAAACAACATCACAGAAGCCAAGGGAAACTGTCCGTGACTATGATAAGCGATGGCAAGACCTTCTGAGCCGGCTGGACTATGTTATAGATGAACAATTACTAATCCAATGGTTTCTTGCAGGGTTATCTTAGAAAGTCCGCCGACACATCAGTCTGGAAACATTCAAATCTTACGAAGATGCGCTCACAAAAGCTCTCCAAGTGGAGATGGATGAGGACATACCCGCTTACTTCACTGATCATAGATTAGAAGAATAGCTCAAGAGTGTGCAGAAGTCTTTAAAGGAGTTAAACCTAAAAAATCAGGAGATCTGGTGCACAAAGTGCTCGACGGCCAGACATTCCAAAGACAACTGTCGACAGGAATACAACCAACAGGACGTTCGATTCGTGCAAACGAAATGTTTTTGCGACATTTTCCAAGAACACGGGGACCACTTGATAAAAGACTACCCGTTCAACATGAAGAATGGCAAGGCATCCTGGTGTGCAATCTGCGAAACTAAAAATCATAACACAGCCGACTGCCATTTGAACCTGAAGAACCGACAGAATTATCAGGCAATCTACCAAACCAATGCAGTTGCACAACATAATGAGTAAAACAACTTACCAAACGATTAGAACGGTCAGAGATATGACGGTCGACGATACGAGCGTCGGTATGACAATCGATGTGGAGGCTACGGAGGACGAGGTCGATTCCCTGGGAATCGCGACAACCGACCACGTCGACCCATCCAATGCTTTACATGTTATAAGGAGGGACATCAGTATGCATACTGTCCATATAAAGACAGAACTGACCTCAAATTTTGTACTCATTGTGGAGTGGGGGATCAATCACTAGAGGATTGCCCTACCATGTTGGAAGAAATATATACAAAGAAAAATGTTAATGTCTTGTCGTGTGTGCAAAAAAATGATGTAATAAACACAAAAAATTTGCATATTGTCACTCGACAAGGAACAAAAACAGGAAATGATAACCCAAGAATCAGCAAAATAAAAGAGAAAAATATCTACACTGATCCACTTAAAGAAAAACAAACATACAAAGAAGCAACCAATGTATTCAAAGAATTTGCACGACAAGAACAAGCTAACGACAATCGACATAACACAATAAACGAATTAATATAGCTCGTACAAAAAGACAACTCAGTTACTCAGTTCATCGATTTGCTATATGAAATAAAATGTAACAACTCTGAAAAACAAACAAAGAACATCTGCAGCTTAAATCAAAAAGATAAAGGTGTTGCCGACCCACTTGTCGACCTGGAAATTGAAGAATACCATGTCCAACAAGTAGTGCTCGACTTTGGCTCACAAGTAAATGTCATGACTCGTGACACTTGGGAACAAATGGGCAGACCTCGACTATATGAGTCAGGCATTTACCTGAAACTAGCCGACCAGGGCCTAATTGAACCTATTGGAGTCTGGAAAAATGTTGACACAACTATAAAAGGAATCTCGACCAAGGTCGACTTCGAAATAATTGACCCTAAGGAAGGATCCAGTTCCTTCCCAGCGTTAGTAGGTCGAACTTGGGGTAGAAAGATGAAAGCATCAATATCCCTGAATAAGGAGAGAATCAAATTAAAAGGAAATGGACAAAAGGTCATTGTACCCATTCATCCATCTCAAGGAGAACCTTAGACTGAACCTATTGATGACGAAGTGGACATCCGACAACTCTACCAGATTCGAAACAATGCAGACTATATAGAACTGAATATCCATGGAGAACTTCATTTAGGCAACCAAGCCTTAGTTGGTTATAATTCAGACGTAGAATTATATGATTAGGAAATCGAGAACTATGAAACACAAGCAAGAGGGTGTTGGACTATTCAAAAAGTGCAGAAAAAGCCCACCCAACAGTGCTTCATAGTGTCCATTGTCCAAAAAATCTTTGAGAAGAAAATTAGGGAATAGTCTACCTTACAACCTACCAATGTAAATACTACACAAATACCAAGATACAAGGAAAGAGAATCACCAGTCATGCATGTAGAACAAGTTTCCAAAAATATTGGTGAACATGGCCAACTTCAAAGCCTAGTAGAAACTTTTACAGGACAAGCTGCTAGATGGTGGGATACCCATCAGACAAGACTGCGGACCTGGACAACATCTTTGACTTACTTTGTCGAAAGGTTTGGAGGAAAGAAGTTAACCAAACAAGCTCAGATACCTGTATTCACTCAAGGACAGAACCCAGAAGATCATATTAAAACCTGTGAAAAAGAGTGGAGAAGACTTGGATACAAGGATGAATGAGCATGGCCACGCCTATTCCCATCAACCCTCGTCAACTTACCAAAAAAATAGTATAAAATGGAAGAAGCTAGAGGTGAAACATTCTTATGGCATGAACTCAGGGAAAATTTCATTAAAGATTTCAACTTTATACCACAAAATGAAAACTTGGTTGAAACAGCAAAACAGATTAAAGAATTTATACAGTCGACTGAAAACAAACCCTTAAAAGATAACTGACAAACAATGAAATGAAACAATATACAAACGAGGACAAAACCACAGTCGACAAGATTACAGTTAGAAAATGAAAACACATAAGGGAAAAGCTTTAGATGGAAATCAAACCATGTCGAAACGACCAAACCTGTTTGTACAATCCTTAAAGTGGAAACAACCGACAAACAGGATATACCGACAGAATGACTGCAGCCGACTTCCCTGCCACATTCTCATAGTTCAAGGAAGGAATTCAACCAATCAATGAAGCCAAAGCACCAGACTGGCTAGATGCTAAAGTCAAAACTAGAGAATTCGACATCTCAAATGATGATCGACCAAAAATGGCAAAGATTTATGACTATTGGAGTGAAGAGCAGACCACAGAGATAATGAACCTATTAAAAGAGTTCCAAGATGTATTTTCTAGAGATTATAAAGACCTCAAAGGCTTAGTCCACGAAATGGGAGAAATGAAGATTGACACTAAACCTGATGTTCGACCTATGAAGAAAAGGTCATATAAACTAGCTCACAAATACAAAGAGATAGTCAAAAAGGAAATTGATAACATGCTTGTAGCTGGCATCATCTATCCTATTGACCAATTAGAATGGGCAAGTCTAATGGTTGTACAGCCTAAGAAACATGATCCGACAAAACTAAGAATATGTGTCAACTTCAGAGAACTAAATAAAGTGACACCGACAGACCCATTTCCAACTCCTTATGCAGATGAAATCTTAAATGAAGTTGCAGGACATGAATGCTACTCATTTACAAATGGATTATCAGGTTATAACCAAGTTCCAATAGCTAAAGAAGACCAGAAGAAGACAACCTTTGTGTGTGAATTTGGCTCATTTGCTTACAAGGTTATGCCTTTTGGATTAAAAAAATGCACTTGCAGTATTTTCTAGAATTGTTGTCAAAACATTTCAAGAATATATTTACAAGACCATGGCAGTATACTTTGATGATTGGACAATATACTCCATGTTAAAAGATCATTGCACATGGCTCAGACTTATGTTGGAGAGATGTCAACAAATTCAACTATCCCTAAACATCAAGAAATGCATATTTGTGACCCTTATAGGGATATTATTAGGGCACATTGTCTGTAAGGAAGGTATTAAGGTTGACTTTGAAAAGATCAAAATTATCCTCGACCTAAAACCACCAGTAAATCCAAAACAAGTCAGGGTGTTACTTGGCCACACAGGCTATTACAAAAAATTCATAAGATATTATTCAGATATGACCTATCCACTTGAAGAGCTATTAAGGGAAGATCAAGAGTTCAACTGGACAGAAGAGTGCCACATATCATTTAAGAAATTAAAAAGAAAACTAGTCGAAGCACCAATCCTAAAGTTTCCAAACTAGTCGATCAAATTCCATGTTCATATTGATGCATCAGGCCTAGCAATAGGAGCAATATTAACTCAACTAGGAGATGATGGAATGGATTATCCTATAGTTTACAGTAGCAGAAAATTAAACAAGGCTGAGAGAAACTATTCGACAACAGAAAGAGAAGCACTAGGAATGGTCTTTGCACTACAAAAATATCGACATTATCTTTTAACTAACCCATTTATATTCTATACAAACCATCAGGCACTTAAGTATCTCGTCAATAAACCACTACATCATGGAAGGATCTGTCGATGGTTACTATTATTCCAAGAATTCGAATTCGAAGTTGTTGTTAGACCAAGCAAGTTAAATGTCGGTTCTGAACATTTATCCCGAATCGACATAGGAGAAGAACTGACAGGAATCGACGATGACTTACCTGATGCACATTTATTTCGGATAGAAGCAGTCCCAGCAGAATAAGAAGAAATAGCTCAGTTCTTGGAAGATGGACATGCACCAGAAGTAATGAGTACAAAGAAGAAGCAGATCTTAGCTATGAAGGCTACACCATACAGTCTTATAAATGGATTCTTATACAAAATGGGATTAGATGACATCCTCAGAATGTGTGTATTAGAACATGAATGAGACAACATTATGCATGAAGCACATTATGGACCTGCAGGAGGACACTTTCAAGAAGACACAACTGCAAAGAAAATCCAACAGTCAGGGTTATGGTGGCCGACACTCCACAGAGATTGCAAAAATTTTGTCAGTCAATGTGACAGATGTCAACGACTAGGTCGACCCCTTCCTAGTACAGAGATGCCTTTGATATTAGTGAACCCAAGTTTGACATTTGAAATCTGGGCCATAGACTTCATAGGACCATTTCCTATACCAGCAAAAAGGACAGGTGCAAGGTATATCATAACTGCAGTCGAATATGTAACTAAATGGGCAGAGGCTGAACCAGTCGACACATGTTCTAGTGAGATAGATGCTAAGTTTATTTATGAGAATATCATCACCAGGTTTGGATGTCCACTAACCCTAATTAACGACCAGGGAACACACTTCATCAATAGAACTATCAAAACCCTAACCGACCAATTCCAAATCGACCATCGTCGGAGCACAACATACCATCCTTAGTCGAATGGAGCAATTGAAGCATTTAATAAAACATTAACAAGAGGACTAACTAAAATATGTAAGGATGATAAGGATGACTGGGACAAGAAAATACCTATAGTATTATGGGCATACAGAACAGCATACAAACGCTCGACCGACCAAACTCCTTTTTGACTAGTCTATGGGCAAGAAGCAGTAGTTCCACTACACTTCTGACAACAGACACCTATCATCGCAGAGATACTACATGTCGATGTCGAACAAGGAAGAAAGGACCGACTATTGCAACTAAGCAAACTCAAAGAGCATCGACTAATGGCAATACAACATCAAGAAATACAGAAACAACAACAGAAAGCATGGCACGATCGAAACGTTAAGAACAAAAACTTTTCGATAGGAGACCTTACTTTACTATACAATAGTCGAGTAAAAGGTAAACCTCAAAAGCTCCAGACGTAATGGATGGGACCTAATGTTGTCAAAGAGATACATACCAATGGATCAGTCCGACTAAGGACGTTACAGTGCATAGTATTTCAGAAACTCGTTAATGGAGCTCGACTAAAACGCTACAGAAACTAGAAATAAACCTAAAAATTAAAAACTAAAAAATTTAAAAAAAAAATTAAAAAATTTAAAAAAAATCTTGTAACGACCATAACCGTAAATCAAAAGCTATAAAAACTTAAAAATCCAAAAAGCAAAATAATACTGTACATGCAGAAAAATATGACATGAAATTACCATTTCGACAACTGACATCATGCCCATCGACATAACACCATCGACCATTTGCATCGACCTACCACTTCCATCGACCATTTTCATAACAGACATCGACCGACGACCTCGATAGTCCCATCGCGCATTTATGACATCGAGCGACGAAATCAATTCACCATTAACGCACACTCAATTGTTCCAGTTGGAATATCATGTCCACCATTAATACATTCATCGACGAACACACCCACAACATCACCTATAAATACTGGACCGCCAAAGGATCATTCACCGAAATTCATACAGAGAAAACATCAGAGCATCCAATCGACTGAAAGCCGAGAATACCTTAGTGAAATAGACCGCCAGAATGACACAATGGCACCCAAACAAACTAGAGCCTCGACCAAAGCCAAGGAACTACAGGTTGCGGATACACCTTTAGTCCGCAAGCTAAAGAACATTAAGAATGCCAAGGTACAGGAAGGCTCATGGAAAAAACTATGGGCCGAGATGCAAGAATGGGCGTATGTCAACAAGAAACCCACTCAAGCTGCAGAGAAAATCAAATACAACACCATATTCAACTATGTCAATGCACCACTCATGGCCAACTTCAGTGGCACCAAGGAAACCGCCTTCAAATTTATCATAAGTCGGTACCACAATGGCCGGTTCTACTTCGACCAACCAGTCGACATCTCTGGAGAAGTCATCTCCAAGCTGACCGGTCTCTCAAACGAAGGAAACCCAGTACCAGTCGGTATTAAAGAGGGACTGGTCGAAGAACTCACTGGGTCACCGTCGAGAAAAAACTCAAAGGGGTTGATGATTAGTCAAATTACAACCCAAACGCCACAGATTGTGGCCAAAATAATAGCAATAACACTCACCCTGTTAGGTCTAGGCAGCGACCTTAAATTAGACATGCTAGAAGGTGTCGACACCATTGCGACAGACGGGAAGATATATATATGGGATGAATATGTCGCCGACATGGTCAAGACCATCTGTGAAAGATGCCAAGAAACAGGAGGAATCATCAGGTTCCCCTCCCTTATTTTATGGATAGTGATGTACCATATCTGCCCAGAGGGAAACCCAATCTTTCAGGAACCGACAAGATTCCACATGTGGAGATTCAAACCATTCTCCCAGAGAGGAACTTTGCAGGAACTTGAAAGCGGGAAAGTGTTGTTGGAGAACTGGCATCAACAGCTCAAAGTCCGCAAGACTAAATGGAGGGTGCCTCAAAACATCCGAAGAAGTCTACCGACAAACTCCCACATCCAGCCAGAACTTGACCATACCTCGATGTGGTGCATGTAGGGTGATGACTCAAATACAAAATCCCTCGACTACTATCAATCGGTTGACCGGATATTTCGGGAGCTGTCTCAACAAGCTAAAACCAAAATACCAGTACCAGCGACAGCAAAGAAGAGCGACTTCTCGGTCGAGGAGCTGCTAACTGACCAAGAGAAAGAGGAAGACTATCAGCTGAGCCTCTACATTAGCACCTTTGGGTCGGAGGAGACACCGGTCGAACACACTGGACGACTTCAAATCATCATCAAACCTTCGACAACACAGAGGGCAGAACCCTAGCCAGCAGAAACACAGGTAGACCAGCAGGTGATCACTTCGGTTGCAGAAAGTCTCGTCCCGACCCAAGAGCCAAGGGGAGAGACAGAACCAAAAAACCCAGAGTATGCTATCACAAAAGGCTTTATTAGAAAATTGTCGAAAGAGATAGCAGTGGCTAGGAAGAAGTTAAAGACACAGCAACAACAACAAGGAAAAGCTAAGCGCAAGCTTATCATTGCAGACTCATCAGACGACGAGGAGGAACTGGCAGCCACGGCCCTTGACATCATAGAAGATGTTGCAGCAAATAAGGTGTCGATGGAAACCCAGTTCCACAGATTTGTCGAGGCAGGAGCACTATCGGGTCGACCAAAGAAAGCTAAGACCACCCACACAACGACGCCTAAGAATTTCATCGATCTTGTGTCTACGCCTCCACCTCCATCACCGACAAAATTAACCGAGGAGTAAGTACCGACACAGCATTCAGTAAGCCCCCTCGACTTGTGCAAAAGTGCGATGTCGGAAGCTATGAAGGCAAAATTCGATAAAGACAGAGATTTGAAGGCATTCATTGAGAAACTGCCTGAGATATTTACGTCGGCCCAGAAGATCTCCACAAAAGCACCTCTCTTTGAGATCGGTGGATACCAACCAGGACATGAATTCCAGTCCTGAACCTTTGCCACTATCACTTCAACTTTCGAGAGAAATCCCAACAAGGAAGCTGAAGTGACCGCACGTTGGATTGCAACTATCACTCCTACCGTACCCCAAACTGACCTACCAGCCGCTGCACCGACTGGAGGAGAAGAAAATGAGGACATAGATTGACAAATTAACCAAATGTTCTCCAACTTAGACTCACCTCCCTGCCCTGACAATCCACCACTCACCCACACTTCCCCCAACCAAATTACCCCCGACCATTCGCCAACTCCATCACCACCACCACCACCCCGCGACTTAGAGCAAGCCCCACCACAACCAGCTGCACACCCTGCATCTAAACAACTAGAAGCAGCAGTCATCCCACCTCCCCAACCAGAGAAACCATCAACCACTATCCCACAAACCAAAGATCCTGACTCGACTTTTGCAGGTACACATGTGCCGACACAAGCAGAGAAGGAAAAGCACAAGAAGAGGAAGGAGAAACAGAGGAAGGAGTATCATGGATAGCCATCAAAGGTCCATATCGAATTGAAAGATGCAACTTCACTAACCGATGCAGAGCTAGGACAACTCCTCAAGACCCTAGCAGTCGAAGCAAAGACAAGGAGTGAGCAGATATGTAAGGAACTCGATGACAAGGACGCAGAACAGGTCAAATTCCTTAACAAATGTAGAAACCTGTCCCATTCAGTCATGCTGGGCCATGTAGAGGTCGACACCGACAAACCGCTCGAAAGGGCGTATCAGCTATTTGAAAGCATGGTGTCGGCACTCCAAGCACACATTCAGGAAACAAACGAAGAACAAAAAGAAGAAACTGCCCAACTCCTAATGGCACAACACACAGCCTTTTCTGAAGCTTATAAAGTGTTGCAAGATCACATGGAGGAGTCTGTCATAACTGAAGAAATACTGAGAGACTGGCCTACTTACTACGGGAAAATCTATCAGCAAACTCGGCAGACCCGACAAGGGATCCAGGCACTGGAAAACAGGAAAACCACTGAGGAAGCACTCAGAACCATAATAGAAGAACAAATAGTGCTTGAAACAGCCAAGCTGCAGAAACTTGAGAGGGAAGCACATCAGTGGGTGCAACAAGCTATCCCCAATTTAGAAAAAGTCGACATCATCTGTCCACAAATGAAACGACTTATCGAGACTGCAAAAGAGAAGGACTAGTTTATGGGTCCCAACATGGAGAGAATAGCAGAAGTCTCCAGTTCAGAAAAGATGTCGATCCTATCAAGCTTGACCACACTCACCATCGACATCCAGAAGATTTTGCAAAGTTGGACAGATTTCCAACATCACCTAGCAGTGACAGCCCCAGCTATTGTCAAAGTCTGTGTATAGAAAAGACCGACCATCAGACTTCATAGCCCATGAAGACTAGGCACATCACAATAACTATTGAGACCAGACAAGAATAATTTTTTGTACCTCCCTGTTTCTTCGGGACGAAGAAACGTTTTGTTCGTGGGGGAGATGTAGGAGGAGCAAGTCGATAGGTCGACTTGAACGAGAGCCGACTTAGTCGATCAGCCGACTAATTCGATCGGCTGACTAAACTAGAGATTAGGTCGGCCACCTAAGGTTGTGTCAGTTCACCGAACCGACAAGTAGTTATTTTGTAACGGTTTTGTAATCATATATATTAGGCTGTTGAGCCAGATGAGAACTTGGTTCAGTTCTCTGTGTTGTATGGACTCATTCATGTAATATAATCTGTTAATTCACCTACTTGTTCTTATCTCTTGTCTCTGTTGTATATGTATGTTTTAGTATGTATCATTGGTAACCTTATGTGATCTGTGAAATTACAATACATAGAGTCAACATGGTGTCCAAAGGGACACCCTTCTGTAACGTATCTCTAACCCTTTTCCTTGCATTCTTTAATTTTTTGTATTATTTCATTCACTTATTTTTTATGCATATATGTATGATTAGTTGTATAGTCATTTCATTTATTTTGTTTATTGTTTATTTATTGGTTTTGCTTGAGGTCTTGTGTTGGTTATTGGTGAGAATATGTGGTTGCAAGTTCTGGAGTTCTTGTATGCTCTCCAATGATCGAACACACGTCCCCAAGCTGGAGGAAAATGTTTCCTACCTGTTTTGAATAGGTGGCAATGTCATGTACATTATTGTACAATTTGTACCATGGAAAAATCTAAGGATTTTTCACTTTACAGGGCAATTTGCCCCTTGGTAAATGAAATGTCTGCTCCCCTTCCTGGGAAATTAATGTAATTCTATGTACTATTGTGGGTCATATGCTATGGATGCCACACCATGGACCTTATTATTTGGTAAGTCCCCTTCATCAAGTGTTTTTTTTCCTTCTGATTAATCTTGTTCTTTAACGATTTTAATTGGTTGGGTTTTTCACTCAAATCCTCCAAAGTGGTGAACGAACGTTCTACTAATCGAGTCCATGGGATGGATAAGGGTTCAAGATGTTATTCATGACCATGCTAGACATATCCTATAGTCTTGCGGAATTTTGTTAGGTTTTTATATTTTTATTAATTTTTTCTAATTAATTAACTTCACCATTTGGTGGTTAACTAATTGGGTTTTGATGAAATAATGTAATTTCTTGAACCTTGGCATTTTGTAGTAGGGGCTATGAATGAAAATTAAAATTCTATGACACCCCCTAAGCCATTGGTTCAAGTCCCATGTCATTCTGACAAGGGGTTAGGAAGTTAGACCAATTTTGATTAAGACAAGGTATTTTTTCCTAAGAAATTAATTTAATTTCCTAAGGTGAAAAATTAAATTATTTGATTTTGAAGGAAAAAAATAAATAAGACCATGATAATTAAGTTTTGGTGGTGGCTAAGCATATTCAATTTTTATTTTTAAATAAACCCCCACCCCATGGTCAAAATAAATTTTTGAAGATCTCCTAAGTGGGGTGCCCCTCTTGTTTTTCCAAAAATAAAAGATAAAAAAAAAAATTAAAAATCAAAATCAAAATTTGAGTTAAAGGAGGCCCCATTTTAACCCTAAAACTACTCCCAAGGTGGACGCCTAATCATGGAAACCCTAGATCTAAGGGTTAAGCTTCATTGTGACATGCATCTATCTTTTTGACCATTGATTTGAAGAGGCGCCCTTGCTTATGATTGGTGGATGGCTTGCAAAGTCAACAAACCTAGATCTAAGGGTGGAGGAGAGCTAGAGTTTAGATCTATGTTTTGGACCCTTGATTTAGGAGTGGGTTTGGGGCCTCTTCAACTATAAAAGAAGGTCTCCCCTCCCTCATTAGATTATCGGTTCTCATGCTAAGGTTATGTTGTTGAAATATTTATCTCTTCTCCTCTCATATTCTCTCATATTCTCTCGAGCATTTGGCTCAATCCTCTTGCTATTGTTGTATTGAATCTTGCCCTGGTTGGGCTTGATAGAAGAAAGCTTTGGAGAAAAATTGTTGGTGTGGATCTCTCTCGTTTCATGCTTGGATTAATGAGGTAACCTTGTGGATTTATCAATTATTGTTGCATTTGTTTAGCTTGGAACTTTTCCACAAAGTATTTTGTGGAGAGAATTGTAGGTAGAAATACTTCTATCTTCATGTGTGAGTAGATTAGTAAGATTCTACAAATTATTTTGCAGGATTTATTTTTGTGCTCATCTCTTTGCTTGCTTGTTGCAGCTTTAATAGACTTGTTTTGCAGAGATCTAAAGCTAAGAAGGGCTCCTCCAAGGGTTTCTTGTTTTCAGATCTGTTTTTTTGAGGTTCTAGATCTAGGGTTTCTACCATCGTATAGTGGTAAAAACCCCCTTTTTAGGGCCTAAATTTTTAGTATTTTAATTAAACATTTCAGATCTGATATTTTAGTAGTATTTAGGTGGCTGGAAACTGAGTTATTTTTTCCAATGAGATTTTTGCCCTAAATTGGTGATTTTTTTTTACTAACTTTTCTGATAATTTCCTTGAGTTTTCTGTGATTTCCAGCAATCTTTGCTTGCTAGTTTGTGACAATTTTTACATAGGTGAAGGGAGGTGCTGCCCAAATTGGCCCTGAAATACACCAACCTTCAACCGGTTCCAAAAGGAGTTCAAACACTTACCTTTATCTCTTCTTTTCTGGTATTTGGGAGGTGCTACCCAAATTGGCTCAGAAATACCTCAACCTTCAACCGGTTCCAAAAGGGGTTCAAACCCTTACCTTTCTCTCTTCTTTTCTTTTCTGGTATTTGCAGGGATCTAAAGCTAAGAAGGGCTCCTCCAAGTGTTTCTTGTTTTCATATCTGTTTTTTTTTGTTCTAGATCTAGGGTTTATACCATTGTATAGTGGTAAAAACCCCTTTTTAGGGCCTAAATATTTAGTATTTTAATTAAACATTTTATATCTGATATTTTAGTAGCATTTAGGTGGCTGGAAACTTAGTTTCTAGCCCTCTAAACATCACTTTTTAGTTATTTTTCCCAATCAGATTTTTGCCCTAAATTAGTGATTTTTTTTTTACTAACTTTTCTGATAATTTCCTTGAGTTTTCTATGATTTCCTACAAGCTTTTCTTGCTGGTTTGTGATAGGTTTTACACAGGTGAAGGGGAGATGCTACCCAAATTGGCCCAGAAATAGCTCAACCTTCAACCGGTTCCAAAAGGGGTTCAAACCCTTACCTTTCTCTCTTCTTTTTCTGGTATTTGTAAACCCCAAAGAGAAGTTCTCTTGGGGTATTCTCCAAAATTTTATAAAGCATTTGTAATCTATAGGTAAGTAGATTAGGAAGAAGAGTAGGAAGTATATCACTGGTTGTTTTTTTTCCATTTCAAATAGATCTAGACTTCTTTTTCAGTTTTACCCACCTTCTCCTTCAGGGAGATTGTTGTGTAGTTAGCATACTTGGTCTAGCTTAGTTTTTTTTTTAGCATTTATTTTTCAAGCAAGCATCTAGATTAATTTTGCTTTCTGTTCTATAGTTTAGTTGCTCCAAGTACCTCAAGGTATCAACACCGTGCCCTGTGGCACAAATATCAGTTTGAGGCTTGTGGGTTATTTTATTTATGTAATTTACGTCCTATCATTTAAATTTTGCAAAGAGTAATATACAACCTAACATTCGTCTATGTATCCTCTGCCCTCCGTTATCTCCCTTTAGGGAACTCGGATCAAGGGTATGAAAAGCGGAGGGGTTTGGGGGATCTAGTTTAATAGGCATCCATCTTGCTATTTTTCTAGTTGATTAAAAATAGTGACCTCGGAAGCTAGTTGGAGTAGAAGATCATGGGGGTCTCTAGGCATTCTACGTCCTCCTTGTTGAGCACCGGGACATTGGGGTTTGACCTGGGAGCTACAGGTGGACTTGTTTCCACTGTTTTGAGCACACCGGCACTCCCTCTTTGACTTGAGAGATACTAGATTGGGGTAGTCACACCAATGGTTCAAAGACTTAACTGAACATTAATACCCCCTTAAAATTTATTAAAATTTACAAGAGAGATTGCAAAACGTCCTACAAACACAGGTCACTGCTATTTATCTTTGCCTTGTTATTCAAGGCTTTTACTGCAAGCACTTTCACATTTTATTTCACTACAAGCTTTTCACTTTTCAGTTACAAGTATTTCCTTTCAGTTTTGCAATATCATGTGGTGGCATATTTAATTCATTTGGTTAACTACTCACATTATTTAGTAATATGTAGAACTTGTGTAACACAATTGATTCATTTCCTTTCGGCATTTTTTGGTAATAGTTTAATAATTGTTCCATTTATTCAATATGTTCATAACATTTGATACAACTGTGGATATTGTTTATACTGCTTAACTACTCATTCATTACTGTTTATGTTGTTCATAGTGTTCATTTGTCCATACCATAATCTAGTTTGATTTAGATAACACATAAACTGTGGGTTTAATTTACGTAGATTTCAATTTCATTTGTAAATATGTAAAGTTGTAATTCATCTTTAGACTCCATTTGTTAATAGGCACTCGTCTTCATTTATCTCAAATTCTGCTTGTCATTAAAAGGAAATATTTGCATTTGCATGCTGCTTGTCATTCCTTAGATAGTGTAAAGTCTTAGCCTTGCAAATCTTAATAAAAGATCCCTTTAACTCATAGTTAATAAAATTAGGAATAATTTCCTGTATGGACTAACCCCCTTAGCTCTGTTGGGATTTGGCCTAAATGAAGGAGTTGGTAGATTGTGATGACAGTGGTCCCTAGCTCTAACTGCCCCCCAAGGACACATAAAGTGGGTTGGAGACTTCCCCGTGTCATAAAGTGTTTATTAGGCGGCAACAGGGCCTATCATGTAAACTTTTATGCTATTTAAGACTCATGAAAGTTGTTTTGTCAGATTGTGTCTTTGTTTTCCATTTTGCATTTGTATCATGCTTGAATATATTGTAGACATTGAGGATCAATAATTTCCTTTGATTCATAGATTCTTGAGCAGCAAAGGGTCTGTTGTGACTTGCATGTTGATCATTGTTTATGTTCAAGTTTTTTTCAAGCTCTATTCTGCAGAGAGGATTTTTGTTTAATAGGCATTCTTCTTTTTGTTCATATTCTATTCTTTAATCCATCATCATATAAACTTTTCATCTGATAGGTTGTTTGATTTCCTTTAATAAGCACTGTGTTTGTGACTCCATTGCCCAATGGTAGTATATTATATACAGTTAATTTGCTTCCTTTCCATTTCTTGATCTAATCTATCTGATCCACTACATTCTAATCAAGTCATTTCAACTTAAGATGTGCTATCCATGCTACTTATGCAGCCAAAGTGCATCTTTTAGCACAAACACACTACTCACTTAAAAAAGTGATCACAACATATCCGACGACCTAGGCATTGTTTTTTAATGATGTTGTAAGTACGAAATTTGATTGAACCCCCTCAAGTGCATCTCGTGAGTTATAGATGGCAACCTATTAGGATTCATGGTTCCTAATAGGGAATAATTGTAGATCCTTTGAAATCCCAATCCATTAATGAAACTCCCCTTCCAATCATTGCATTAGCTACAAAGTATATAAGGAAAATAATTTTTTTACAATGTTTTGTTCTTAACTACGCAACATGTGCACATGGATTCTTATGGTTGTTACAACATGGGATACTTTCCAATGAGATGACCAAGTGCAACAAGATTTTGACACACTAAAGACGGCATTATCAAATTCCCCATTAATCATCCCTCTAGACTTCGACAAGGATTTTATCCTTTATATTTGAACATCATCAATAACTATTGCTAAAGTGCAACTTCAATAAGGGTAGATGTTTGCGAGCATGTCATATCCTATCTAAGCCTAAGAACTTATACCACCCTCCCATTAGATGTAACTATGAGGAAAAGTTGGACTTGGTTGTTGTCCATAAATTATGCCATTATGTCTTGCTCCAAACATCAAAACTAGTGGAAATTTCAAATCCCATGTGACATATAATAATTCGATGAATTATCAATTGTACGTTTGCTTAGTGGGTTGTGATTCTCCTAGAATTTGTAACCCCATAAAATAGTAAATCACTAATATAGGATGATCTCATACTTGGATTCCAATCTAGCACAGTACACCCATCATTAAATGATGATTTCTTGGATGAACATTTACTCAAGATTTCATCACAAGACCCATGGTATGGGGAGATTTTATCGTACCTATGCACAAAAATTTTCTCGACACTTATCATGAGATAACTAGTAATGCATTAAATAGAAATAACCTTGATGCCCCCTCATAGGACACGTCTTTTATAAATGAGGAATTGACACAGTCTTACATCAATGCCTCACTCACCCAGAAGTGGTGTCCCAAACAACCATCATAACAGTGCATGTGGTGGCCATTTATCAAGAATTTCCACTTCTCATAAAATTGTTTGTGTTGGGTATTACTTACCTTCTCTCTTTCATGATTGAATCCATGTCAATAAGAAGTGTATGAAATTCCATATATTCACCTCCAAAACATAAGCTCCACCAACTCCACTTCACCCAATTATCATAGGCAAACCCTCTTGCAAGTGGGAAAGATACTTCATGACTTGCAACCCAACACCTGCAAATGGCCATAAGTACATCATCATGGCCATCGTTTATTTCATGAAAGGGAATAAGCTATGCCTTCCTATAACAATAAAGGTGACACCATTGGATGATTCTTCATTAACCATAACATCACACATTTTAGAATACCCAAACAATTGGTATTAGACCATGGAAAACATTTTGAAAATGATTTCTTTCAATAATTATGATCACTTCTAGGACTCACACATGAGTTTGCATCACTTGACTATCCACAACCAAACAAACAAATTGAATTCATCAACAAAGTCCTTAAAACCATGTTGCAATAGATAATAAATAAGCACAAAACCAATTGTAACCACATGCATTTTCTGGAACTATTAGTATATCACATATCTATCAAAATTGTCTCAGAGTTCATTCCTTTTCACCTTGTTCATGGGATAGAAGCAATTTAACCCATGGAGTGTCAAACACCATCCCTCTGGATGGGGATTGAGCTACTCCTTGACACTATGCCATTAGAGAAAAGACTGATAGTGTTATAGAAAATAGATGAGAACCGATGGGTGCCATTACATATTAAAAATATTAATGTGAAAAATGTTTCCAAAATCCATTACGACCATAAGGTCCACCCGTGCACCCTTAGAAAGGGTGATATGGTTCTAACATACAATGCAACCAACAAAACCATACTCCTAGGAAGATTGGGAACTTTATGGGTGAGGTCCCTTTATCATCAAGCATTGTTTGACCAAATGGGCATATGTGTTGGATTTCCTCGAGGGTGGACTCTTCAAGATTTCAATTATTTGATTTTATTTGAAGAGATTTTACCATAAAAATCGCTCTTACAGGACAGTCAATGATGTAAAAAAATTCACATTCTTTTTCATTTATTTTAAAAAGAAAGCAAAAACTAATATTCATTGAGGTACTTTCTCTGTGTTTCATATGATGTAGACGTCAGCATACCACATTGGTTTTGGTTATAATGCTAGTTAATAGACATAAAATCTCACATCAATAGCTTGGTCTATCTATTAAACATCACACACGCTAATCCATTAAAGTGATGTGTGTGTTGGATCAGACACCGATAATCAAGTTGAGTACATAGTTGTAATTGGATTGCTCCAAACACAACGTACCTACAAATCCAGCATCTCAGCATTTATTTGGACTCTGAGCTTTAATAACAAAATTGAATCATATTTTGTGTTTATGATCCATGTATTTTCAAAGAATATTTACAAGTTAAAATTATATCAAATAATTTTGATACTATTAATTCATCCATATGCCTAGAGGCTACAACCAATTTGTAGGTAACACCACAAATGAAATATTGACATTTATCACATTAACAACGGAATACACATAGAAAATTAAAATAATCGCATGGCATTTATATATCACATAGATAGTCATTTATAAATGTTAAAACAACAAATGAGCAACCATTTTTTTCACCATAAATACATAATCATTAGAGGACAATATACATAGGTATTCGTCATACTAAAAATCTAACCCGATTGGTACAAACTATGACCATCGTACAAATAATGGACCCTTCCTATGGTAGCATTAGAGGATCAATCCCAAAAAATATCCATGGGAGGGGTCACAACCCTAACAGGTGGATCTCCTCTAACCCTGCCATGTGCTTAAATAATAACACTCATGACAACAAACCGCCACATCACATGTCACCACTTCATGGGAATGTCGATGCAGGAACCGATGATGACGTCCCTAAGATCATGTTACCCAGTCTCAAAAGAACCATCTCCAAACGATGTTGGATATCCTTAGTGTCATGCCCCAATCTAGGGTATTAACCTACCGACCTCTCCTCATCATCATCTCACCCACAGTGTCGTCAAGCTTTATCAACTAGGCCAATGGGATCCACATTTGCATACACACAAACAAGGTCGATATCGATATATTAGAACATTAAAAACCAAATCTAGCAACAAATCAAATAGTATGCTAGTATACACAAACTATAGCCAAAATAGGTATGCACAGACTATAGTCACAGTACTCACCAGAAGGCCCCCAAATCTTCCTTAAATGTAAAGGTGCATTACGGTCACCTCAAAAATACATACTAGCATAGGGATAGTCAATCATGTTATGTAGCATCTGATGCCACCATGCATGAACCTCGAGAGTAAAGTAACAACCAACAAGGTCACCACCCATTTAATGAAAAAAACCCGCCAATGATGCATACACAACTTGTAGACCCCTCACACAAAAAGTGTACACAGAGGACGAAAAAGGGAGACCCTATCATAAAAGAATGAGCATGAAATTGAACAAAATGTGAATCTTATGCTCTGTGCTATGAAAACTGCTTCAATTTCTCCACTGTTGTCTCCCTAAGAATGGAGGTTCATGCATCGACTTATCCCTAGAGAGCCTTCTCCAATAGAGTCGTCTACCCATGAATTATGCAAATAAATCGTAAATACCTAAGAATCCACACTAACACCACGATAGTTTCCCAAGTAATGGGGCCACAAAGTTGCAAAATATTAATGGATTCTCCCACTGAGGCACCTGCATTCCCATATCATCCCACTATTTGTGTAATCATGGCAGCCCCATACAAATGGGGGTCAAGCTCCCCCTCCACCCCTTTCTACATAAAAATAGTCATAAACTATATGTCAATGGGGTTAAAGTTCAACCACTCCTCCCTCACCTCAAAGTTTCCATCCTCGTGACACCATATATGGATAAGCTCCCAAAGCAAAATCTCATTAGAGTGCAAAAGAGGACATTCAAAGTATTTGAGTAGCCCATATGTATCAAGTTGTACTTATGCAATAGTTTCAACAAAGTTATCCTCCCGTAGGTTTTTATAGTTTTTCTCTCATCAAGAGATCACCAGGACTTAGCTTGAAAATATCCTACCACACCAAAAAAAAATGCCAGTTTCACGAGTATGAGCCAAACTACCATGCAAATTGTGTAAGTCTCCATCAAACAATCATGCATACATTTTATGCAGCATACCAATCATCAACCTATGAATTTTGTGGGTGCCATCCGGTTACGTACGCAAATAATCTACATGGGATACCAACCATAAACCCATGGAATTTGCATGTCATGACATTTCACCATGCAAACATCTTGTGTGGGAACCCACAAATTAGGGTCACAAAAATACAAAATTTCCCGCCAGGGACTCGCATAAATAGTTTACACAAATAAACAAGAGTATCCCACAAGTTTCACAAGGTCCACCCATCAAGTCAAACAATCCATTTTCACATCGATCCCACAAATAATATGTGCATTTTGCTGGTGCCAGCCAAAATGTATCACAATTATTTTATGTGCCCAAGCCAAACACATCATGCGCAATTCATGACTGTTGACCGAAAGAGCCACGAATCATTGTGTGCCTTCTTAGGTGAAAAATTGGCATATGGGTTGTACAAAAACCCTAAACCAAAAAGGAAATGGATAAAAATGAAGAGAAAGAAAAGACCTCTCACTTGGCAATCACAAAATCAAATTCTCTGGCCATTTTGTTTGGAATGAGCTCTTGAAGGTATTTGGTCAAAAGGTGTCCCAACAAATTGGAAGGTACAAATGATTTTTGAAAAGTGGGCCCCAACCTATTTATAGTGTTTCCCCCCCATCTTCAAGTTCCTTTAATGAAATCCCAGGAGCTCCATTTTTTTAGCCTCAATACTATTGAAATCCCAATCTCATCCTCTTTCACACAATATAATCTATTTTCAATATCAACAACTTCCATGGGAGGCCTATTTCCACCCCAATATCATCAAATGGAAAGAGGAGCTCAAAAGCTCCATTTTTTATATTGTTCACTTTGTTAGTTTAATTTTTCAATTACTTTTATATCATGCACTTGGTTTCATGAGTGCAGGTGTGACACCAAGAGGCCATTTTCCTCAATACATGTATTGACTCACCGATATTGCATAAGGTACATCTTCTTCATTGACATGGTAGATATATGAGTATCCTCTATTATCCTTGCATTTTTATTTTTTTGTTGCCTTGTAGATGCACCATAATCTTCTTCAACAAAGGGTCATTGCCCCATGTCGCTATAGCAGTGCAATTTTCCAAGCAGCCTCATTCTATCTGCATGGGTTTTTTTAGTACTATACCCCATCGCATTACAACACACATGCAACATTATTCTCTATATGATCGAGAGTTGATATACTATGCATATCTAATAAAAAGATTCATATTTCCTAGTCATCATTATGTAGATCCATGCCACTCAACAATCATTGGTTCACAATATTTCTATGGATTGCTATGATAGATGCTTCACTACATCTTATTGGCCTCTCATCTAATCCATGACCCATAGACCATATACATTTTATAATGGAGTTTATCAACTCCATGACATCCACACACAAAAAAAAAATAGATTATGGATAATTCACAATGATCGATTGCACATCAGGGATGGCATTCAAGTGATATTATTCTAGAGACAAAGTGATGGTAAGCATGTGCAAGTAGTAGAGAGTTATTTCCATGGTAGGAAGCAATTGATTCTAATATGTAGTGCTCTGCCTACCAGGTAGATCACTATGTCCAATTTTCTATGTTGTTCTCTATGTTAAGCTCATTCGAAGCTGCTTTTTTAATAAAAGCAAGATGTTTTAATCATATTTCCTTATTTATATTTGTGTGATACCATGTGTAGTGATTTGCCTACCTGGCACTGTGTCCAATTTTCTATGTTGTTCTCTATGTTAAGCTCATTATGAGCTGGTTTCTTAATTAAAAAAAAGATGTTTTAATCATATTTCCTTGTTTATATATGTGTCTCTTCTCCTAATTTTGTAAACATATCAATGTATAAATCTGAATTGTATAGTGTACATGTATAATAAACTTCACAAATTTTCATAAGCTAGTCAATAATATCGTTGTAGATGTTAGGATTAATTAATCCTCCCTTTATCACATAATCTTTTTTTTTTCATTTTTCCTAGCTTAGGAGGTCTTTTTCACTTTACTAGAGTAAGGGGGGCATGCCCAAGAGTCATCTACACTTTTGAGTTTTGGTGCCAATAGGATTTTTGGTGCCATTGGTGCCATTGGTTCTCTAAGTACCATCTGCAGTCACCTTCAGTTGTCTCTGGTAGGTAGTCAGTCGTGATCAATTATGCTCTAATAACCACCAGTTAGTTCACTACCAATCATCTTAGCGCTAGTTTGCATGATTTAAGGGAGTGTGGCACCTTTTGTCCACCTACCTCATCAGTTAACTGATCGTGAACTGAATTAGTTATTTGGAGTTAAACTAGTGAGCTCCAGCGGTGATTATTTCCATACTCGGTTAGCTAACCAGTCAGTTTGAGTTGGTGAATTCGAATCTTATCCACAACATTCGAATTCTTCTTATTGTATGACTATTGTATTACTGATAAGTTAATAAAGATTGACGTAATGATTATCTGAGCAATACTTGTCCGATTTATGTGAAATGTTTGTCATGAAACTGTTGTTTAGTTTACATTGATTTATCAATTCCACTGCATCCTTCTTTTTCAAACAACTTTCATTTAGGCCTATAGATCCATGGTTCATGAAATTTAACGGTAACATTCACAGGTTTAGTAGGTAAATAATTAACTTGATAATAAAATACCTGACACCGGTGGTTGTAGTAGATCCTGTAGTTTGATGCAGGTCTAGTAGGTTCCTTCAGCTTCTCGTCCAAGCCTTTGTAACCAAAATGCATGAACCACCCTATTGACCGGCTCTTATTGTGTTGGCCCTATGAAACTGATGGGTTTCCTATTCCCCGATCCCACAAACCAATAATACTGAGAGCAAATTCCTTTCCTTTCATGGTATTCCTTCTGTTGATTAAGTTGTCATTGATTCCAACGACTCTCCCACGACCTCTGGTATTAGAGAAACATAGGGTGGAGCATACATCCATCCCTCTCAAAATCCTGGGTCTATACCCTATCAAAACCATATGGTGATGCTATTGAGATTATTAGTTTTTGCCATCGTATCATCAACTTTGGTAAACAAGGCTCTCTGCAAAATAGGTATTATACCACACTTCATGTCAAGTATCCAATTATTACATAGCCCATGTGCCCTGAAAATTAGTACTTGACAAACATACATTCATAATAATATATAGATTTAATCACCATTTGGTCCATATTAACAACATCATTTCCTTTTATCACATAAAATCATTAAATCGATCACATCATGGGTTGGTATCCACGTACCACATCATATATATTGCATTTCTTCAAGGACGACAATCAAACATACATTGTTGTTATGAAATAAAGGAATCTCATGATAACTACAACATAGTAATCATATAAGCATAATAATGTCATGAGAATGATAACATCATAACATCATAATCATAGTATCAGCATAAGCGTACTAACATCATAAACATAGTATTAGCATATAATCAAGTCTAACATGTTGAAATATAATTTACTTGGTCTATATGAGTCCAACAAATATTCAACAAAGTAAAGTGTAGTATGTATGATGGTTAACATCCCTAGTCAAAATATGGGGCGTCACATACACCCACCCTTCAGGAAACTTCATCTCGAAGTTAATGTCAAAATATTGAGGGAAAAATAGTGACGCGTAATCTCTACATGGTCCCGCGTAGAAGATCCTAGGCTGAATTAATTTGTCCCACTAGATACTTGTGTGGTCCGTAGGTAGGTGCTATCTAAGTTTTATACACTATAGCATATGACATTCTTAAGGCTTAGCAACTTTAATACCCGTTAAGGTTCATTATGTATTGATAGGGGGAATCCACAATCGTTAATTTACTTAAATAAATTATACATTCATTTGTATTGTGATTCATAAATAAACTCATCTATAATCAATTTCAATATACTATGCACCTAAGGCATAATTCAATTACAATTCTTCTAGTAATGGGTTGTACCCATCCACTCATTATTTTGTTCAACCCTTATGATTTTATGTTATTACCTATGGTCATTTACTATATTAGTTACAACTACCCCCATCCCATCTTGAGGACACCTTACTAGTCCTTATTTTATTTATTTATTTATTTATTTATTTATTTACACCATTCTAAGTATAAATCATAGTTTACAAATTAAATTTTAATGCAAAGATCAAGCCCATTCTTAAGACCAACTAAATTTTCCAATACAACAATCAACTCATGCACACTACAAATCGTGCATTGATTCACAGATTTAGTTAATCTATTTTCAACATTTTCAATACCCCATTTTGCTTTCCAGTTTTAGTTGATACAAGGTTGATTTCTTCTAGATTACAACCCCCTCATGCTCAGCATGAGTTTCAACCTATCGTGATTATATACATCCTTCATACAATTGTACGATTTTACAACCCTTAAATTTTACGATTTTACTCATTCCATTATTATCTACTCTCTAATATTATTATCAGCTTAATTTGCCACATTCCTTGTTCATTAACTTATTGAAATATCATATGTTATTATACCTTCCCTAATGGGGATTCTAGAATCCCTAAACCTATTCATGTTACTTCCAAATTATGTTATTTTATTTATTTAACTATACACTACTTACCAACAATCTATTAGTTTACCCATAATTATAATATTATCAACTCCTTGTCTTCACCAGTGGTTTACTTTCCTCCCATAAACCTATCCATAAATATGACAATGGTTCTATTTTCTACCTTCAATACCACTCCCAGCTCTCATGTATTAACGCATGTTATTTCATGCTCATTCATTAGATGTTATTTGCTGATAAAATCCACTTCATATGTGCCCCTCTTGTAGTATTATTTTTATATTGTACTTAAGCACATTACCCTCTATTGCACATTGTTTTACATTACATTAACTCCCATATTAGTTGAAAATGGTATCCTTTACTAATTGTATTATATTAATGTCTACATTCATCATTTCCTCGCCTGTATGCACTG
This sequence comes from Pseudotsuga menziesii, assembly GCA_001517045.1. Taxonomy (NCBI): domain Eukaryota; kingdom Viridiplantae; phylum Streptophyta; class Pinopsida; order Pinales; family Pinaceae; genus Pseudotsuga; species Pseudotsuga menziesii. The sequence continues at coordinate 1,219,072 of LPNX011000646.1, read as the reverse complement.
TTATCACCAAACTTGTAGTTGCCTCTATGAGGTGGATCCAGGATGGACGGTAGAGGGATAAGCAACTAAAGAGGTGGAACCAAGATAGCCTCGACTCCCAAATGGATGGTTGTCAGGCCAATCGAAGCAATCTTCACCTGATGTTGTCTTATCCCAAGACAACAATGGGGAGACCCATATCTACTCCCGATATGAGAGATCAAACCAAAACACCATATCAAATCAAATGGAGTTGAAGTACATAAGGTGTAAGGTGGAGTAAATCCTAGATCTATGGATGAAGTCACAAGGTGAATTAGGGCTTGGATCGGGGGTTTATGAGATATGAAATTTGATCCAAGTTCAAAATACAAGTGACCTATAAGCTTATTACTAGATCCGAGATTAAGGTACTAGCAAAAGATGACAATATCCACTGCCTTGGGAAACGTGACCAATGCAGGGAGGGTAAGAACATGATTGGGGATACCTAGTACCAAGGGGTAGACTTGAAAGAAGGTATTACAGTATCAAAGCACCTGAACCACAACGAAAAGATCAAATCGCAAGAGAAGGAGGCAACATGAAGGTTAGCGCTAGGGTTTGGATAACAATGCCTTGGGATTTGGGCCAAATGGAGTCACTTTAGAAAAACGTTTTTGAAGACCTACTTCAGGTTTGACCCAATCTACAAAACCCAGAAATGGTTTGCCGAGAGATCAAGCGGTTTGATCCATAATATTTTTTTATTTTTTATATGTAGGATTTTAACATGAAAATGAAGATGCCAATGGATTGATCTCTAGAAAAGAATAAATAACATGTAGATCTTACCTGGAAAACCTTGTAAATGCCTTGATGATGATGATCTATGCCATCCCTATCAATTTGAGAAGATTTGAAGCAAGCCTCTATGTGAAACGATTTGCCCAAGGAATCCAATGCGCCCTCTCTCTTACACAACAAACGTCAACCATATCATATTTGATGTGTCACGAGAAAAGAACAAATGCTACAAAAAAATAGCAAGATGAAATCATAGATCGCAATGATACTAATGAAAACCCCCTGATACAAGCGAAGCCAAGCCAAGCAAGTTGAGGAACCCTTGCAAAAACGCCCAAGTTGAAGTCGCCCTCCTGTAGACAAGAAAATGTTTCCAATAAATATAGATCTCACAACAAATACACAAATGTTAGGAAGAAATAGATTTTTCAATCACCATCTAAGAACACCAGATGCAAAGGAGATCCAAGAATTTCCACAAAAATAGTTTTCTATTATCCAGATCCAAGAGCCAAAGACCCCTTTTACAATGAGAAGCTACCTCCTTTAAATAGGAATGAGAGAACCAAAATCATAACCACTTTTCAAATGGGTGGCTAAGATTAAAAGATCAAAATTTTCTAATCAACGGTTGATATGAACTCAACATAAAGTACATGGATCAATACAATAATATAATATATCAATGGACCAAATCACCCTAGGAGAGGGGATCCCACTAAATAAAAAATAAACGAAGCTCATGGTGGGTCCATGGGGTGTTAACTAACTCCCCTGGTGTGTCCCCATGGCACAATAAAAATAAATATAATTTTTTAAATGCAAAATAGTGCCTCTCTAAGGAAATCGTGAGCCTCCAAAAGCTCCAAAAAATAATAAAATATGTCTGAGAGATGGATGTGGGTCCATCCAAGTGCTGAAACCACTGGAGAAGGAGTGGAAGACGTCACACTCATCATCAAAACTCATCCCATGCCATTTCCTTGCCTAAGTAGCCCAAATCGAATTCTTCAATAGCCATTTTTATTATTTTTAATCTGTCTCGGGAAAAGTGATATGGCCCAAACTGCCTCCTAGAGTGCCAGCGTTGTCAAACTGATCCCTTCAGTCTCTATGGGAGGGGGGTAATATGGTAAAAACAAGTGGCTAAACCACCCCCTCTTCATACAGTTCCCAAGGTGAACCAATCAAATCACCTCTCTGCTCTGACAGGCCATTCAGCATGGCAAAACTGCACTAGAATGGTACATTGAGACAAGCCGTCACTGTATCTCCCCGGAACTGAAAAAAAGTTGTCTCATTAGACTCAAGGAGTCCAAATCCATCTAATATGAATACGCATACACCCTACAGATCTCTGCATGATCAAGAATAATATCCAATATGCCTAGACAGATAAAATAATAATATGTACATGATCAAGTAATCAATAATATAACCCAGGCTAACATCCATCTGCTGCAAGTGTTCAAAGGTTAAGACATGATTTACAAGTCATCCAAATAACAATTATAACAAGTAGCAATCATCTCACTGGCAATCTATCAACCAAATATAGAGTCTCATTAATTAATTATAACTCGGACCATACTTTCAAGACCATACTCACTTCATAGTTGTCATCAATTTGCTAGTGAAGGATGAAGGCTAAAAATCAAATGGTTAGGATAAAGGGTGACTGCCAACTTGACATTGTGACACTTTGGATATGGAAAGGGGATACTCACTCTAGCATATGCAGGACAAGCAACAACACAGGGGATGGCAGTGTCTCACAAATTCAGAGGTGCTTATTCACCTTGACAAATTCTCACAATCCAAATCAAATACAAGTGAGGCCAGCAATCTTTAGATATAACTTTTTAAGAACCATTGCTTTTTGGGTCTTCGAATTTCCATAGCCTTGGTCCATACATTTATTACACAGATTTTTTATTATTGAGGCTTCATGCATTCATGTATGTTTAAAAATACTACTTTTCATGAATGTTTTAAGGTATTCATTTCAATATACTTCACAGTCAATTTCATTAGGCTTGCCTTGCATTCATGTATGTTTAAAAACACTACTTTTCATGAATGGGATTTTTCATAAGATATTCATTTCATTTCCAAATACATTGTATTGATGGCAGCGCTATTTGCTTCAGGTTTAGCCAACACAACCTAGGCAACTCAGAGCCGAGACACAAATTAAGAGGGAAGCTTGTCCAACAAAGAGGCTCTAGTGGGGAAAGGTCCTCCATGCCACAATTCAAGTAGTAGGTCGGGATGAAAACATAACTGGAAGGAAATGGATGGGTGGAGATAGTGAACAATGAAACCAACACTAGCAAGCCAAAGTATGGTGGGAATGATCACCTCTATTCTCCCTAAGGAGGGTAAAACCAATGAGTATGGGTCAAGAACTTCCAGGTCTAAGTAGGGACATACATACATAATATCAATACATCCAAGTCCACATATTTATATGACCGCCAGATCATGACACAAGATGCTAAGACATGTCACAAGAAAGAATATAAAAGCAATGATAACCATAACACAAGAGAATATCTACTGAGTCATATACATGTAAACAATCAATTTGAACCAACATATGTCCAATGAAGAACTATTGATGCAACTCTCGGCACTACTCACTACTCTGCAAATGGCTAAATGACTACATCAGTCCTCAAATCTGAGTGTCTTGAGACTCAGTCATGGCATGGGAGAGTACTAAAGTCCATCATCAAATAATGATCCATCATAGATGTTCATCTCTGCATCTTATATGTAAGGGAACTGGCTAAAAAAGTGTACTGGAATCTGAAAAAATAGAATATGGTAGCCCGACTACTGTATATGTGATAACATGCACATCGTTATGTATTACTCCATTTAGTAGTACTTTATCCTATACCCTTACTCATTTTTTGTTACCAGGTGCACTTATTGTTTGCTTCTTCTGTCTTTACTCATAGTTAATCTCAATTACTATCATAATTGTATTTGTCTTCCTAGGCATACCTATTATCACCCATGTATCATCTTCATCAATACTTGTGTCCACGATGACTACACCCTATCTTTATATCTACCCTCTTTCTTTTGCTTCTCTGATGTTCATTTCCTTTTGTTGATACCTTTCATCCATGTCATATTATCATATTCATTGACGATTATTTTATTATCTTACAATTCTACAGTACTATATCTAATAGGGTGATTAGATATTCTTGGTTCGATTGGTATTCCACAAGGTCTTAAATCATTTAAGCCTATTATGTCGTTACTCTCTAATACTCCCTTGATATCCTTGCTCCTGCAAAGCCTCCTTTCAACAAATGAAGTTCAACAATTGGGAAAACAAGTGGTATGGGTTGTTTTACAAGAGTCAATAGCTTCGGGGCATTTCGATTAGGCCATCTTGAGGCCACCTGGTACTAAACAATTTGTATGCTAGATCATTTAATTAGCATTAGCTTGGCATGGCTATATTCTTCGTATGTTATCAATTTCTAATTTGATCTACCTAGTCCTTAGATTCAATTTTACTAATCAAAACATGAATTTATGTATTTGGTTCCACGTAATTTCCACAGAGTTCAAATCAAATATTTTATGACCTTTTAACAAAAGCCAAAAAAAAAAAATATTATATAGATTAATGT